>CM063508.1:186020643-186030643 GCA_032207245.1 Pardosa pseudoannulata | reverse complement strand
TACAATAATTAAAAATAAGAATTTATGAAATAACTAGCATGTAGCCCGTCACAGGACAAGATCAGTAAAATTTTTCATTTTCGAGAATTGTAAAGTATCCTATGAGGCAAGTAAAAAAGGGTTTGATTTTTAGCTGAGAGCTATTTGGTACATGCTCAATAATTTGTTTATCTTCACACTCCTCTAAAGTCACCCGACACTGTGAATGCATTTTAGAATCACTTTGAATTCATTTAGAAAGGTAGTTAACCACCGCGAAATGTAATTGGTTCAAAGGTGTGGGTTCGGGGAAAATCTTCCGAAGTTTGCCGAGGTTCAAAAGTCTCACAAAAAGTTCATTAACATTCACATTACAAAACAAAAGCTAACATCTTTGTCAAGATTTTCATTTTTGGCTTTCTACGAAGAATATATGTCCATCACTAAGTGAAAAAGCACTGAAAAAGTTAATTCAATTTTTAACAACATATTTGGCCAAAATAAACATTTTCGTCTGTTACAGCTCTAGGCTTGAAATAAATGCAACTCTCCGTCATCCAGTGACGTCGTTGGAGCCAAAATTCCACGTACGGTTGATCAATAAACAAGGACATTTATCGCACTAAAAATATGTAATGCATAAGTAAAGTTTTTTTTAAAAATTAAGATGTAACTTTTTTGACTTTTATTATGTGTATTTTGAACTTAAATTTAAGTGAAATTTTAATTTTTAGAAAAGATTGCATTCTTAACCCCTGTGAAATAGTTTGAGAAAAATGGAAGAAAATGTTTCCTCTGTAATTTTGTTCATTACTATCATCAAAATGTTTGAAAAATATTATTTTTTTAATAGTAAAAACAAAATTTTAAACGAAATAACTACTATTTTCACATAAATGGGAAATGTTAATGAATGGCAGTCATTTTTGCTCCAGTGAGAGCCAAATAAATCCGCTGACATAGTTTTCTGGATAAATATAATACAACAATATTATTATATCTATCAGCTGTCATGAAGGGCTGAAGCAAGGAGATTTTCTGCCATGTCTATTATTTAATCTAAGCGGTTCGCACGTACAATTCCGCCAAACTGATGATGATTCAAAACGTACAATTTTCGACTTCAAAAAAGCTCCAAAAATGGATGTAATGTACATTTTTGCTAGTGCTTTCCCCCATGGAGATTTGAGGTAGGAGGGTCAGGTCTATTGTTTAGGAACTGCACCCCTCTTTCACTGACATCTTGAGGGATGCAACCCTACCCCCTGAGGCAGAAATAAACTGATAGCTTTTCATGGCTTTGTAAATCTCTATTTCGAAGTATTTCGTAACAGATGTATCTCTAATTGCACCCCTTAAATATCTTGGATGACTTTTAGAATCCATTATTTCTTATGGGATAATATTCCAGACTTGAAAATCTTTATGTGTATTACAAATTAACAATCTATAATATCTATTTATTGATCTATATATAACCGGAAGTAAAGGGACAATAACGAGGGTGGGTTTTCCATATTCCATTCTAGTCGACAAAGGGTGAAGGTAAAAATCATAGAACTCTTTGGCCACTGACATTAGCGTATTTTGGAGAATTGTTTTCTAGATGTGTTCCACTCGGAGAGTTAATATCGAATTGGAAAAAGCTATAAGAGACTCAGGTATTCAGACACGATCGACCATTTTCAAAAATCTAATACAAGTTTTAGCTTATGCAGATGGTATTGACATCATTGGCAGAACCCGGAAATCAGTAAGCGAAGCTTTTACCGCACTCGAACCGGCAGCTAAACATGTTGGACTAACAATAAACATAGAAAAAAACAAAGTTTATGGCAGTAACACATGACAGACCTGGTGTACAACCAACGACAATGGGAGACGACAGCTTTGAAAATGTTGAACAGTTCCAATATCGAGGCTCAATTATAACGAAAAATAATGATATTAAAATTGAAATTAGGAACAGATTAAATATGCAAATAAATGTTATGACGGACTGAGAAATCGCTTTAAATCGAAACACTTAGTCATAAAAACCAAAATGAATCTTTATAAAACTTTAGTAAAGCCAATAATTATGTATGGAAGCGAGTGTTGGACTAGGAACAAATCTGAGGAAAATAAGCTATTAATATTTGTACGAAAAATAGTAAGAAAAATATTTGAAACTGTTAAAGAAAATACTGTGTGGAGAATCCGTTATAATCATGAACTACACTCTCAATTCGGACGACCCAATCTTGTGAAAATTATATAGATCTATCTATCCATTAAGGTGGTTGGGACACATTTATAGATGCAATGACTTCAACCCAACAAAAAAAGTTACATTTCAAAGAGTTGATGGAAAAAGGAAAAGAGGTAGACCCAACACCAGGTGGATGGATAGGGTTGAAAAAACGATGCATGAAATTGGAGTCGACCAGTGCAGAACTGTTGCGGCGGATGGTTCCATATTGTAACGTATCCGGTCCCTGTTTCAGGTGACACAAAGAAGAATCAGGTGTATCTTGATTAATGAATTTATTTACAATGCTGCTATACACATCATTTCACAACTACACAAAAAAAATTTCCGATCACAGGTAAGTGATTAGATATACTTAGGCCTGAGTAGAGACGGGTACCTAAATTAAATTCAGTCTCTGCTGAAATATGGGTGATTCGACGGAAGAAACAATTCGGTAGCTCTCGCGAAAGTTCACTGAAGTACTGGTAGAATATCTAAGCACAGTTACAGTTCCGAAGGAAAATGTGCAAACAATCCTGAAGAGGTTTATATTAGAAAAGGATACCTAATGCACAGGGTATCGTTTCAATCTCAGCAAGAGATATATCCCAAGACGGGATTTTGTTAAATAAAACTCTCCGATGGAGGGACTGGTCAAGGCGACCTCTGAATTAGCTGGTTGCTCGCTAACTTCTCTCTCTCTTTCTCTCTCTCTCTCTCAAAAAAAAAAAAAAAAAAAAAAAAAAAAAAAAAAAAAAAATCTTTGCTCGTCTCTTTCTAGGGGAAGGGCCTCACCCACAGTTTCATTATTGGATCACCTAGCGATGACCTCACCTTCGACCAACTGGATTGGTCAGGGTTAAACAATCATCGGCCGCAAACCCAAGGTTCCCTGGAATTCTTAGAGGCTACATCCAAATCTCAGCAAATCCTTTGTCTTTCCAATTATCTTATTTCTGGCTGTCAGTGAAGGTTCCGGGTTGTCTAGTATATTGTTCCTCTACTATAGGGCACAACAGTGTAGACATCTTGATGCCGGGGAAAACAATCCGTTTGTATCCACACAAGCGAAGTCCACCTCTCAAAGCAAAATTCTTTGATGTCGACACACCGCTAAATCACGCCGTTACAGTATGGAAGAAACTTTTAGAGACAGCCTTGGCCTACAGAAGGCTGTAGTGCTACAGAAGAAGAAGAGGGGGGACCATATCTGAAATATTTTCCCTGCAAGTATAACAAGACTTTTAAAACTCATTAAAATTTGCGTTCATTCCTAGTTTCTAATGCAAGAGTTTTAAGACGTTTTCAACCACGAAAAGAGTCAAAGCAGTTTTTCGCGTTAGAAGTGGTTGATAAATTCAACATTATTTTCGGTGCATAGAGGAATAATTAGAAATGCGGATGAAGGTTCCAACAAGCTGGTCTTAGAATCTAGAAGAATTGATTTACCATTATAAAACGGGAGTTTATAAATTATTCATTATTCCATACCGTTTTCGAATGTTCATGTTACACAAAGTAAGTCATTTTGTAATAGAAAAAACATATGTCGTAATTCCTTCCTCAATATTTATTTTATTACCCAATTATTCAAAAAATTACTTAAGTTTAAACTCTTCAGGCAAATGCTAGATCTTCCTTTGAATATAGTCCAGCTTTTGCCAGACACATTTTTAAACCTGGTAAAAAAAACCAAAGCATAAATTAAAAGACACGCTGTGGTTTTAAATATTATTTACAAAATACGACGAAGTTACGTTCGCCATTGATGATCCGTTGTAAGCCTAACTTATGTATGCAGGCAACACTATGGAAGTATGTGTAAGACTGTACGTGCAATGAATATTTTTTATGAGGTTGAAAATTCGCAATAATTTTGAATTAAGGCTTACACTTTGTTTCCCCAAAGGAAACATTCTGGCTACGTCAGTGACACGAAGACGGATGTGTATTTTAAAAAGCGGTCGTGTATCAAATATATCTCGTGTTCCCCATTATAGTAAGTTTGGGTATTATAGTACAAAATTATATAGTGTAGTATTATAGTACCCATTGTTTTTCTTATTCAAATACTGCATGGTTTCACGGAAATACGACAAGAGGCATCATAAGATTTCATTTATTAATTTCATATACAGTGGACTCCGCTTAATGGGATACGTTTGGGGCACCCTGATTTTGATAACAATAACCGATTGATAACAATAAACGATATGCAAAGTTAGATACATTTACCCCCTCTTTAATTCACAAGTACTACATTTCAAAACAAAATGAAGAAACGCAACTTATATTTATGCACTGTATATTATCCTTTAAGACATAAGAATTGTATACATAACTGAAAAATATTGATCCATTGTTGACCGTCTACATTTCTTTCTATGAAGCTCATTGATAAATTGTTCAGAATCATACTGTTTTTTAAAGTCATCGGAGCCGTGTTGTACTGCAGGTTTCGCCACTTTCAATGCAATTCAAAGGCTGAGAAATGTTTAACTGCGCTGCCGCATTGCGTTGACTCATTTTTGGTAACCTGTCATAACGATTTAAAATTTCGATCATTTGTTTTAATGTTAAATCATTTCGCTTTGTGGTTTCCATATCGACAAGCTGCATGTAGCTTTTTACACCGTATTACGCTATTCTGAAAAGTTTCATTAATGTAGGTTAAGTAGTTTTCAAAATATCATCAGAATTGGATATTTGGTCAATATAGTGGAATTGCTGTTTACATGCTAAAAATCAATTTTGACATTCGAACGATATTAAGCGAACTACTGGAGCAATCGTCTTCATACTTGCTAAAATAGCTTTTTACATCGTATTACGCTATTCTGAAAAGTTTCATTAATGTAGGTTAAGTAGAATTAGAAATACCATCAGCATTGAATATTTGGTCATTCTCAGTTCCGATAAGAATGTGTTGCCTTCTTCTTATCTCACAACCATCGACCACCAGCAGGGTGTGCGTATTTCTGGAAAATTCCATGAACGTGTGATACCCCACTCCTTTGTTCATTCCCCATTTCCCTAAGTGGACGCGGGAGAATTCTCGGAAATTCAATCAACAGCGAAGTGAAAGAGAGGAATGGTTTCCTTCTGAATAGATTGTGAATATTCCTTTGGCAGGTAAAATGAGGTTCGAAAACGGATAACTTTAATGGATGTAACGATCCCATAAAGCGATCAATTTAACATACAAATGAATAGAAAAAATCGGGACCCAGTGATTTCGATAACAATAAGCGATTTATAACATTAACCGCGATCACCTTATGCGGAGTCCACTGTATTTCGAAACCCTCTAAACACCGTGAACATCTTATAGCTAGTACATTTATAACATTCCACTCCGCATTGCTCAAATCCCGTACTCCAACTGCACGGGCAACTGTTTTTGTCCACTCAGCAGCTTCCGATTTCACTTGACCAAAAGCAATCCCGATTTCGTCCGAAGCAGTAACCCATTTCGCAGCTGGCGACGTTTTCGATTTCACGAGGGACACGCCACTTCCTGCCCTTATTCAAATCCTACACTGCTTTGGACGCGCATTCAGGGAATATGATAACACTGTACATACAATCTTCGTAAATAATATGTAAAACTGACAGAAAAAAATTGTAAATCATTCAAAATATCAATAATGAAAGAAGATAATACTGTAAGAATTTTAAAAATATGTACTGTAAAAACAATATGTTGAATTAAATGCACTAGTCATATAAATATGTGTCGTCCTTTGACTGGGACGGTTCGGATGCCTGGAGTTACTCATTACAGCATTCAAAGACCCCCCCCCCCTCCCCTCTTGGCTTCGACGGCCATAAACCGTTTAACACTAGATTTAAGGACCGAGCCCATTTGACTCATTAAAAATTGGATCACTATATATATATATATATATATATATATATATATATATATATATATATATATGTGTGTGTGTGTGTGTGTGTGTGTGTGTGTGTGTGTAAGGAAAATTCTCAGGGGTTTTCAAAACTTAAATCAAGGGTAAAAATTTCCTCGCCATTTTCCATTCCCCTTTTTAACCCCTAACCTAAATGGACCACTGGGGCTACAGGTTAAGCCCTCAGAGAAGGGCGGACAATTTAGGAAATTTCCAAATAAAAAGGAGATACACGCTAGCGGAGACAGATTTTTCTAGATATTTTCCCACAGATGTTGACCCAGGTGTTACGTGTCTTGGTAATAGAACTTCAAGCTAGCTGACCCTTCAGTTTGTCTTGTCGGTATGATGAAGTGGGAACCCGTCCTTCAAAGTTATCTTAATAAAGGTCTTTCATTAAAACGGTGTCATTTTTATGGGTCATGACTGCAACCCCCCATCGTGTATTTATATATATATATATATATATAATGTGTATATATATATATATATATATATATATATATATATATATATATAACCTTAATATCACTTTTCAAAAACATATGTTGTTTCTATATAAGTAATAATATATATATAAACTTTCATTCCTCTTCCCCTTCATTTCGCATTATCCAATGGGGTATACCTATTTTCACGGTTGTGAGCCCATTGGACTCATAGAATGTATATGAAAATAAATAAATATAGTAATAAATATAGTATAAAGTAAATATAAAGTATAAAGTATAGTATAAAGTAAATATAGAGAAGAAGTCGAGAACACTTCCATTCCAATGACAGAAATTCGTGCTACTGACGCACGGAAGAAGGGTCGAGTTCGACCATCGTGCCAAAGAAACAGATGTAGAAACCATTGTGGTCAATGAAATAGAAATGTTGGCGGAAAATGGATTTCAAAACAGATTTTATTTGTAAAAATTGTTTTCCCTGAATTTTTTGATATCAAACATTTTATTTAATTTAATTTGGAACTATTTTCTTTACAAAAAACTTGAATTTTTGTTGTAGGAGTCCAATGGGCTCACTTCAGTAAAAATAGGTATAGGATCAACATCCGTAAATCTAGTGGTAAAAATATTTAGCCGGAAACTTGAGTGCACTCTGTAAGCAATTCGTGCGGTTAAATCCCTTTACGACCACGGTTGTTCGTAGCCGTTTCGAACCTTTTGTTTCTCCGATGTTCTCCGTCATAGACCAAACAGCGTAACTGAACAGCCGCATCCTCGGCCAACCCTAAAGGGTTTATAGCCGCCGAGGGCAAGGCCATGTTATAGCTCTGTTTGCCAATCATCGAAGCCGCTGCCCAGAAAACTAATCTAACAAAACAATGATTTTCAATATCCCCAAAAATTATTTTCAGAGCTTCACTGTTGATAAATATTAGATTTAAGCATTAGTGAGATCACATGCTGTTTTTTTCCTTTGCTCCTCGGTATTTTGGAGTTTTGCATTCTTCCGAGATTAACCTTAATTTTTTCATGTGCTTGATGACGTCGAGTTTAATTTTGCGTCAAAAAAGGCAGAGGTAGAAGATTAGTAGGTAGGAGAGCCACCGCGATTGTTCGAAGTTGTTTTTTAGGCTGTCAAATTGCTGATCGAGTTTGTTTCTCTCAGTCAAATAAAAGTGGTTATATTTTAATGAAGATTTAGAGTGCGACTGGTGATGAGTGGTGTTGAATTTAATAGTAGTGTTATTCATGGAGGATGTAAGATAATAGTGGCATTTCTCCGTTAAGCCGCAATAAACCTTTCACCGGTTCTTTGGTGGATATGTACAGCGGCAGACACAATTCAGAGTATTCAAATGGTAGCTTTTATGACGGTTTTAAAACAGTGATAAATGAAGACTGAAGAATAGAAAAGAGCCCTACTCCTTAGCTTAAAGGAACATTTATTATTTTCTGTTACTTGCTGACTTTGTCAAAAAATACTCGTCCCTCTACATGATGCCAAAAGCAAAATGGCTAAAATAAAGAATTTTTCTTTAAATAAAGAATTTTTCTTTAAAAAAAAAAAAAAAAAAAAAAAAAAAAAAAATTGAGGGTGATCTCTCCCCCAATTTTGGCCAAAAATGATGCCCACTCAACACCGATCATGGCGAGGTCAATGGAAAAATCTCGCCAGAGGGAACCGAAGACAATCGCCAAAACGTAGAATGAGTAGGAAGAACAGCCTAGGAATTTTATGGCGCCAAGCAACGCTCGAGCTGGTCAAATGGTGAAAGACGGGGAGAGCAAAACGACAACCCACGGATGGTCAACGCGGGCAGATTGAAGGCGACTTGGACATGTACAAGCCCCATTCCATAAAATAAGGGGTCAGGAAGCCGGCAATTCTTGGCATTCCCTTTTAAATAGAATGTGGCTATACCACAAGTGGTGCGGAAGTTCTATGTAAGTTGAAGAAAGAAGATTTACACATTGGAGAAACAAAACCTAATCTCCTTCATAGGTAAACAAACTTATACAGCCGCAAAATCGAAACCTATTATCTCGCCATACATAGCCAAGTCTCCAAGAAAAGAAACGTGAACAGTACATTAAGTATTGATTATTTGGAGATGTCACAATCCGTAGGTTACTCATTTTCTTTTAGCGCGTCAATTACATATTTTCCAAAGGTAGATATTTATTAAAATAAAATACCTACAAATACATTACTGATGTACGAAAGTTCTAAAGCCGACCGATGGGCGAATCGTGAACCGCTTCTCTCAGATACCGGGGTTTGCGGGTTCGAACACCGCTGCTGGCAAGGATGTTCTCATCCAATCGAAATTGGCTTTAAGAAGTAGATTTCATTCTCATAAGGCTCGTGTAGCAAAGCAGTACACCGTAGCGCTCCAAACCAAGCTAAACATCTAAAATCAAATCAAAATAGCACACGGTGGCAACAAGTCGGACCCATCATTTCCCACCGGCATCTTCGAGCGACTCCCTCCTGTCCGAGAGCTCGGAACCATAACCGCGAAGTGCCGCTACATGCTCCTCCCCCCTTCACATGTAGGATCGGAACTCATTATTAGAGCATTATTGCCAAATCCTTTTCCATAATAATACCTCCTCGAGCACCATCTCTCTCCTGTCCTGTTTTGTTCGAGCCGGACGTTCCCAATTCAAAATCCGCTACGAGAGGGGGAGGGACAAGGTCCCCCTCTCTCTCCCGGGGGTTCGGAAACTGTCGTGTTAAGTGGGGGTGTGCGAGGGAGGGTGAAAGAGAGAGCATTTATCCGGAGTTAGGAGAGGCGCGTGTCAGGCAGCTGTCGGGAGGGGGTTCCGTAAAATAGCGGTGAACAGGCTATCGACGAAATATTGTCAGGAGGGGTGAGATAGGAAGGTTAAAAAGCCCCCTTCTCGGTGGTCGTGATGCATCATTGGAATATGAATCAGTTGTTTTTTAATTAAGAGTCCGTCGGACGACGATTTAAATGGATGCCAAAAATGACAACGGGGGAAATGTTCGGTCATTTCTATGAAAAGCAGACTACGGAAACGGGAAAATACGTATTTCTCGTGTTATAAGAACAAAAGCGTGAATATAGTTACCGTGATAATAGATTATTGGTGTAATACCCAATCACTTCGATTGCCATTTTGTTAATAGTAACCTTTGTTCATTTGTGCTTACACACATTCATGAATAATACAGAATAAAACCACATACACATCTCTCTCTCTCTCTCTCTCTCTCTCTCTCTCTCTATATATATATATATATATATATATATATATATATATATATATATATATATATATATATATATATATATATATATATATATATATATATATATATAAGGAAAATTCTCATGGGTTTTCAAAACTTAAGTCAAGGGCTAAAAATTCCCGCTTCCTTTGGCATTCTCCTCACCTAA
>CM063508.1:185993143-186015643 GCA_032207245.1 Pardosa pseudoannulata | reverse complement strand
ATTCATTCTTGAAGGTTACGAGCAAGCACAGGACGCTATTCACATCTTACAACAATACCTGGAGACCATAAAAGGTACAGACAACACCCTATTTAACTGTGTTCAAAAATTAGGTGACTTTGTGAATGCCAACAACCTTAAAAATAACTGGGTTTTTTTTTTTCGAATGAGATTTACATGGTATGTATACTAATTAATATGTAATGAGGCCAAAGTTCTTGAGTTTTAAACCTTTTGAACCCATTCTTCTCTTATTTACATAGGCTATTAAAAAATTGAAATGAGTACAACTATAGTATTATGACTCATATCAAACCATTTAACCCTTTAAAGGTCACCAAAATAAATTCATGGGAATTTAATGTAATTTGTTTATAAATGTTATCTATAAGCCTTGTATATGTAAAATATATACATTTTATTTACATTCCTTAGAAGGGTTTGCCTTACAGAATACCAATTTAGGGTTTGAGAAGTGGTTTAGTTGAATAACCTCTACCCTTGTACAGCTTGAACATTGTGCCTTTTTAAAAGTTGAACTATACTGGAAGAACAATAAATTAAAATCCTTAAACTGGTATAATAAATAAACAGCTTAAAAGTGTTGTTTGTATAGATACTTTTATTTGAGGTCATAAGTAAGATAAATTGAATCTGATTTCTAGTACTTCTCAAGTACAGAAAGTTTAAATACATATATTTCAATAGAAAAAGAAATAAATAAGTTAAACGTAGAAATATCATATGCTATATATTTAAAATATCAAAAATATAATATGTATAAAATGTATAATATGTATATATAAAATGTATAAAATATTAAAATATATAATGTATTTTTAATATATAATATGTATAATGTGTATATATAAATATACATATATACATATACATACATACATACATATATATATATATATATATATATATATATATATGTAATCTCAAAAATTATCCATGTCTCCAAAAAGTTTTTTTAATTGCAAAAGCTCTTGATTCTACATCATTGGCTTCCATATATCACAGATGTATGAGATTAGAGCCCTAAATAATTATAAAAAGATAAAGTAAAGTAATCCAAAAAGTAAAATTGTAAAAAAAAAAGATGTTTAATAGGTGGTTTTGCTACGAAACCACTGCCCGTTAAAGGGTTAAACCATGTCGACCCACCTTAAGTGCCAGTTGAGAGTAATGGTAGGTAATTTCGATAACTGGAACTTCGGATAAGTCGAATATTTTTGGGGTCCCCTGGGACTTCGAGTTATCGAAGTTTGACTGTATATATGTATTAAAACCTACAGTTTCACTTAAGGATTGTTTAGATGGTAGAAGAATGTTAGAAGGTTGTAGATTAGACTGAGTATATTGTTGATTGCTTAAAGTTTTATAAAAGCTACCCCAATGGGACTCGATTAAAACTCTCCTTTGTTGGAAAGCAGCCAATGGAATGTTAAGTTTAATAGCTTGTTTATAAATGAAACTTGTTATATCAGTTTTAAGAACGGATTTAATATTATGATAAGATTCCAAACGAAGTTTAGTAGAAAGTTGCCTTAATTGCTTTAATTGATTATTTTGAATAAGGTCAAGATTACCAGTAATTATATGACCACGATATGAATCTTTAAAAGTGATTATATTGTTTGAATTACAGTTATAAGAGGAAATGTTTTGATTCTTCATTATAATTAAATATCTTTCCACTATAAGTATTATATTTAAAAATAAGATATATAAATGAACCTAGTTATAAAGCCCATTTTAATAGTGATAACATATAAAATCTTATTGTTATACATGAGTTATTATGTAATAGATTTAGTGTTTTTAATATTAACTTAAATTATAAATCTGAAAAAATTCAAAGTTCTTATTGTTGTATTTCATTTAAAAATAACTTGAATAATAAAATACCCTTTAAAAAATGTATTCAATTTATATAATAATTACCTACCAGAAAAAAATCTTTCTTTAAACAGGTATTAAATATAAATAAATTGGATTTCCCCTACTTAATTGTTGTTCCTAAATTACATAAATCTCCTATTAAGTTTAGACCTGTAACTGTTCCCAGCTGTGCATAGACAACAGTGTACTTAGATGAGTTAAACAGTAGGTACAAAATGTATTCGACAAACAAGAGCAGATTGACTAGCACCTTTGGCAACTCATCACATCGGAAGAAATTCTGAAATTTTTTTGGAGAAAATTTCAAAGAAGAGAATATTTTTAACTATAGAGGTAAAAATGTGAACATTTTCATTTTCTTTCAAAATTATTATTTTTCTTTGGTTATACTTCTGTTTTAAAAGTTACAGTTTGGTAGCATGTACAGTTTATATCTTTTCGACATTAATTTTACTATTAAATTCAGTATGTAGTGACTACATTACTAATTAAAGTCTATAATCTTGTTCATTATATCATTTTTTAGTTATTTTGATATTTTAAAATCACATTGCATTATAAACTTGTTTTATTGGTAGATCATTTACAAAAAAACAATGCCCCCTTCTGAATATAATTTCTGGCTAAGGCCTTGATCCCTAGGTTTCTGCACTGTACGGTACTGTAGAAAAACCTAGGCTACCTCCTAGGTTTACTAGGTTCTCTCAGGGCCTGGTTAAAGCACGGGCCAACTGGGCCTAGGCCCTGCCCCCCCCTTAAAATTTGGTACTTCATTATTAAATTTTAAATAATTTAATTAACAAAATTTGAAAATGCCTTTTGTTAATTCTTCCAGTAATATTTCATGAAACCTTATTCAAAAATTAAATAAAAACAATTAAAATGTTGACAATTGTACCTAAAACACACTCCAGTTTACTTATTTTCATCACTCCAGTCAATTTTAACTCATTACTGACTCCATGAACTGTACTACAAAGGTATGTAAACATAAAAAATTAATATAAACTTTCCTCCAAAAATATTCGTTTGTATCCTCTTTTATAAACTAATTTTTTTTCTTTGAAAGGAGGGTACGAGGGCCGAAAGACTACCAGGCCCTGGGCCCAACTTTGCCTTCATCGGGCCCTGGGTTCTCTACTGTACAGTTGTACTAGGGACAGTAAAAATGCTATTGACGGCCCTGATTCCGGCCTCTTTCTTGTACAAAATTGCATAACATCCGTACTAAGCGGTTGCATCCAAGTTTTCATATGTCAAGAGAGTTGTGGCTTGCAGAGTAAATTATAACCGTCAAATATTGTTTTAGAAGCGATCTGCAGTTAGTTGAGAAATCTTTATTTTCTAATGTCAAGCATAATATGAGAAATGGCGCCCTCTATCAGTTAAACTGTAAATTATTTCACTTTTAAAAAATCATAAAATAAACAATAAAGAAGGGGAGTCGCCGGAAATGACGATCACAGTAATTTACGTCATTGTTCGTGACGCAAAAATTAAGTTTTTTTCCGCATTTAACATTCTCAAATTTTAGAATACAAAACTGAGCAATTATCCATTTTAGTAATTTGGCAGAGAGTAAAACTATTTTTATTTATATAAAAATAAATCAAAATATTCTACAGTTAAAACTCTCACCATGAAATAGTATATCCGCAATACAGTAAAAAATGAATACATTTATCAAAATTATGCCTTTGATTTTTTATCAAAGGCATAATTTTTATAAATGCATAAATTTTTCATAAAAGAATTATAATGTTTTGCACTGGTTGACATGACAATACTAACAACTTTCCCCCATTTTATTTTATATTGTGATGTAATTTTGGGATCAATCCTTATAAAATCAGTATTTTCATTAAATGAAAATACTGATTTTACAAATTAACCGAAATGGGGCTATATATTATTATTTCCACTTGTCCATTTTTCAAACACTAGTGCTGCCATCTATTAGCCTTTTCTTGTACTTTTAGTTTCCCGTCTGAACTCTTCCTAAATTGGCCTGATCAGCTTTCAAAACTATCTGAATATCGTGTTACGAACAACTATAAGAAAGTTAATAGTATGTGCATAGAATTGTACCCTAAAGATTTTTTAAAAAGAGATTTCCGTAACAATATTAACTTTTTATTCTTTCTTAAAACAGGGGATGCTACAGGGGATAATCTCATGCCTTTTAAATGAAGATTTATGCAGAAACAAGCTGCGAAGCCCGACGTTACTCGAATTATCTCGAATAATATGTCTTATATATTCTATTTTAAAATAACTGAAGTTTTAAATTAAGAAGGGAAGCCATGTAACACATACACGATGTCTCTATTATAAAGATGAAATGAAGTTTTAAATTTCCAAAGGGTGAAATTTTAAAATAGATTCCAAATTTCTCAGCGATGACTACAGAAATTTTTATCTAAAACAGTGTTAGTAATTGCATAAAATTTAAATAGCGCAAATCGTACACATTTCTCTTATATTGTAACTAAATTGCATTTCCGATCTTACGCTTCGTTTTATCAGAGGATCTTCCTTTTAGGGTGTACTAAAGCTCCAAAAAGTGGTCAAAATAGATCCTTTGAAGAAAACTCAATCAATAGAATTCAGTTTTTATCTCTGTTTCATAGTCTTAATTGTATAAAACCAAAGAAAATTTACGTTTAGCTACTAGGCGTACACAAAATACATAAGTTGATTAAACTTCTTTGCAATTAATACACGTGATAAAAATGTTTATGAAATACAAACAGAAATAGCGATATCTTCGCACTGAAATATTGTATATTAACTTCGTCTTTACCAATCACGCGATATCGGGGGATGCCTGCTCCCGATAAATGGCCGATCACTCGTTACACGCGGACGTTACTATCAAGTTTCATACTCAGGCATATTGGTTACATTAGTAATATGGGATACTGGTAATAATTGTTATGTGAGATATTACTAACATTGGTACTATGGGATATTGGTAATATTGATAATATTAGTAATAGTGGTATTATATATGGGATATTGGTAATACTGATAATATTAGTAATAGTGGTATTATTTGTAATATGGAATATTGGTAATACTGAAAATATTAGTAATAGTGGTATTATTGGTAATGAGATATTGGTTAATATTGGTAATATGGGTTATTGATAAAATTATAATATGGCATATTTATAATATTGAGATATTGGAAATACGGGATATCTATAATATTAATAATATTGATAATTCGGAATATTGATATTTTTGGAATATTGGTAATATAGAACATTGTAATATTGGTAATGTTGTTAATATTAATAATGTAATATTACTAATATGGGTTAGTGGTAAAAATGGTATTATGGGTTATTGGTAATAAGGGATATTGGTAGTAACGGTAATATGAAATACTGGTAAAATGGGTAATATGGAACATTAGTAAAATTGGTAATATTTATACTATTGGTAATATTAGTAATATGGGATATTGGTAATACTGGAGAATAATAATAAAGTGTTTTATGGGTGTCTGTATCAGAGGGTAATTGAAAGTGCACTGGCATACACATGAAAAAGCGAAAGGTCGCATATACGATATTGAAAACATGGTAAATTCATATAAATGTGGTGATCTTATTCGTCTTGAAGAAATCTACACACCGATATTCCATAATTCCAATGAATTCAAAGAGTGTTTAAGCTGTCTCTTTGTCAGAGGATTAGCGGAAATTCTCTGACACACATCTTAAAAAGAAAAAGATCGCGTATACACGTTGTTGAAATCATGATACAATGTTATAAAAATGAAATGATTTTGTTCGTTTTGAAGAGATCTACATACCCACATACATTAGTCCATAATTAGGGAAAAAAAGAGAGAGTGCGAGAGATTAATGGGTCCCTTTGTCAGTGGTTCAGTGAACACCCTAAAAAGGGAATACTTTATTTAGAACACAGTAAAATGATATAAATGCAGTAGGACCTTGTCTTTAAAAGATATCTACTTCCTTATAAATTATTCTATGATTTAAAAGAAATAAAAGACAGAGATCTCTTTGTAAGAGAAAAATAGAAAGCTCACTGTCACACATCTTAAGGAGGAAACGTTGTTAAAACGTGCTAAAATGATATAAATAGGGTATGATCGCGTTCGTCTTTAAGCGATCAACAAGTCGTGATTCCAAAGAATTCAAACATTTTTCAGTGGTCCATTTTTCAGAGAATCAGTAAAAGTTCACTTTCACACACAACTGTGACGACTTCAATGTTCTGGAGTGAGGAAGGATCACAGTCTGAACAGAATTAGAAATCACTTTTATTTTTCTGGAGTAAAGACTATATACAAAAGGTATCTCTTAAAACAAGTCAAAATGTAAAGGATTGTTGCCTGCATAACATTATCACGACGATCACATTAGGAAAAAAGATTACATAATCTTACAAAAGGGGGAGATTTTTCAAGGGTGCATTGTAAACCCAATCTATACGCCGTTTGGTATCCTAGACCCTGCCGCTCCCTATATGAGCGGACTTGACGAGTCTCCCTAAAGTAATCACTAGAAAGCTGGCGGAAGCCTCCACGAGGTCGAAGCCCCTCCGTAAAAAATGTCGAAAAGGCCCCGAGTCGCAAAATTCTAGGCTTTTTATACCTGGGGGTCAGTGACGGTCCCGCCAACCATTTTTGGGTCAGTTACGATTCCAATTACCCGAGAACTCCAGCTAAGGTTACAGCTAGTTCTTTTAGTTAAATTCTCATTCGCTAGCTGTCCCGATTCCGGAATTCTCGAGGTACCCTCCGGGATCGTTACCGCGACCGATCAGGGGCGTGACGCCTATTCAACCGAACTGTCCACATACCAGACACTGCGTCGACGAGCTATTGTAGCCGGGTCGAAACGGGAAGAATTCAGATCAGCTTATTTCGGTCGTTAGTGTTCAGAACAAAGGGGGGGGGGTCTTCATAACCTTAAATTTGGAAAGGTCGCACGAAACCTTGATTGAAAGATGGTAAGATCTCGTTTGTTTTGACGAGATCTATATGTATTTATACGTTGTTCCCTGATTCGAAAGAAATAAAAAAATGAAAGAGAATAGTAGTAAATGCACTGTCACAACTTAGGAAGAAAAGGTCTCATATACGTTACTGAAAACATGCAAAAAAGATATAAATAGGGTATGATCTTATTTGTCTTAGAGGTCCACACATATCCACATACAATGGGGCAGCATTCAAAAGAAGTAAAAGAGTGTTTAATGGGTCCTTTTGTTAGAGGATAGTACACTGTCTCGAACCTTGAAAAGGAAGGTTGGCATACACATTAACGAAAACGGGCTTTAATTATATAAAAAATGTAGTTCGATCTTGCTTGTCTTGAAGACAGCTGCACGTCGGTATACATTTTTCCATAATTCAAAATAAATAAATAAATAAGTGTTTAATAGGTGCTTTGAGCAGAGAATAAGTGAAGATGTACTGTCACACACCTTAAAATTAGAAAGGTCGCATATACGTTGTTTAAATGATGCTAAAATGATATAACATCGGCCACAGGGGATTCCTTGGGAAAATTGCATGCTTAAGCGAGGGCGGGTATGATAGCGAAGACCGAATCCCCAGCTTGTAAGTTGAGTAATCCTTTACTCAAGTATCCTTCCATTAAAATAATAAAACAATAACTAAACAAATACCGGTCTTAAAGGGGAATGGGGAAATGCATAATAAAAGCCCTAATCTAATTTAATAATTTGCAAATATAAAAAAGGTTTGTACATGATGCTAGGCAATTAAGAGTTAAACTATTAAATAGTTTAAAAAAATACGATGCAATTACAAAAAAAAAAAAAAAAAGAATTTATCTACAGAAATCAAAGTTTAAAAAATAAGAATTTATAATTTATAATTTTAACAAGATGCAAACACAGAAAAAATCCCCTATATAATAATAGCCTAAGTTAACTGTCCGCCTGTCCTCGGATTTATGAAGCGGTTGGACCTGGAATGGATAGAGGCATCCATATTGGATTCTTGATGAATTCGGGTTAGCAAAATTCTCAAATGCGTTCAAATTCCTTTCTCCCTTTTCCAGCATTTAATGCCATTATTTCCAGCCCAATTTTGCCCGGTTAAGAGCAGGCGATGAAATTTATCAGTTTATCGCATAATAAATAGGTAACAACATCTTTTTCTATCATTGTGACGGCATTCCATCTCATTGAATCGTTTCTTATTTTAAATATTTAAATATCGTCTGCATTATTTTCATATACGTTTTATCGCTGAACTGAGATATGAAGTAAATAATTTTCTTTTATATTTGGCTTCAATAATAGATCACCGGCTTTAACAACAAATTCTTTTCATAAAAGTCTTGGAGTCTATTTCAAGGACTGATAAATATCTAGCATTTAAGTTATATAACTTTGAAAATTAAGAAGTTTGTACGTGTGTTTGTTTTTATACATAACCACATGGTTTGACCAAATGAATTCAACTTGATTCTAAACTGAATTCACAGTTTCGGGAGACTTTAGAGGAGTATGAAGCTAAACAAGTGATTGAGTGTGTACCAGATAATTCTCAGCTAAAAAACAAACTATTATTAAAAATTTTACACCTCTTTACAATTCTAGAAAATTAAAAATTTTACGAATCCCGTCTTATGACGGGCTATATGCTAGTTAAAAATAAAAACGTAAAATCAATGTGATGGAAAAAAAAAAAAAAACCAACACCAGATCATCGTCTGTTTCGCCATTTAGTAATTGGCCGAATCGTGTTAAGGAGAAAAAAATTACTGGATAAATAAAGGCACTAGAAAAAGGAGTGCAATGTTTATATAGGGAAGGGATCGACACCAGTGGAGCGGGGATGGCCAGCAGCCATTGTCTATTTTTTACAAAGAGATAGTACGACTCGGCCAATTAGGGGATTTACCAATAGTATTGGCAATTCACAAGTACCAAAATGCCACAAAATTGCGTAAAGAACTAAAAATTGCTTAAATTCAAATAAAGGGATCAGTAATGTTTGAAAATAGAAGAATCCCAAACGGAACTTTATCTATAAAGCATACGATGTATAATATACACTGTAAATACGTAACACAAACGGTGATCCGTATTTTCAACGTATATGATACACTGTGTTACATGTGGGTAAAGATACGGACTATAAGGACTGCATCGACTTATAATTACATCACAATAAAAATTACAATAGAAAGAAAATACATTCATTAATTAAAATACATTCATTTTATGAATACCTAGAAAAATAAAAAGGAATTAAGAAAGTAAGTAGAACATATCTTTCTGTTTTTCGTTTACAAACTTACCTCGTATGACAACTAAATTCGGAAACAGAATAGCGTAATCAGTTATTTGTAAACTATCATTTTATGGTAGAAAATTAAATCTATTTGCTTTCAAGGTCATTTTTTTTCAAACCTTCATCCGCATTTATAGTCATGCCTAGATGTTGCTAAATTGGTCACTTTCTTGTGACCATTTCTGTTGCAAAGAAATATTTTTACTATTTTCATAGTTGGAAACGATATGTCGACACTTATGTTGGTAACTACAGTGGACTCTGCTAAATGTGATCGCGGTTCATGTTATCAATCGCTTAATGTTATCGAAATCACTGTGTCCCGATTTTCTCTATTCACTTGAATGTTAAAATGATCGCTTTATGGGATCTTGACATCGGCTAATGGGATCCGTTTTAGAACTAACTGGCAAAGGAATATTCACAATCTATTCAGGAGGAACCCATTCTTTTCTTTCCCTTAGCTGTTGTTTGAATTTACGAGAATTCTCCCTCTTTAGCCTAGAGAAATGGGGAATGAACACAAGAATGGGGTATGACACGTTTGTGAAATTTTTTTCAGAAATACGCACACCCTGCTGGTAGTCAATGGTTATCAGATAAGCAGAAGGCAACCCATTTTTATCGGAACTGAGAAGGAGCTTATTTCCATTTGATGCCTTGCTCGCTCATGTGCAGCCTGTCGATAGGGAAGCCAGAAAGCGAAATGATTTAACGTTAAAACAAAATATCGAAATTTGAAATCGTTATGACATTGATTACGAACAATTTATCAATGAGCTTCTTAGACAAAATTGGTAGACAGTCAACAATGGATCCATTTTTTAAAATTATGTATACAATTCTTATGTTTTAAAAGATAATATACATTACGTAAATATAAAGTGTTTTTTTTTTTTATTTTGTTTTGAAATTTAGTAAGTAGGAATTAAAGGGGAAAAGGATAAATTGATCTCATTTTTCATATGGTTTATTGTTATCAATCAGTTATTGTTATGAAAATCACGGTGTCCCAAATGGATCCCATTAAGTGGTGTTCACTGTATTAACTTATACAAATTTAAATAAGTTTAAAAGTCTTATAGTGTATGCAACGAAATATTTCAAAGAGTGTCCAAACTCCCTATAAATACATTTTTGTCTGTTACTCTTTACTGGTGAACACGGCAATAGTGTCTTTATAATCAGTTCATGAATATCTCGGCAGTAAAGTCAATCTATGAAATAGAATCGATTGGTCCGAAGCTCCGCAATCAATGGAACACGATGGGAAATTGTACTGGAACCTACTGCTTAAAGCAGATTCTGAACGACTACCAACTTCCATTTAAGAAGAAGAATTCGATTAATTAAGTAATTAGCAGTATAGTAACTTACAACCTCTTTGAACTTCTTCCTGAAGACGTAGAAAAGTTAAGTTTTCTATAATTTAATTTCCTGTGACCGTGATTTTATAACCATTGATTTTCTATGAAAAATGTCTTTCTTAGCTAACTCTTTTGTTACTATAAGAGTAATTTAATCTAAGGGATTTTTATTTAAACCTTTCCTTTCCAGCAAGTTTTCCATTTGTTTTGACGAAGGAGTCTCGAGGGCGTTTACCTCCCATCACAACATCCTAATGAATCCATTAGAAATGAAATATTTCCTAATTTACGATCCATTTTTTCTCCCTTAATGATTCATTAAGGCTTCTCGAGACAAAGGATTCGCCGTCGCTTTTCTCAGCTGTTTGGCCCGCATCTCCATTATCTTCTCAAGACAGGCTGCAGAATACGTAACGAGAGAGAGAAATTTGTATGTAATAAAGCCCACATTCGACACAGAAGGGGTGGGATTTTTTGAAATAAAATGCTTGATGCGGGAGTGATCCACTGACTTACATTAGACACTTAGGGTCTCTAAAAATTACACGGAATCTCGAATATTCACTGCTTGATCTTCCCATGCACTTCTATGTAAAGTTAATACTGACGCCATTATTTAATAATATGCTTATAAATAGGAACAAATACTACAATAAAACCTCTATATAACAATACTTAGGGTAACCCCTTGCCTTATCGTTAAAGAGCGATATATCGTTATATCGAAGGGCGATATAACAATAAATGAATAAAAAAGACACAATAGAATAGGAAAATCTCAGTAAAAGATTTCTACCCCAGGTACTACAAAATATAGAAAAATATCAAAGTTACAAATATCTACAGGGTGTTTCAAAAATGACCGGTATATTTGAAAACTCAATAAAAACTAAACGGACAGTGATAGAAATTCATAGTTTATTGCAATATGCTTGGGACAATATTAAGTTTTTAGGCAGAAAAACTTTAAAATGAATTACAATATTCCACAACAGATGGCGCTGTAGTCTGGAAAAATCTAAAAAATAAGGTTGTATACAAAAAAAAAAAAAAAACCTTCTATTTATTCTCAACATACTTGTATAGTTACATATTCTCGAAGTCACCAACGTAGAAATTTCTCTTAAAATCAAAGGATAGTTAATTTAAAAGAAAAGACGAAATATAAGAGATGTAATATAGCAACCTCCTGGTGTAATTTTCCCGTAGGCGCCCAAGAAGTTTTTCGCTCATTTATAAATGAAATCAAACTTACACTTTAAAAATTATAACACCGGGGCGTCCTTCCCCCCCCCCCCAAAAAAAAAACCACATGTCAGGTTTGTAGTACTAAAATTACAAAAGAACTCGAAAATATTAAAAAACGCCAAGAGGCAGCAACTCCCATCTATACCACTATTGGGAAAAATAAAGTCACATGGTAAAGTTAAAATTTAGTTAGCTTTAATGAACGTCACAGTTAATTTTGTGCAGATAAAAAGCCTTATAATAGTAGTATCAGGTGAAAATCTCAAGAAATTAAATTTAATAAGTTAAAAAAATTAGGTATCCCAAAATATAAAGAAGAGCTCTTGGCGCTTTCTCGCCAAGTCGGAAAGAATTAACATGAAAGGTTTGTAAAGGTACGGCTTTAGTACAGGACTCCAATGATATTTTGTTCTGACGACTTTTTTCTCGCTTTGTAAAAAATCATTAACATCGTATAAAAATTTGGTAATACTTAAGAACAGGGTACCCCTTGTCAAGTTTGGCAAAATTATTGGCGATGTTTCGTAAAACACAAAGGTATTCCATCCGAACATTGTAATGCTTGCCTTTTCTGGCGACTTTAATGAATGCACAGTGCGTCATCGTAATAGAATTATCTACTCTTACTTCATTAAAGAAAACGACTTGAAAACCGGACATTAGCCGTATCCCAGTTCGGAGGGCCCGCTGAACCCAGTTCAGTTAGTTGCACGCCAAGCATGGGTGATGTCGCCAAATTCAAGAACCCAGTTTTCTGGCAAACTTTGCTTTTCTTGATGACAAAGCTAATAATTTCTAGAAGTAATTTGTACCGTACTTTATTATTTTTTAATCTTTTGATAGTTTTAAAATAATTTCATTAAATAGCAACCGTATTTTATAAGTATAACTAAATATTTAATAAGCATAATTGCCTAAATATAACCAATTAATGCTTATATTTTGCTTAATATTGCAAAACCTATTGCAAAAATTCCGGACTGTTTAGTTTAGTTCAATAAACAGTACAAAAGCGCCTTTAATTACTACTTCTTCATCTTAACAAGATTTCAAACCTCTTTTTGTTCAAAATATGCTTTGAAATTGGGTATAAACTTAATACAAAACGAAGCACAAATTGTAAACATCACTTTGTGACAATTTGGCGATTACTTGTACAAAAATAGAACCAAAAAAAATGGCGGCCGGCCCCCGGAGCTGGGATTCTACCCCGGACATTTATATTTATGGGCAATTAATCCCTTAACAGTGTAAAAACGCAACATCTTCATATTATTAAAAATCAGCCATAGTGGACCATTAATGGTTTGTTATATCTCATTTTTTTAAGCACTGCGCACTTTTAATACATAAGAAAAGAGTTACACAAGGAGAGTTGGATGCAAATATCATATAAAGTATATGATACAGATTGTTTGGACACGGTGAGATCAGGAGAAAATGTTAGGCGACCATGCTTAAACCATTATCTCCAAGTTGACGGGGGTACCCAGTTCTTTAGTCTAGTCATGAACCATTAATGACTCACTATATGTAATTTTTTAAGCAGTACGTGCATTTAATATATAAGAAAAGAGTTGCTGAAGCAAAGTTGGATACCAATATAATGTAAATGAAAATATAGATACAGATTGTGCAGACATGGCGAGATCAGGAGAAAATGTTAGGCTACTATGCTCAGAGCTGTTTTCGCCAAGTTGGCGGGGCTACCCTGTTTTTGTATCAAACCAAAAATTTAATCTCTCAAAAAAGAAATTTTAAAAAATATTACAATAAGCTTAACAGCGAAAAATTTGTAGATCGAGAAGTCAGATGAATTTGCACGGAATTTAATTTTTATCTGGAAATGGATGTAAAAAGTCGCCAGTCGGACCCTGTACTAAAGTTGTACTGGTTTTAAATAACCTCACCATGAATTATAGTCGGAAAAACTCACAGTAAAATCAATTTCCAATTTTTTTCAAACTTATGATAAAATTTAAATAAATCCATATAAAGAGATATCTGTTACTTATTCGATTAAAAGAGAAAATAATTATTTTGCATCATTTTTAAAGAATAATATTTAATCATTTTTGTTTTACCATTTCATTGTGGGTGTTCCTTCAAAACAGAACTAGCTTTGGTGATTATACCCGCCATTTAAAGTACCAATGTCAAATAAAAGTCTTCTTGCCTTTAAATGCGAAATGAATAACGAAAAATGAAGTATTATTTTTAAAGAAAACATTCAACAACAAGAGATTTATATTCCAAAAATGCTTTTTGATTATATTTGAATAACAACAACAATAATAATAAAATTATCACTTTACTCAATGTAGATATAACGCAGATTAACCATACATAATAAAGAAATAGCGTCCGTATATGAAATAATATATAAAAAATACTCACATTTGTACTCGCTCATTTTTCTTTAGTGGAACAGGTTGTGCATTTTTAGTCTACCATCATTTATTCTATAATTTAAAGAGATTATGTAAGGTTAAGAAACAGTAATTAATTATTGTAAGAAAGTATAAAAAATGTTATTAAATATTATTCTATAGTACATAATAAAACATTCACAAAAGAATAATAAAAAATGATGCCATTCCAGAAAACGATTATCATTTTATTAAAAAACATTGAGATCAAAAGAATTAAAATTGAATAGTTTTTAATTGATATCTTAGGTCCAGAAAGATAAAACTTAATGCAATGGATTTTCCAAAAAAATTTTAATTCGTGGATACTCGCAAATTTCGACACTCTCAATTTCGCAACATCAAACTTTCAAGCGGAAGAAATTTAGCGTGTAAAATTCACTATTAAAGTAACTTAATTATGACGTCATGAAAGGTTTATTATACCAATTGTTTGCCCCGAATAACACACATTTAGAAGTAAAGAATCAGCAATTTGGATGGTTTTTAGTAAATATCTCCATTAATTTTAGTCCTACAAAGATGGAACTTAGTGCAATAAATTCTCCAGAATTTTTTAAATTTGTGGATACCAGGCTCGACATCCAAACTCCCAGCCAAATGAAAGATATCTTTTAAAATTCAGCATTAGTAATTTATGACGTCATAAATAGCCAATTCTTGCCATGCGATCGTTTGCTCATCAAATCACAAATTCAGACTAAAAGAATTAGCATTTGTGGTGGTTTTTTAAATTAATATCTTTGTTAATTATGGTCCTACAAAAATGAACTTACAAATATAAATGCCTCAGAATTTTACCGTTCTGACCATACCTGTATTGACGCTAAATTTCAACCCGCAAAAAAAAAAGATATTTGATAAAAACCACTTATTTTAATGATTTATGTATGACGTCATAAGAAGCTGATTCAAGCGATCGTTTGCTCATAAAAATAAATTTGGACTAAAAGAATTAGTATTCAGGGCTGTTTTTAATGATTATCTCCATTAATTTTAGTCCTACGAAATGTGTTTGCCGATATGTGTTCTTGTGGATTTTCCGAATCTGTGGATACTTACCACGAGTCCAAACTCTCAGCTGTTTTTGAGGAGTTAAAGACATGGACAGACAAATGCTGGCAAATATCCAAAATTTGATGTCCAATATTCAGTCAGATTCACTGTAGGGTATGCAGCAGAGCACATCACAACTTACGATGACTTTGGATTTAATTTCAAACAAAATGGTAGCTTATTGGTAATCTATCGTAAGCATGAAAATTAATGGGAAAGGAATAAAAGCAGTTCATGACGGTACATGGAATAGTTCCTGCTATCAGGGATTTTAAAAGAATTACATTATGGTTAGTTGGATACGTTTATAACACAGTAATAAGAACTTAAAACTTTAGGATCAAACTGTTAAATATTCTTTAACACATTGTACGCGGGACACGTACTAGTACGTTTTCTGACGATGGATACTTGAGCGCGTGACACGTACGAGTACGATTTCTGAAGATTGATATTTCAATGAGGGTCGCGTACTAGTACGGGTTAGTGTCACAACAGGGTTTGTTTGTGGGTACAAAAAGCACTGTATAGACAGGAAAACGAAGCCGAATGTTCTTTTCTACTACATAGATTCTGGAAAAATTGAGACAAATAAAAACTCGTTTTGACATCAGTCAATGCGGAACTATAGAACGGGAAGATTGATTAAAAAAATCAATTTACATTTAAAAATAACTTTTTATTTATCCTTACGAAAATGATATTATATATATATATATATATATATATATATATATATATATATATATATATATATCTATATATATATATATATTATATATATATATATATTTGTTTATTTGCCTATTTATGTATTTGTTTATATAATTCAGTAAAAAATACTAAAAGTTGGTTAAAAAATGAAATAATTTTGGATCTATTGAGATTGAACTGAATAACTAAATGGACGCTCAAAACGCCCGCTCCCGGTACAATTCCGCTGGGAAATGTACCCGCACACAATGTGTTAAGTGTACAAAATTTTATTAAAAAAATACAGGCATGAAATAAACTTTCACACCTAAAAGCTTATTTATTGAAAGAAATCCTTTATTTTTATTTATTTATTGCATATTCTATTTTTTAAATCAACTAATAAAGTATATATAGAATTTAAAGCAAAAAATCGTTTTCTCCACATATTTGGAAACTAAAATATTATTGCAGTGTGATATGAAATAACTATCGTTAGGAAGAAAAATATCGTTCGACGGAAGTTTATTGTTGAAAGGAATATCGTTAAATACATAGAATTACGGTGTTCCCTCTCCACTTCACACTTCATGATTTACGGCTTCAGTGCTTCACGGGTTTTACGAAAATATTCATCAAAAAATAAAAAAGGAAAAAATACAACCGTGTCGGCAGCCACGTTGCGGAAAGGAGCGTTGTTTACTGTTGATGCGCGAGAGAGAAGGATCCCTGCATGTCAAATAAAGAGATGAGTGGACTCAGAGTACATACCAAGGGCTCTTGAGAGGACAAAGTCTGCAAGTGAGGAAGAAAATGAAGAGGAAGACGAAGAACAAACTGAAAAGCGTGGCCTTACCCCGGAGATTCTGCAACCATTGTGCAACATGGCAAGAATTTGCACAACACATTGACGACAATAGGGTTCGAGCTGTCGAGTTCGGCAATCTCGTTGGCGGGGTTATGTCCTCATACAGGGGAATTTTGAAGAAAAAGGGAAAACAAAGACAACAACTACCCACCACCCTGTTTCTCTCCAAGGTAAAGCCCCCCGGCTCTACCGTCAGCGCCTCCAGCAGAAGAGTCACCGAGTGAGCCTAAAACGAGTCCAGTGAGAGCCTCTCTTCCGCCACAAACACAAGACTCTTCGCCTCTATCAGAAACCAATGTTGATGAATGTTTATTACTCTATAAGGTTTTCTAATGAACCTTAATTATTAGCACTGGCACGTTTAAGTAAATACGTATACTGTTGTAATTTTTGTCTTAAATGTGTAAATTGTAAATACTGTTTACATATTTAAAACATTCCTGTATCCACAAACACAAAAATTCCTAGGGGCAAATCTTACTTCGCGGTTTTTCAGCTTTCGCGGAAGGTTTTGGTCCCCATGAACCGCGAAAAACTAGGGATCACTATATAGCAAAAATAGCCGATCTGCGAATTGCTTCTTTTATTTCTAATAAATGTAGCCCCTTAGCCCCTTAGTCGCTGTTTCAATAAGTATTATTTCACAAATTGATGATTCATCTACAGTAATATTGCAAATAATAAATGAATTTATAAAAGAAACATGAGTCCAAATTACGCATTAACCCAAAGCCCCAAAAGTTAGACTAATAGGAGAAGAGCAGTTAAAAGATAAGATAAAATTTTGAAAACTTGTTTAGAGTTAGTAGCTGCACGGGAGCTAATTGCAGCATCGCTATGAAGGCAAGGAAGGAAATCACGATGAAAAATGAAACCAGACATATACATGAGATAAAAACGATGACAGTTGATTGAGAATAAATCTCTTATGTTTAGAAACAAAGTACGAAAACATGAAATTCTATCCTTTGAAATTCTGGACAGTCATTAAGTGCATTCGAACTTAGTTCATTGGAATTTCAAGGGGAATGAAAAACATTACCCAAAATTCAAATTGCAACGATCCCTCGTTTTTCGCGGTTCATGGGGACCAGAACCTTCCGCGAAAGCTGAAATATCGCGAAGTGGGATTTGCCCCTAGGAATTTTCGTGTATGAGGGTACACGAATGTTTTAAACATGTAAACAGTATTTATACTTTATACATTTAAGACAAAAATGACAACAGTATAAGTATTTACTTAAACGTGTCAGTGCTAATTGGTAAGGTTCATGACAAAACTTTAAAGAGTAATAAATATTAATCAACATTGCTTTCTGAGAGAGGCGAAGAGTCTTGTGTGGTGTTTAAGGACTTAGAAGGGGAGAGAGGTTTTTTTTTTTTTAAGGAAATATTAAAGTTAAATAATTTTGATATATTACATACATACACACATACACATACACACATATAGATCTTCGTCAGGATTTCAGTTCACGAACTTGTTTGAACAGTACATTCGTGCCTAAATGTCGAAAAATCTAAGAATGTCGATCTAAATTTCAGAATCATAAAAACGGTAGATTGATTTTAACGTTGCCTTCTAACTTCCCTAACAAAAGAAAATGTTCTAAAAAAGATAAAACAAAACCTAAAAATTATTATTTAGTTGCCCCCAAAAAGAAGGTTAGGCATTAACGCTTTAACTTTAATTATACATCATTAATTAATTACTTCAGGTTTAAATAAATCAGGTTTACCTCAGAACAAAAATTTAAATTTGGAAGAAGAAAATTAGGAGACATTTACGAAAACAAAAACCTTTTTATTATTGAAATGTGGGCCTGTATGTTCGACAACTCATTAATGGTTGCGGGTTTTGACTACAAACCATTTGCATTGCTTTTTTTCAACGTCTGGCGGTGCCGATTTGTATAATTATTAAACTAACAGCACACCAAGCGGGCGGGAAACAAAACCGCAAAACACCATTAGCGTCGATGAGATGAATACCTAATGGGATAGCAGAAATAATTAATGATCATTTCGGTAATAAACGTGATTATTAGGTCCACCAATTATTAATAGTTTAGCTCTGGATCGTCGTTAACACCAGCTTCTGTGCAAAGAATTTTTTTTCAAACACATTTGTGGCGTTTAGTGAATTGTTTCATTCCAGATGAGAAAAATTCGTGGACAGATAAAAATAATTTCTTTTTGTGAGAGAGATCTGTGGTCCAATTAATAGAATGGGGAGTACTGGGACTTATTCTTTTCCTATTACTTCTTCAATTTGTTTTAGTGAGAGACAGTTGCGATCGGATTAACAGAATGTAGAGTAATAGGACTTATTCTTTTCCTATTACTTCTTCAATTTGGTTTAGTGGGAGAGAGTTGCGATCGGATTTATAGAATGTGGAGTACTGGGACTTAGTCTTTTCCTATTACTTCTTCAATTTGTTTTAGTGAGAGAGAGGTGCGATCGAATTAATAGAATGGGGAGTACTGGGACTTATTCTTTTCCTATTACTTCTTCAATTTGGTTTAGTGAGAGAGAGTTGCGATCGGATTAATAGAATGTGGAGTACTAGGACTTATTCTTTTCCTATTACTTCTTCAATTTGGTTTAGTGGGAGAGAGTTACTATCTAACTGATATAATGTAAAGTATCAGAATTTATTCTTTTACAACTTTTTCGATTTGGAGGGGGATTCAGACTTGATGAACATGATGAACACAATGCATCGTATACATTGCAAATTCATATATACAGTGATACGTATGGCATCGTATATGATGCATAATGTGCTATATGGATCCTCAACCCTACACTACACAACATTTATTTCAAAATTTCAGCTATATTTAAGATTAAATGACTTACGGTAATATAAACAATTTCAAAAACAAAACAACTTATTTTCATAATCTGAAATTTACATTTTAATTAAATTTAACTTTCATTATAAACATAATATAAACTAAAACAATCAAATCTATTTTGGTGATAATCTGCTCGAAAAAATTAAGCGATATATATATATATATATATATATATATATATATATATATATATATATATATATATATATATATATATATATATGACGAGATCCAGTGCTAAGGCAAATGGAATAATTAGACCTTCTCAGTAAAAACACTTCTTTATTAAATATGGGGTTTCAGTTTCGGGCTTCGCTTGCGCAATTTTCATTTATTCGTCGAAAAGCTAAGCGTGGAATGCGTTGACAGATCCATGTCCCTGCACTAACTGAGTCTCCTCGCTTGATTAGTCATCAACTTCCAGTGGCATATCTCTCATCCTGACCGCATTACTCCAAAAGGTTACGCAAGCGTGTGTCTTATTTATTTATTTTATTATTATAAAAGAGTTCCCTTTTTAAAATCGTTTATAACTCACGTAACTTCCAACTACCAACCCTTTTTACACCTAACATATATATATATTATATTATATATATATTATATATATTATATATATATTATATATTATATATATATATATATATATATATATATATATATATATATATATATATGTGTGTGTGTGTGTGTGTGTGTGTGTGTGTGTGTGTCAATATTATAACATATATATGATATTAAAATATAAGTCATATAATTTTTGTTAATTAAGGATTTGTAACTTTATTACAAATTTTTAGTAGTAATAATGATTTTTAATATAATTACTAAAAATTATAATTTTATAAATTATATTTCTATAATATAATTTTTATAATTTTATAGATGAAAAAACATTTCATTTCGCATAAAGTATAAAATATGACGCTGGCCTTTATATATAAGTCTATAAATATTTGGTTTTAATCTCTATTCGAAACTGAAAGACTCGCTTATAAACATTGCACCCAAGTCTTCACCGAGAGTCCTTGAAGATAAGATATCTGTAAGTTCATCCGAATAAAAGAGTGAAAAAGTCAGTTTCACTTTCAAAATCAGTCTGTTATGTTGTTCTTAGAGCAATACAACGAAGTCCGTAGTGAATTTTGATTTCAGTAAATTTTAAATTTGCAGCACCTGAATTACTGATTTCATTATATTTTAATATATATACAGTGATCCTTCGTTTTTCGCGGTTCATGGGGACCAGAACCTTCCGCGAAAGCTGAAACACTGCGAAGTAAGATTTTCCCCTAGGAATTTTCGTGCATGCGGGTACACGAATATTTTAAATGTGTAAACAGTATTTATACTTGACACATTTAAGACAAAAATGACAACAATATACGTATTTACTTAAACGTGTCAGTGCTAATGAATAAGGTTCATTACAAAACCTTGTAGAGTAATAAACATTCATCAACATTGCTTTCTGAGAGAGGCGAAGAGTCTCGTGTGGATGGAGGAGGAGAGGTTCTCACTGGACTCGTAGAAGTTTTGACTCACTCGGAGACTCTTCTGCTGGAGGCGATGACGGTAGAGCCCGGGGCTTTACCTTGGAGAGAAACAGGGTGACGGGTAGTTGTTGTCTTTGTTTTTCCTTTTCCTTCAAAATTCCCCTGTACAAGGACATAACCCCGTCAACGCGATTGCCGAACTCGTCAGCTCGAACCCTATTGTCGTCAATGTCTTGTTCAAATTCTTGCCATGTTGCACAAATGTTACGTATGCTCCATGGTAACGCTCGGCTCTTCAATTTGTTCTTCGTCTTCGTCTTCATTTTCTTCCTCCCTTACAGACTTTGTTATCTCAAGAGCGCGTGGTATGTATTCTGAGTCAACTCATCTCTTTGTTTGACATGCAGGGATCCTTCTCTCTCGCGCATCTACATGAAACAACGCTCCTTTCCGCAATGTGGCTGACGACAGGGTTGTATTTTTTCATTTCTATTTTTTGATGAATATTTGGAAAAACACGCGAAGCAATGAAGCCGCAAAATATGAAGCGAGAAGTGGAGAGGAAACACTGTACTACCTTTTCATTATAAAACAACCTTTTCTCAGTTCATAATAAAATAAATTTTATCTGATGGTTTTGAAATATATATTTTACAAGTACTTTGAACACTTGATTAGTAACTCAAACTTTCAAAAAATTGCTAAATTTTTGCCATTTAAAGTTTTTTTTTTGATATCACCATAAATATGCAACAATGAAAAAAAATTGAATTTACTTAGAAAAAAAAATTTCTGATTATTTTAGAATGAACTTTTTACAAGTTTTTTGAACAATTAGCTCGCTACACAAACTTTTGAAAAGTTACTAAACTTTGTCATTTCAATTTGTAAGCTCTTTAAAAATCATAACAAATGTATATCTAATGAACAAAAATTGAATTTATTTAAATAAAAATTTCTGATTGTTTTAGAATGAAATTTTTTAAACAACTAAATTAAACACCAAATGAAAATAAATATAATTTACTTAATCGCCTTTATTTAGCTATTAATAATTATTTTCCAATGCATGTATTAGAAACAAACCTCTTATACAGATTAAGAAAAACTAGCGCTTTATTCTGTAAGTTGAAAGTTTAGAGTATAAGATATTTCAAAATTTCAAAATTTCCGTATTAAAAAATTAAAAATTTAAGAAATTGAAAATTTAAAAAATAACTTTTATAACGCTCTAAAATGAAATCTATTGTTCGTAATCCAGTGG
>CM063508.1:185983143-185988143 GCA_032207245.1 Pardosa pseudoannulata | reverse complement strand
TTATCATCTAATATTGTTATCTAATTATTTGCACATTCTGTTAAAAAGACACTCCTGTTTTTGTGATTTAATTGTCATAAGAATATGCACATTCTATTAAAAGACACTCCTGTTTTGGTGATTGTATCGTCATCTAAATTATCATCTAATATTGTCATCTAATTATTTGCACATTCTGTTAAAAAGACACTCCTGTTTTTGTGATTTAATCGTCATAAGAATATGCACATTCTCTTAAAATACATTCATGTTTTTGGTGATTGTATCGTTATCTAAATTATCATCTAATATCGTCATCTAATTATTTGCGCATTAACTTAAAAGACACTCATGTCTTGGTGGTTAATCGTCATCAGAATATGCATATTCTCTTGAAAGACACTTGTTTAGGGAGATAAAACTAAAATTATTAAAAAATTAATTAAAAAAATTATTTTTTTTTATTTAGTTGCCCTTTTAGTAACATTTGAGACATACCTGACAAAGTTTTAAATGGCACACTTTAAATAGTTTTTGCATTTTACGTATATTGTTTGTTTAATGCATCACTATGATATATAAATACTTCACGTCGAAACTCATGGGTCTTTCAGAGCCGGAATCTATGTTCAAATTGTCGTTGAAGATTCGACATAAACTTGTCTGGGTTTATTAAACGATAGAGTTAATCTTAACAACATTCTACTACAGTGGACTCCGCTTAATGGGATCCCGGTTAATGTTATCAATCTCTTATTATTATCGAAATCACTGGGTCCCGATTTCTTCTAATCATTTGTACGTTAAAATGATCGCTTTATGGGATCGTGACATCGGTTAATGTTATTCGTTTTTGAACCTTATTTTAACTGGAAAAGGGATAGTCACAATCTATTCAGAAAGAACCCATTATTTTCTTTCCCTTCGTTGTTTGAATTTCCGAGAATTCTCCCTCTTCCACCTAGGCAAATTGGGAATGAACAAAGGAGTGGGAAATGACACGTTCCTGGAACTTTTCAGAAATACTCACACCTTGCTGGTGGTCTCTGGTTGTCAGATAAGCAGAAGGCAACCCATTCTTATCGGAACTGAGAAGGAGCGTCTTCACATTTGATGCCTTGCTCGCTTACGTGCAACTCGTCGATAGAGAACCCAGAAAGCGAAATGATTGAACGTTAAAACAAAAGATCGAAATTTTAAATCGTTATAACAGGTTGATTATGATTACGAATAATTCATCAATGAGCTTCTTAGAAAAAATTGTAGACAGTCAACAACTGATCTATTTTTTAATTATGCATACAATTCTTATGTTTTAAAGGATAATATACAGGACATAAATATAAGGAATGTTTTTTCATTTTGTTTTGAAATTTAGCAAGTGTGAATTAAAAGGGGGGTAAATTTATCTCATTTTGCTTATCGTTTATTTTTATCAATCGATTATTGTTATCAAAATCAAACCGGTTATTGTGTGTCCCAAACTAATCACATTAAGCGGAGTAAAATGCACAACCGCAGATTTTAAAACGAACTTATAAATTTCATTTAACGCATGAGAGCTGCTAATTTTTAGATGTTGCATATTTTGTTTTGGAGTAACACATTGTGTGATTTTCAGAACATTTTGACGGAAATCAATCCCGACCGAACGGACAGCGGGGATCCTATCGTGCAAGGCGATATAGTGTTACCGCCAGGAAAAACCGTCCAAGACTTGAAAGGCATCATCAACGTGGTCACCTTCTGGCCCAACGGGAAAATTTCTTACAACTTCCACAACTGTAAGTGTTGCTCCCTATAGAACACAAACACTCTAAGAATATCGATAAATACTTTTCATTACTTCACTATTTTTTGCTTCTTCTTCATAATTCAGTCGGTTTCGTCTTTGCTTAACATTTCCCTTTTCAGTTTGACTACGGAGAAAGTTTTAGAATCCAACCGACTGTACTTTCCTGAACATGTTAACACTTCGCGTGCGGACAACGTATTTTTACGTTTTTTGCATTCTGTCACTGGAGCGCGGGTCACGTAAAAATACATATTTATTAGATTTGGGGTATTTACCCACTAACTACCACAAATCTAGTAAATACGTATAATTATATGTATGTGTGACATTACAGGCGTGTTGTTTGCATTACTAGGCAACGCTTTGCATTTTTTCTTTCCACAAGTTAGGATTGTCCAGTGACTCGGTCTTTCGTCGCGTTATTTCGTCTTCCATCGAATTCTTAGCTCCAGAACGTACCAGTCGTGTTTTGTCCATTGGAAGCTTGATTTTTTATGGTTGAACACAAAATGGGTAAAATGAGCCGTCGTGACAAAGAGAGTGACGAACAAATAGGCGCTGACAGATAATCGGACTTTCTTTTTAAAAATCGTTAATTTTTGTGATTTCGTAAAAATATTATTCTTTTATTTTGCTAAATAATCATACAGTATATATTACAGTGTAGAATAAAATAAGTTTCGTTCCTAAAAACAAAGTAGTTTTTGACGGACTGCGATTTTTCTGAATCACTAAACTTTCATGCGATTCACGAAAACACGCCCACTGCACGCACACACACACGCACACACACACACACACACACACACACACACACACACATATATATATATATATATATATATATATACACAAATACATACATATATATATGAATATTCATACATACGTCTGTTATGTGAGCTTTTCCGCTGGCCAACTTTTTAAATAAAATGGGGATGCCTTTTAAAAATATTTGTTCTTTTGCGTCTTGAATACCATTCTTCATGCCTTCGAGAATTAATATAGTGTCATAACGTTGTTAAAATTCCGGTGATTTACACACATACATATACAGAGTGTATACACACGCATATATCACAGAATTATAGCTTCGTGTTACAGATACCAATTTAGAGAAATTGCACATTGCATTCAGCAAACTAAATTTATTTGAAAATTCTTAATTCTGTACATTTATTTAAGAAGTGAAGGAATACTGGCACCCCAAACAACAAATAACCTTCAAACATAAGATAAACAAGCGATCATTTCCACGTTATCAATCACAATGGGAATCTGATGGAACACTGCTACGCCGGAGGGTTATCCAAGGTCAATAATAGGTAGATTTAGTACAGTGATCCCTCGTTTTTCGCCGTTAATGGAGACCAGAATCTTCCATGAAAGCTGAAAAACAGCGAAGTAGGATTTTCCCCTAGGGAGTTTCGTGTATGCGGGTAAACGAATGTTTTAAATATGTAAATAGTATTTATACTTTAAACATTTAAGACAAAAATTACAACAGTATGCCTATTTACTTAATCGTGCCATTGCTAATTATAATAAGGTTAATTACAAAACATTATAGTGTAATAAACATTAATCAACATTGCTTTCTGAGAGAGTCTTGTGTTGGTGGCGGAGGAGAGGCTCTGACTCGACTCGTAGAAGCTTGAGGATCACTCCGAGACTCTTTTTCTGAAGACGCTGACGGTAGAGCCGGGGGCTTTACCTTGGAGAGAAATAAGGGGATGGGTAGTTGTTGTCTTTGTTTTCCCTTTTTCTTCAAAATTCCCCTGTATGAGGACATAACCCCGTCAACGCGATTTCTGAACTCGACAGCTCGAACCCTATTGTCGTCAATGTCTTGTGCACATTCTTGCCCTGTTGCACAAATGTTACGTATTCTCCATGGTAACGTTCGTCTCTTCAATTTGTTCTTCGTCTTCGTCTTCCTCTTCATTTTCTTCCTCACTTGCAGACTTTGTCATGTGGTATGTACTGAGTCAACTCATCTCTTTGTTTCACATGCCGGGATCCTTCTCTTTCGCGCATCAACATGAAACAACACTACTTTCCATAATGTGGCTGCCGACATGGTTGTATGTTTTCATTTTTATGAATTTTTTTTTAAAAACCCGCGAAGCACTGAAGCCGAAAAACAGGAGGAGCGAAGTGGCGAGGAAGCACTGTATATTGTGACTCTTAACACTGTTTCTACGAGGTTCTTTTACTTTTATTTTGGCACAAGGATTAAGTTTCCAAAAGTTGCCAAATATGTCACCAAGTATTGCCTATAGTGGCAAAATGGGCTATAATTCACCAAGCATATTGTTTTCTCCGTCGAGACAGTCCATTGGATTTCCAAAAACTTAATTGTTGGCTAGATATCCACAGTTTACAAATACACGATTCGTAGTAGTTGAGTATATGAGGTACATGTGGTTTTGTGTAATAATGATGATTATTATTTTCAGCTGTGGACGAGGACTTGAAGGCGATGATTGTGGGAGCGATGGGAGAGTGGGAGAAGCACTCGTGTCTCAAGTTCACCGAGAAGATGCTGGATTTCAACTACCTCCGGTTCAGAGCGGACAAGGAAGGGTGAGAAAACGTTCTACTTTATGATATACGCACAATTATCGTGCAAGGAAGGGGTAGAAAACGTTCTACTTCACAAAACCGGCAAGATTATTGTTCAAGGCAGCGGGGAAAACGTTGTAGTTTATGAAATAAGCACATTTATACCCAGATTAATTTTGTAGTAGAACCCCCTCATTTTTACAGTACTTTTTACAAAAATGTTCCCCTTAAAATAAGGAGTTTAATTTTATTCATATAGTTAAAATTTTAAGAGTAGAAATTAAAACAAATTCGATCATTTTAGAAACCATTTCGTAGAACTTGATTGGAGATTACCCCTTGCCTGTGAGATATATTAGAAAAAATAAGCCAAAAATAGAAAAAAAGTTCTCTTTCATTTTGTTCGTTATCATCATCAAAATGTTAGAAATAGATTATTTTTGAAAACACTCTCAACCCTCCTGTTAGGAGATTGGAGATCGATGACTTTAACATCACGGAACACTTATCAAGAAGTAAGATAAAATTGTTTACTGCGTGTTTAGAAAGGTTTTTATTTATGATGTAAGTAAAATAAAGATAAAATCCTATTTAAAAACATTGTATAATACAAATTGTGCCTAACCAACTACTTAAACGGAAATTTAGTCAGTACTGTAGG
>CM063508.1:185830643-185978143 GCA_032207245.1 Pardosa pseudoannulata | reverse complement strand
GAACTTGTAATTTACCACTCCTTTGTTCATTCTCCTTTTCCCTAGATTGAAGAGCAGAATTCTCGGAAATTCAAACAACGGCGAAGGAAAAAAGAATGAGTTTCTCCTGAATACATTGTGAATATTCCTTTGCCAGTTAAAGTGAGGTTCGACAACTGATAACATTAACCGACGTCACGGTCCCATAAAGCGATTATTTAAACATACAAATAAATAGAGAAAATCGAGACCCAGTGATTTCGATAACAATAAGCGATGGATAACATGAACCGCGATCATATTAAGCGGAGTCCACTGTGTTTCTAATATTTTAGTTATTTTGTTTTATGTATGTATATAGAGTCTTATACATTTAAGTTAATCTCTCGGAAAGGCATTGTAACGTCGACTGGTCCCTTAAAATGCAATTTAAGAAAGTTATTTTCGACAAAAACGAGTCCGAACGAGGGGCTGCTCTTCAGCACCGAAGTTTAGGGGTTCGAGTCCTACTGCTGGCAGTGTTTGTAAGCTCCAAAATCGACATTAAGAAGTAGGTCCCTATCTCGTTAGCTCTTGAGTAGCAAAGACGAAACACAGTAGCCTAACCGATTGACTGAAATGGAAAAGAATTTAAGAGTTGAGCAGTCACGTCTCGGCGTCATTAATCCACGTGTTGAAAAAAAATTAACCAAAGCAGTCCTTGATGTTTGATTCTTAATGTTGAAAAGAAATTAAGTTTTCATATGTTGTATGTTTTCCCAGGCGTTCTCTTCGAAGCACTTCCAGAAGAACACGATCACTTCGAAAAACCCGCATCACCAGACTCTGATAGGAAACGGAATGAAAATTAGCTTCAGGGACGCCAAACTCATCAACAAAATGTATTCCTGCGCAAGTAAGTCACGCCTTCGATTTTCAACGAACCTTCTTTACGTCAGAATTTTACAGAAAATCTTAAACGCTATTTTTGTCGCTGTAAAAATAATATTACGTTGGCCTAGTGTTTGAGAAAGAGGAAACTAAAACTCATTAAGAATCACATGGAGAAATATGTCTTGATTAAATGATTTTACATATTAAATAAATACCTAAGGAATACGATTGGAATACAACTTATCATTTGTAGATACGAATGACTCCTCTGGATACGGCGTCGATCACGGAAATATGGCGTCTCCATTCCTTTTTCTCGCGTCGGTCCAAAAAAATGTCTCTCCGACAAGCAGCGGATACCAGCAGCGTTCACCCTCTTCTCTCGTAACAACCTTGTCTTCTAAAAAATTTGACTGCCCTGCGGAGAAAAAACAGGGGTCAACTCAGAACCGAGGGGTCTGAATCCCGCCAAACCAAGGGGGCCTTTCTATTGGTTGGGAAAAGTCTGAAGTTTCTTCCAGTTCTTCGATGTTTGATTCTTAATGTTGAAAAGAAATTAAGTTTTCATATGTTGTATGTTTTCCCAGGCGTTCTCTTCGAAGCACTTCCAGAAGAACACGATCACTTCGAAAAACCCGCATCACCAGACTCTGATAGGAAACGGAATGAAAATTAGCTTCAGGGACGCCAAACTCATCAACAAAATGTATTCCTGCGCAAGTAAGTCACGCCTTCGATTTTCAACGAACCTTCTTTACGTCAGAATTTTACAGAAAATCTTAAACGCTATTTTTGTCGCTGTAAAAATAATGTTACGTTGGCCTAGTGTTTGAGAAAGAAGAAATTAAAACTCATTAAGAAACACATGGACAAATGTCTTGATTAAATGATTTTATACAATTAAACAAATGGATTTTATACAATTAAATAAATGCCTAAGGAATCCAATTGGAATCAACTTATCATTTGTAGATATCGAAGATTACTCTGGATTCGGCGTCGATGTCGCAAATATGGCGGCGCTTTTCCCTTTTCTCTTGTTGCTCCAAAAAATATCTATTCCACAAGCAGCGGATACCAGCAGCGTTCACCCTATTCTCTCCTTTCGTAACAACCTTGTCTTCAAAAAAAATTTGACTGCCCTGCGGAGAAAAAATATGGGTCCACTCAGAACCGAGGGGTCTGAATCGTGCCAAACCAACGGGCCCTTCTATTGGTTGGGAAAAGTCCGAAGTTCCTTCTAGTTCAAACCAGTCCTGTCCTGTAATGTCTTTGAAGAAGGCTTAAGAAAAGGGGTAAAAAGAAAAGTTGAACCGACTATAACTTATTGTTACAGTCGTGACCTCCCAAAAAGTCAAAACAAGCTTAATCGAATCTAATTTGGGCAATAAACCAATTATTTCATTACATTAAAATTTGTCTTAGACCTTACATCCTTCTTTGAGAACTTAACCTTTGCTAACCCTTTCGTCTGCCATTTATTTCTCACTCCCCGTTTCCAAACTTTCAAAACAGAGCTCCTAATTCTGTTCAAACGATCGAACAATGGATGACATCGCAAAACCGAAGCGGGAATCAGTCTTCCCGTCGTTTCAATAACAAGACCAATATATTAGAATGAGTATTTCGGTAGGAATTAATCTTCCCATGGCCTACGAAAGGGTTAATGTGCAGTCTCATACATTTTATGCTCAAAGAGGGTTTCCGCACAGAATACTTCTCGCTCAACGTTAACTCCAGGCCTGCTTGTATTTTAAGAATTCTTAAAATAATATGTACACGACAAAGCAGCAAATTCCCTTCGATTATGTATATCCGTTCGATATTTTGGTTTCTAAATGGAACCTTAATTGTTTGGGATCTTGATTGGTGCCTTTTTATTTATTATAGTTTTTATCGACGTGGACTCCGCATCTATCGTTGTTTTTGTTTCTCCATTGACTTAAAGGATTACCCCATACAGGAATGCGGACATAATCGTATATAATTTTATCACCTTCACTTGTTTTACTGTAGTCGGTCACTAATTTTCCAGAAGTAATTTTACTTTTAGCTACTGGCAACAGGTCGCCTACCTTGAAAGGTGTAATATCCCCTTGGTTTGTATCTTCTTCAGAGGGCTGGCTACCTATTCCGTCCCATCCTTCCACCTGTCGGACACAAATGACAACCCAACTTAACGTGGGATTGGAACCCACAAGCTAGGGGAATGCTCAAACCAATAGAGCGTAATAGTTAGGTGCATCGTAATAGTTAGATTATTACCATATAACATGCATACTTGCAGCAAGTTGGATTTTTCTGGATTATATCTTGTCATAACAAATTTAACGCTACAAACTTGCAGCAAAACTCCTGCACGTTAGACGGAACAGAAAGCGATTCCACCTTTGCAACGCTATTTTGCTTCAAAACTGTGGCCAACTTGTCAGGACACCCTTGAGGCAAGCGAAAATTGTTAGGCTTGCTGCAGTCTTGTATCAAACTTGCAGACTTGTCATGCGCTGCAAGTTTGCAGGCTTGCAAAGCAAGACTGCTGAAAACTAAATTTGCTATCTGGGTTATCATTTCCAATGCGGCGGCAATTGCTTATATACCATTCGCCGCTACTAAGTCTCATAAATTTGTTAGCCATTTTGTTACACGAGAACTATGTAGGTGGTCAACATGGCTTCATAAGGCAGGACAAAACAAACAAAGTGGGTCTTTGTTAGAAGGAACCAAGTAGAAAACCCCCAAGCTTAGATTGCCAACTCCAGAGGTATCGTTTGGGAACTGGGAGGACATTGCGACCACGAACCTATTTTACTTGCCCCATTAATAAACACGGCAGATCTTTGGTCACTCGATCCTCAAGCTCGCATTCCTCTGACTACGAGATGGATGCCTTTGGTGACTGGACTTCCGCGGCTCCACCCTTGATTTATACCACGCGGTCGCTGGGTGTAGAGGTTCTCTTACCAGACTCGAACCCTGAACTCTTACCACTCCCTCTCATGCCCAAGTAATATTACTAGCTGTCATCATAGTAAACAATTTTCCAATCATATGTATGTAGGGTTCGGTGTCTAGGGGTGTCGTTAGACAAATTCGATGACAGACTACATTAACGGTAACAAACATTTAATGACGTAACAACACAGAAAGCATTTATGTATAAAGACAAATAATTAAACTACGCTGAAGACGCGGCATAGACAAGATTTCCTACTCGAAGTTTAACATAAGCAAGACAACCTACTCGGTGTTTAACATAGACAATACATACTAATCGGAGTTTAATAAATTGAGGGAGCTCAAGTGCCACGGGTCCTTCACTCGACCTGGTCACTCCTTCTCCTCCTAATCTGACTGTCTCTCCGTCCTTACTTACTTACCCAACTCCATGATGAGGGCGCGACCTTGCGAGGATGCGCTGTACTAAATTCCTACATGTATTTTTAAAAATACATACAAGTCCATTTCCCAGTTAAAGACTCACACTATGTTTAAGAAACAAATGGTGTTACATGAAACATTAATTCACTCTTCTAGAACACTAGAACTCACTTGTTCCTCATTCACCATCGAAGAAAGATCTAAAGTTTCTTTTTATGACAACAAATCGGAGTAGTTCGCATAGCAGGAGGAGGCACCTACCCATAAAAGAATGTTCGCGCACCAAACAAAAGGAACTCACTATAAATTACAGCTAAAGAAAGTACATGAAGACAAACAAACTAAACAAAGTTGAAGCACATGGCAACAACAACCTAAAATTCGGAGTACCGCAGCCAAAGTTAATATGAGGTGAGAAACTGGTGCTCATGGGCAACAATAGGATGCATGAGAAATATAAGATAATCACGGGTGACAGAATGAAACATTTAATCACTCTTCAAATACTGGAACGGGTAGAAAGTAAAAGAGAAATATATATTACGGATAGCAACAGCAGTAGAACACAAATCGGAGAATTTAGGATTTATTGTTTTTTATTACCTTAATATGATACTCTTCTTCATCTTCAGATGGATGTCCGAACAAGAACGAGAGCATGTGCTTGAACGGAGGTTTCCTGTCTCCCTACAGACACGACCAGCAACCCTGCCACTGCGTCTGCCCGCCAGGAATAACCGGAGAATTTTGCGAAAATATGGAAGAACCTTACGAATACTACAGTAAGTATGCAGAATCTTTTACTATTAAGTTTTCAAGGCTGCTTCGGGTTTTACTTTTTTCGTTGTCGTATCTTATGCTTTTAAATCTTGTGAGAAATATTAGTATTTAGCGTAGCGAAACATTGGCGATAGATCTCCAGAATAAGCTCATAAAAAATACACTGTCCAAATATGTCCAAGAAGCAAAGAGAATATTTTTTTTCTGCCTTTCGGGCAAATCACCAAGGATCAAAGATGGCTCAACAACAGGCCCGGTCTCATTAACCCACATGTAGAAAAACAATAGACCGTAGCTTTGCAAACGTAACGAACCTTATCAGGTTTGCGGAAAAGCGATGGCTAAAGTAAGGCAAGTGTTTAGATTCTTGTACCAATCAACGTTCAGCTAAGAACTATAAATAGTCAAATATGTAGGGCTTTTTGCTGCAGTAAGTTAGAATCTTATTGCTGGAATGAATTTTGTAGTTTGTTGTTCAATGCAGACTTTTACTTCCTTAAGAGTCGAGCCCGTCTCATAAAAGGACAAGTCACTGAAACTCATTCTGTCGCACCTGTTCATTACACGGGCTTTGTTGTTACAATAAAAACTGTGGATATTTCAAATTTTATCATGGCTGCAATGATGCAAATAATTAGACAATTTTGTGTGGTTAAATCTGTCATATTCAAGGCAAAACAATACTGTTGTGGTGTCCAGACTTTGCGACTCCATGGTGAGCCGCCGACTCCCACGCAACTCTACAACTCAACTTTAACGCGTTAGCAAAGCTTACAAGAGACAAAAGTTAGATCGGTCGAATGAGGACGCTCTCGTGCGTACTTTCTATTATGTGTAAATGAATAAATGTTTATAAAGTTAAATTTAGTCAGTCATAATTCACCTTACTGTTGTAAAGCACCGACTCGCATTGATTGAACTCGTTGTCTCCTTTTAGCCATGCCGCCTTGTGGTGGAAACATAACGGAGGAGACAGTCATACAAACGCCCGGATATCCAGAGAGGAAGCCACCGAAAGATTCCTGCTCCTGGTGGATACAGGTAGGTCTGGAACGACGATATTTCGTTAACAGTTTATATGAGCTTGGTTTGGAATATCCGTTTAGTCAGTTTAATGGAGGACATCACAAAGAAATCTCCCCATCCACCTGTCAAAATTCTCAACGTTACGTTAGGTAGAATGAAGCATTTCTTGATATTTCGTGAATGCATTCAAGCTATCTAGTGTTTGGGGGATGCTCACATCAATCAATGTCGTGATTACGCGGTGCATCCAGAAAGTAAGTTTCCCTACTTAAAAGAAAAAAAAGAACTGACACTTTCACTGACATATTTATTGGCAATAAGTACAGCAATGTTTCAGCTATTTTTCAACATAGCCACCACCAGAAGTGAGACACTTGTCGTAATGTGGGATCAAATTTTGCATCCCTCTGTCGTAGAACTCTGTTGCCAGTGAATGGAACCAGCCTTCCTGTTCCAGAACAACCTGCACATCCCTTTCCGTACCGAAAGCGTCTTTTTGAATTTGGTTCTGACAAAAGATTCACTATGACGCCAATGAATTGATAGTTGGTTGGATTCCGGGTTAAAGTGCTAAATCCAAGTCTATTTGCGCTTGACGATTCTGTCGAGGAACTAATCACCGTCGTCGTGATACAGTAGCAGAAATGTCAGTGCTCCTAAGCGTTGAATTTTGTGTTCGGGTGTCAGTTTCGGCTCATAGACCTGGCAGAGCTGACGATGAATTTCAATTGGCTCAATGCTTATTGGATTCAAGATCATTGATCTAACCTTGCAGGCGGCGGGAGTTTCCATTTCGGACACTGTTACTACGTATTGGCAGGAGTCGGGATTTGTCCAGCTGGCATATTATTGATATGTCATAGATCTGTTACGCAAGCGCAATTGACACGGCTAATTCCGTTTACTTTAGAGGGAAAAATATCGGAAAACTTACTTTCTGGATGCGCCTCGTAAATTGTTTGCAGGGATCAGAAGAAGTCTCGGTTTAGTAAGGAAATGAAGTATCGACCTCATTCGATTACTTTACATCCACGTTAACCTTTGTGGAATAGGATTAAACATCTGGATGGTTATCACTGAAATATTTTTTTTAATCACTTTTGGATTCCTCTGGATTCAGGTTTACTTGTGTAAAAAGAGTTTAACATCTGGGCGGATATTACTGAAATATTTCATCACGTGAATAAGCGTGAAAATGCACTGGATTTTTATGCTGAGTTACTGAATTTGAAAAGCAAAGCGAGAAAGTTATATTTATTTTAAAATTATTCTCTAAAATGTTTGGTATAGTTTCGTTGCAGTCTCATCCTACTAATCATTACATTACTCTGATTTTTTGCCCATCTTGTTTTGTCGTTAACTAACTGGGGCTTGAAATGGATTGCTGGCCAGCCTGTAAAACTCAAATCTCGAAATGCGGAGATCGAGCCAGGCACTCGTATGACAGGGGGAATGGAAATGGTGATTTTGTTCCGAGTGAAGTACTCCCCTAATGGACTACCTAGTCCATAGAATATTTAACCATACTGTTTATTAGAGCCAAAGTTGTGAATTTGCTCGGTAGGTCATGCAATTTTACTCACATCTCGTTCTATTACATTTCTCAAATCCCTTGTCCATCGAACTTTGTCGTCAACTAACGAATAATGCTAAAAATGGCCAAGCGTTATCCATTAGAGATTTAATCTCGAGATTCCGAGATTGACCCAGTCACTTATCTTACAACATCTCCCTGCTTGGAGCACGGGTAAGGAAAAATCTATGGGTCTGAAAGTCCTCTCGTTGAGAAACTAATTAGTCACACTGATATGTAATCAGAAGAATAAACTCCTGATTCCATACTACTGCTCTTTTCTCTCCTGAGGATGAGCAAAATAAAACGTATGCTTTCTCTAGTGTGGCATAACGATGATTTTTTAATATTATTAGGTACTTCATCCTCATGTATTTATTTCTATAATCTAGGCTCCGGAAGGAAAGCGCGCCAAAGTAGAGTTCATCGATTTCAGCTTCCATCCTCGTGACATTTCTAACCTGACGATTTTCAACATGAAGTGTCGATACGAGAGAGTCGAGATCAGGACAAAAACGCGCTACGACGGAGATATGTGAGTATGACACAAGTATCTCATTTCTTAATACAAAATCAAAGCTTTAACACTATATTGGTCCAAACATCTTCCAAAAAAAAAAACATAACTCAAGTTAAAGTCTACTTATCTTTTGGACTATGTAGGTCCCAAAGCATACCTCAAATTATTAAAGATCTATCTGTTTACCTGTCAACCTAGAGTCCATAAAGGAACCATAAAGCTCCAAAGACAGAGTAACAGCATTTATGATCAAACTATCCTAAGAAAGTAATATGGGATAAAGAGTAACAGAATTTATGATCAAACTATCCCTAGACAGTAAGTAATATGGGATAAAGTTAGATATCAGACGTGCTTGAGCAGATATATGCGGAAACGCGTTGGACATCGGACTCCAAAAGCAGTTAGTTTTACGGGAAATCGGAACAAAAAGCAAAAAAATAAATTCTTGAGGTCAGTCTACTGTCGACAAGGAAAAACCTCTACGAACAGCGGGATCACCCCTTTCAGAGTGTGACGTACCTTCTTGAGCTCCATTCTGACTCAATGAAGACCATAAAATCTTTAAATGAACTAAGTACCATAGACTAGTTCAAGTTCTCCTTACCGTGGCCGACAGGTAGAGAGGCATACATAAGCAGTCGGAACATAAGCGAGAACCCAATTAAAATAGAAGGTACTGCAGTATTTTAAACTTGTCAAGAGACACTGAATAAAAGCGAAGGTGGTATTTCTGCAGAAGAAGGTCGATTTAACAAAAGATTCCTATTCAAACAAGAAATCCAAGTAGACACTTGATCTCGACTAAATAAAGGACAATCACATCCCGACGACAACTACAGATAATACTTACAGAAATGTTGATAATTTACAAAAGCCCAAAGGTTACGAGACCGTTCACGCGAGTGACTTCCCTATCGATGCATTTTTCTTACATGAGAAAGCATCGCATTCCAATTATATCACAATAGATGCTTAGCGACAGTCGTCGCCCACTGACATTTTGTTGAAATTGATCCCAGTTAAGATAATTTTTCGCCATTCGTAAGTGACTTTGAAATAAAAACCGGTTGGAGAAAGAAAATACAGAAAAATTTGACAAATTTCATTACCTTTTCATAAATTTCAACAGAAACATGCTTCACCGAAATGTATACGAGAAGGTGAAACTTTCGTGACGGAATAAGGCAATAAACGCAAAACAAACGTAAGTGGTGAGGCAAAATTAGGAAGAGATTATATAGAAGTTCAAAAGAGCTAAATATCTATATAAGCGAGCTTGGCCCCATTCATTCTGCTTTTGCAGCCAATGAGTACGTTCGCATAGATAATGCAGTTCATTCGTAGCTGCGAAGCTGTCTGTGATTCGTCTATTTCTATTTGTTCCTTGCTTAAAAAATTTGATTTTCATCTATTAGTATACTTCACCAATTGTTAGACGTACGCCATTTTTTATATCTGGAAGAGTTTTCTGTATGGCAGAAATTATCAGTATTTCGTAATACCGTAGTTGCAATCTACTTGGTATTGGCTTGGTTTTATCTCTTATTTAATTGGCAAGGATAATTTTACGTCATAGATAAGTATGATCTCAAGGATTCCATCAGAGCTATTATGGTTATTACAATTGAATGCAAAGGATCATTAGCTTTGAGTCATAAAGTATGATTTTAGAAATAATAACACAAAATAACTCTTAAATGAGACCAGTCATTTAAGTTTAACTTTTATCAAAAATAATACATCTTCAACGTCAAAATGCTAACAGCATACTTCTTTACAGTATGCTATAGTCACAAATTTAATACATCAATTTATTTGCCTTGGCCTGAACGTATGTTGGCGAGAAAGAACTTTTCCTTATCATGAATTTGGTATATCAATATGTTTGCCATGCCTAGAAACATAAAATGGCGGGAAAATTCGTAGCGCCTCTATTCACGCCAATGCGCCAATCCAGTAGTCCAAATCTTCATCATCCGTCGATGTGTAAAATTCTATCCAAAAACAGCTTATATTATAGTCACAGGTAGAAACAACTTAATTTTTTTTATTTTTTAGCTTACATATTATACCTCACACGAATTTACGCAATATGCAAAAGTACACAAAAATAGTCTCGCAGATTGGAAAGTTTGATTATTCATTACTCTTGTATAGCATCTTCCTAACTCTCTACTCGAAGTTTGACGCTAGATAATGTTCCACCAGTTTAATGGTAAATATAAAATGTTGAATAGACTCGATAGGCATCGTCGAGTCATCGCTCCAAACTCTATGGTCTGCGATTCCTCACAGCACGAGTGACGTCACATCACTCTGTTAGTTCGTGTATTTGTCTTTCGTGATATCAATAACCTGTTGCCCTCACACTTTTCTTCTGTTCGAATTCAGGTTCTGTGGCGAGGACATCCCCCCTGGCACAGTGGCGTACTCTGCCGCCAGGGAATTCATCATCATCATCGACACCAACGAGAAAGCGATGACGGGCAGGGGGCTGAAGGCCAAGGTTTCTTTCGTCGAGGGGGGAGAGCAGCTGGAAGACACTGACCAGAGGCTCACCCGCTATTTGCCCGTCTGACGAGACGGTTGTGTGCCATTTATGTATATTGCGCTTGTATAGTTAGTTCACTCTATTACCTCATGTGTGTTGGTAAAAACGAAGCTTTTTGTACGAAATAAAAAAACATTAATTTGTACGGATGGTTTCAGACTCACTTCTTTTTATTTTGCTATTACCATTATTATTTCAAATAAGAGAGCACTTATTTTTATATCGTTCCTCACCACTACGTCATAGATATTTGTCGGCCATTTAATTACGGGATCACCATAAAGAAGGCCAACATACAGTCTGTTCCATAAGAGCGTGTCGTCTATTTCTCTGAAAATACAAACAAATGAGTTAAAAATACATTTGTACCATGTAGTATACATATTAAACTGAAATGCATTTCACCCAATAAGTTGTCCAGTCCCCATTATTATCGATTAGGCAAGAATCACTTTCTCATTCGATTTTGACGTCGAGCGGCGTCGACCCCGTTCCAGAAGGTCGTCCCCATTTTGTACAGCTTTATAACGGGCTTCCCACCTCCTGACGAACGACTCCGACTTTCTCGTGTACCAGGCTGCAACTGCACAAGACATTTTGGAGAGCGACGCAGAAACAGTGCCTCGAAACGGCACTCATTTTGGAATGGTTGATTGACACACAGCAAAACAAATCGAATAAAGAATATAAACATAAAGCATTCTAATCTAATGTTTGAGGAACACGTGCCATGAAGCCGGTATCTGCTCGCTATCTATTGGCTAAGTGATGAGCGACACGTTCTTGTGGAACAGACTGTTAACTCTCTAGAACAAAACAAATATACAACGTGGATCTTTGTAATTCAAAGTAGAAAACCCCTAGGATTGGCCTACCACCTCCAGAGATATCGTTTGAGAATTTGGAAAATATTGTGACCACGAACCGATTTTACATACCCCAGATGCCGTTAATGAACACGGCAGATCTTTGGCCGGCTTGAGCCTCAGACTCGCAACTATCTAGTTATGAGAACAATACCTTTACCAATTGAACTATCAGTTCTTCTTTTCATTTTTTGTACAGTTATTTCTCGTTTTTCGCTGTTCATGGGGACCAGAACCTTCCGCGAAAGCTCAAATACCGCGAAGTAGGATTTGCCCGTAGGAATTTTCGTGTATGGGGGTACACGAATGTTTTAAATAGGTAAATTGTGTTTATACTTTACACATTTAAGATAAAAATGACAACAGTATACGTATTTACTTAAACGTGTCAGTGCTCATTAGTAATGTTCATTACACAACCTTATAGAGTAATAAACATTCATCAACATTGCTTTCTGAGAGAGGCGAAGAGTCTCGTGTGGGTGGCGGAGGAGAGGCTCTCACTCGACTCGTAGAAGCTTTAGGCTCACTCGGAGACTCTTCTGCTGGAGACACTGACGGTGGAGCCGGGAGGCTTTACCTTGGAGAGAAACAGGGTGATGGGTAGTTGTTGTCTTTGTTTTTCCTTTTCCTTCAAAATTCCCCTGTACAAGGACATAACCCCGTCAACGCGATGGCTGAACTCGACAGCTCGAACCCTATTGTCGTCCATGTCTTGTGCAAATTCTTGCCATGTTGCACAAATGTTACGTATTCTCCATGGTAACGTTCGGCTCTTCAATTTGTTCTTCCTCTTCCTTTTCTTCCTCACTTGCAGACTTTGTCCTCTCAAGAGCCTGTGGTATGTACTCTGAGTCAACTGATATCTTTGTTTGACATGCAGGGATCCCTCTCTCTCGTGCATTGACATGAAACAATGCTCTTTTCCGCAATGTGGCTGCCAACTTGGTTATATTTTTTTATTTTTTATTTTTTGGTGCATATTTTGCAAAACCCCGCGAAGCACTGAAGCCGCAAAACAGGAAGCGCGAAGTGGAGAGGGAACACTGTATTGCGTGTCATGTTTAAAATTTTTTTTATATAGGGTTCATATTGCAATCAAGAGAGGACTAGCACAGTAATAGGTTATAATAGATCTTAATGAAAAATATCAACATTTTACGGCTTATTTTTTCATTTATGCGCATACAGCATTACTTACGTTATACTGAAATTTTTCGTTCAGACTGCAATTAAAAGAGAATGGTTTTAATTAAATGCCATCATAGTCATAAATAGTCAGAAAGTAGACCTTCTACGTGTAATCATTTTTTAGTTAAGTCTATTGGTAGCTGTTTAAAATAAATTACTATTTTTAAAAGAAGCAAAAAAGAACACACAAAATATCAGCAGCTAAAACGTTATTTTTTTTATACTACGTTGCCACAAAACTAAAACAAAGTACAAAACAAACGATATTACAAAATGAAATGAATTAATTAAAAAACATGGAGTTTATGTACATAGAGTAAATGTATAAATACACATGTTAATTGTTTATGAACCACTACAAGTCCCATTCTTATGATTACTCGTTATAATGAAATTTCTCTTTATATAGAGTCTGGAATAAAACCAAAAGAAGAGGTGCACCACTAGACGTCATATCAATACTACAAGGAATATTTTTAGTCTTTCTACAGCTAACTGTTTCTGGGTTATGCGAGATAAATATGTTAGTACGAACGTCAATCGAAAATTGGTCATAACTTGTTCAGGAATGGCTAAAATGGACATTTAAAGTTTCGGAATTAAACTTTCCTTGTACGTACATAGAGATGTAACACTTAAAATGTTCAAACGCCAGTTAAACCTGGTGAAAAAAACTATTTTTGTTGATATTAGAGCTCTAAAATGAAATGGATACTTAAAGTTTCCTTATACGTACTTACAAACGTTAACAGTTCAAATGTTCAAACGCCAGTTAATCCTGATCAAAATACTTTCGCTGACATTAGAGCTCTAAATGCAATAAATCCTTTTACTCTTTTACTTTTCGTACAAGTAAAAAATGGAATATGTACGCCTCACCCCAGCCGAAAAGTATACATATCTGTCGATTTAACGTATTTTTTAAAACAAAATACATAATGCTCCTTCTACAATTCTCAGTGGCAACACAATTTTTACGGACTTCGCAATAGCTCCCATGACGTCACTTTTTACCTGTCATTATCACCAAGGTTACTTCCTGTGCGGATACCAAACTTTCTCCGTCTGGCAGTCCTGAAACAAACGAAATGTAGTAGGAATTGAACCGGAATTTTGGTGAGTTCCCATTCAACGTATTTGATGAATAATCTATATTTAAACCTGCAGATATTCAACCGCATTTAAAATTAATCTTTATGTAGGAAGTTTCAAGTTCCGTTTCTTTCGTCTAGTCTGAACACCTACGCGTAGCTTTCACGTGAAGTTCTTTCATGTTTGTTTCCTTAGCAACGCATGGCTGGTTGTCATACTTCAAAGCAGACATGTTTGGTTTCATTTTTCTTGATACTGTGCGATGAAATTTTAAAATATACCTTACAGCAGTTGCTTTAATTCTGAACTAGACTTGGAATATTCGTGTGGCTTCATAAAATTTTATTAATTCCTCATAACTCACATGCACTTTATATATACACACCTATTATTGTAAGTACAATATAAAGTAATAATGTAAGTATTCTTGTATAACATTGCAAGTACAATCATGCCATTGTAAACATAGGGTCCAATTTTGTATAAGGATGAAGATTTTGGTAATTTTTCTTCATTATAATGTAAACACTTATGAATAATAGTAAAAACTACCGTAATAATCTAACTTTTAACTCCTATGAGTCTGTTTGTGAGAGAAACAAAATGGCCTACTGCGAATCACGTGCTTTACTTTTTATTTCTCCCGTTAGTGCGTACTTTCAAAACAAGTTCGTTATTTAAGGCGGGTACAGCCAAAGGGTGTACGTCTCTCCTAGTCAATTCTTCAAACTTTACACTATAAATTCAAAAATATTTGTTTATTTGACGATTATGATTCCTTTTCAAAACAATTTCCACAAAAGCAATAAAAAAATTTCGAAATTAAACGACATAAATTGTTTAAACTATTTTTCAATGCATGCTTGAAAACCTTTAATTTTTAAGAATACGAGGATATTTTGAGATCATTTTTGAAAGAACTATAGAAATTTTGAACTTTGAAAGTAAATTTTCGAATTTCACAGTGAAGAATGTTGCTGACTGACATGTCTACATTTGTATAAAGTATAAAACCTTTTTTTTTCCAAATTGATATGTATTGTTCTTACTTACATCATATTTGACATAGGAGAATTTGACGAAATTTTATAAAAATACGCAGTGTTAATTATTAAGAATTTTATCCGATATCAAACTTTTATTGTCAATCACTATTTTTACATGAGTTGACAGAAATGTTTTAAAATAATACTGTTAAGAAAATATATTACTTTTAAGCATTCTACAAATTTTAGTAGTGTTTGTTCTTGTGTTTTATTTTTAATTGTATTTTTAAAGATTATTTAATCAGGATAAATGCACTTTGATTGTAAAAAATAGAGAATAATTTATACTGTTTCTTTAATCTCATGAGTCGGATGTAATTACCTTTCATTTTATTTTGATGATTGGACTATGACTTGATCAAATTATTCATGTAAACTGTCCCTTGTATCTCTCTACATTTTGGCATAACTTTGACGACTATGATAACAAGATAATTCTTAATGATATATTATGACTGGTCAAAATGGATATTGACAATACCAGGGTTGAATGGGGATTTAAACCAGTGGTTTTATATAACCGTCTTGGTCAATATCCATTTTGACCCGTTTTAACCACTGAGATTCCCTTTTCAATATATTTAATATTAATCGAACACAGTTTACTAACATATGACAAAGGCAAGTCACATTTGTTAAAAATGTCATACTATAAATAACACCAGCCAAAAACAAATATAACATAACACCAAGATACAAAAAAAAATGTTTTACTTATTTTTCTGTTCATAGAAGCTGTTTTATATCATTTATATTAAATTCAAAAAACGGTTACAAGTGACAAGTTTCGTAGTTGTCTCTCAATTTAAATGATTTTGTTATTTATTCTGGATGACTCCAAACTTTGAAAACCATCTATCTCTAGCTGGCACAACAGTTCGTGAGATGTATTGTAAAATCAACCCATTTTGTGTTAATGCCTTTAACCTTCTTCATGGCTGCCCACTACACATCAGGTCCGAGTGTATCTTTACATTTTTACAATTGCACGTGCATGGTTCAATCTTAATATACTGTATAAGCATGTTCAATCTCATGAACTTGTTAATGTCAGTTTTGTTTAATGCCCTACTATTTTTATTGCTTATTCAAAGTCATGGCTAAGTACAAAAATATTATATATAAATTAAAACATTTAAAACTATTTTTAACAATTCTGACCACTTTTAGCATTAGGTCTGTTAAACCACTTTATCCAGTTCAGGGTCAAAATCATTTTGACAGGTCAAATGACAACCCTGATTATGACCTTAAACATTATTCCTTTATCCTTTCTAATTTTAGAGATTTAATGATAATAATATATATGTATGTACATATTTCTGAAATGTTACTTTTTGTTCTCCCGTTTTTCATTATTATATATAGGATATTCAATCGGTTAGTGTTCCATTTTGATTCTGTCAGTAATTTTCAATTTAAAACCTCCTTTTTATTTTAAAAATTACTGTGGCAAAACACAGCATTTTGTTAAATTATCATTATTTCCGTTGAAATCGATTAAAACAATTTTGTTTAAATTTTGTTTAAAAAATTGATTTAAAGAGATATATTTGAAATTGCAATTATTATATATAAACTAGCATATAGCCCGTCGTCATATGACGGGATCAGTAAAATTTTCAATTTTCCAGAACTGTAAAGTACCCTATGAGGCAGGTAAAAAAATGGTTTGTTTTTAGGTTGAAAATTAACTGGTACTCGTTCAATAATTTGTTTATATTTACTGACCGTATGTTAGTTGCCAACTTTAATTTATCTTGTCATAGTACATGATAGGATGGACAGCAGAGGTTTTAATATTGACAGTGATTATTTGGCGGTATATAGGAATACGATGTCCAAAATGGAGCGAATCGATGGCAAACCGTGTGGTTATGTATAAAAAACAAACACACAAACGAACAAACTTCTTAATTTTCAAAGATATATAACTTAAACGCTAGATATTTATGAGTCCGTGAAATAGACTCCTAGACTTTTATGAAAAGAATTGGTTGTTAATACCGGTGATAAAATTTTCATTGCAACAAAAAATAATTGATGATAAAATTTAAAATTATCACATATGTACCTAATCTATTATTGAAGATAAATATAAAAGAAAGTTATTTACGTCATATCGAAGTTCAGCGATGAAACTCATGAAAATAATGCAGACGATATTTAATTAATTTAAAATGAAAAATAATTAAATGAGTTGTTTAAAGGATTAATGTCATAATTATAGGAAAAAATGTTATTTTTACCTATTTATTATGTGATAAAATGATAAATTTAATCGCCTGCACTTAAACAGAGAAAATAGGGCTAAAAGTAATGGCATTAAACGCTCGAAAAGGAGGAAAGGGGAGGATTTCGAACGTTTTAGAGTCGACATTATTTTTTGCTGGGATATGAGGCCTATTTATTCCAATTTACTTCATAATCGGATCGATCGTTTAGGCGAAGATAAACTTTACCCGCTTTGAATATTGCTAACCCAACCTCATCAAGAGTCCAATATGGATGCCTCTATCCATTCCAGGTCCAACCGCTTCTAAATTCGAGGATAGACTGATAGATAACTTAAGTTATTATTATTTAGGGGATAACTAGCCCGTTGCTATGTCAACATTGATAAGATAGTAACTCTTTTCAATCCAATAATAAATGGTTTTCCTAGCCGAACCCTTTATGGTGGGACTTTTCGATGCAATGCGACCACCATTTCATGAGAAAGTAGTCACGTGACTTCCAAACGGACAACGGCTTCAACCAACCGGCAATCTGCAACATACGACGTTTATTTAAACTTTTTATTACTACGCTTTTTTGTAGTAGTTCCAAAACTTCATTTGCCGAACGATGTCTTAATGGTAAAGCTCTGCTGTTCGGTACCGGAGTTTTCGGGTTCGAATCCCGCCGATGGCACGAATGTTCGTAGCCTTTCGGAATCTCCTAGTAGCGTGAAGAAGGATCACAGTCGTAATAGAATTGGAAATCACTTTCATTTTTTCTGGAATAAATACTGGTATATATACAACGGGATTCTAATTCTCCCAAAACAAGTCGAAATGTAGAGGACTGTTGCTTGCATAGAATTACCAGGATGATCACAGTCGGAAAAAAGATTAAATAATCTCACAAGATGGGGAGGCCTCTCAAGGGTGCAATGCAAACCCAATCTGTCAACCGTTCGGTATCCGGGACCCTGCCGTTGCCATAAGGTAGCGGACTTGACGAGTCTCCCGAACGTAATCGCTAAAAAGCTGGCTCCGAAGCCTCCACGAGGTCGAAGCACCCTACGTAAAGAATGTCGAAAAGCCCCGAGTCGCAAAATTCTAGGTTTTTTTATAACTGGGGGTCAGTGACGATTCCAGTTACCTGAGAACTCCAGATAAGGTTACAGCTAGTTTTTTTAAGTTGAATTCTCATTCGCTAGCTGTCCCGATTCCGGACTTCTCCAGGCACCGTCCGACATCATTATCGTGAACGATCAGGGGCGTGACGCCTATTCAACCGAACTGTCCACATCCCAGCCACTGTGTCGCCGCGTTATTGTAGCCGGATCGAAACAGGAGGAATTCAGATCAGATGATTTCGGTCTTTCGTGTATGGAACTAAGGGAGGCTTCATATACCACAGTAAAAATCTCACCAAAATCTTAATGCGCTATATCTTATCTTCACCCATAAATCATTGTAAAATATTAGTTGTCTCCTTCAGTAAAGATCTATATTTATTTTATATTTTTTTTATTCAAGAGGAACAGCTATTATTGGTTTCAAGCGTCATCCAAGATGAAGATACCATGGCTACGGGAGTTAGAAGAAGAGGACTCTGTGTTAAACAGCTCAGAGAGGACACTAGTAGAGGAGGTGTATTCGGCTACGGAGAAGGAAATCCAGAATCGAGGAGGACATCTTGAAGGCGGAGAGGCGTCCGCCCACCAGGTCTCTGTCGTGGAGAAGAACCTGAGGCTGATCGTCCACCGCCTGAAGCGCAGCCAAGAAGCAAAGCAGCTATTTCTCGAAGAATATCCTCGCTGGGAAAAAGTGCGCACAGACAACATTCAAGCACTCGAGAATATTGGAAATGCGCTCAATTCGACGAGAAAAAACTGCAATATTTCCAGACTGGTCGGAAACTGCACTTCGCTCGTCGGAGGTAATAGTTGCTTCTCTCGTTTTTTTAGATGTAGACTATTTAGAATGATCCCTCGTTTTTCGCAGTTAATGGGGACCAGAACCTTCAGCGAAAGCTGAAAAACCGCGAAGTAGAATTGGCCCCTAGGAATTTTCGTGTATGCGGGTACACGAATGTTTTAAATATGTAAACAGTATTTAAATTTTACGCATTTAAGACAAAAATGACAACAGTATAGGTACTTACTTAAACGTGTCAGTGCTAACTAATAAGGTTAATTACACAACCTTATACAGTACTAAACATTAATAAACATTGTTTTCTTAGAGAGGCGGAAAGTCTTGTTGGTGGCGGAGAAGAGAAGCTCACTGGACTCGTAGAAACTTTAGGCTAGTTCGGAGACTCTTCTGGTGGAGACGCTGACAGTAGATCCAGGGAGCTTTACCTTGGAGAGAAATAGGGTGATGGGTAGTTGTTGTCTTTGTTTTTCCTTTTCCTTCAAAATTCCCTTATACAAGGATATAGCCCCGTCAACACGACTACTGAACTCGACAGCTCAAACCGTATTGTCGTCAATGTTTTGTGCAAATTCTTGCCATGTTGCACAATGGTTGCAGTTTATCTAGGGTAAGTCCAAGCTTTTCAGTTTGTTCACCGTTTCCTCTTCATTTTCTTCCACGCTTGCAGACTTTGTCATCTCAAGATCCCGTGGTATGTACTCCGAGTCAGAGATTCTTCTCTCTCGCGCATCCACATTAAAAACAAAGCTCCTTTCCGTAATGTTTCTGCCATCATGGTTGTATTTTTTCATTTTTCATTTTCGATTTTTCATTTCGAGAAAGATGTCTGCATGTCAAACAAAACTGAATTGCCTCAGAGTACATACCATGGGCTCTCATAAAGGCGCATGATTGGTTTCCGGTACGACATCGACCAATGCAAGAAAAAACATAAACAAGAACTGCCCATCAACATGTTTCTCTCCAAGGTAAAACCCCCGGCTCTAATGTCAGTGTCTCCAGCAGAAAATTCTCTAAGTGAGTCTAAAGCTTCTAAGAGTCGAGTGAGAGCCACTCCTCCGCCACCCACACGAGACTCTTTTTCCACTCATTTGTTCATTCCCCCTTTCCCTAGTTTGAAGATCTCGAAAATTCAAACAACACCGAAGGAAAAAAAAAGAATGGGTTCCTTCTGAATACATTGTGAATATTCTTTTGCCAGTTAAAAGGAGGTTCGAAAACAGATAACATGAACCGACGTAACGATACCATAGAGCGATCATTTTATCATACAAATGAATAGAGAAAATCGGTACCCAGTGATTTACCATAAGCGATTGATAACATGAACCGAGATCACATTAAGCTGAGTCCATTGTAATACAAAGATAAAGAAAGTGCTTTTGAACGCTTGGGAAACAAAATTTAACAGTTTCCCTTTACAATGACATATTATTTGTAATTCAACTATTTAGGAAAATTATTAAAATTTTTAATCGGATAATCCTGTATTTTTTATTTTTTGCTCTTAAAATGTTTAATGTGTGTCTTGAAATTTGATTTGTAGCTATTGCCACCCCCTGGTAACTTGAAATAAGCCTTAATTTTCATTTATTCGTTACAGGTGGCATGTGCATAGCATCGGCAGTTTTAACTCCTTTCACGATGGGTCTGACGGCTCCTCTAGCGGTTGCAGGAGGTTCCATCACATTTTTAGGATCTGCCACATCTGTGGGAACAACTGTTGCGGAAATAGCGAAACTTCGGAACAAACTGCAGGAGGCTAATGCCATCTTGCAAAGAGACAAAAAATCTTTTGAAGTCTTGAAACAGTGGCTGACCCATGCCAGCGAGCTGTCCGAAGCTCTAGAATCTCTGTTAGCCATCGAGGAAGACGACAGGTTGGAAGGTATACTCCGCATAATAAGAGAATTCGCGGAGGTGATATTTTCCACCAGGAGCAAGGCGGACAAAACTGAAATGATAAACGGGCTGGTCAAGTCGACCCTGCCCAAAATCCCGGGAGAGCTGATCCGGTCGACCTTGACAGCCAACTTGGTGAGCCTCTTGTTGGTGATAGCTCTTCTACACAAGCGCAATCGGCCAGTCTTCGAAAACGCGTCGAAGACCCTGAAGGTGGTCTCGAACGTCGTTTCTGTGGTGGACCTGTCTGTGGACGCTTTTCAAACGGCTTCGAATTTCATTAAGAGCGACATCGCACTGACAGCCAACGTCAGCAGAACCATGGTGAAAGGGGCTGTAGCTCTGTTTGGGATGACTTTGGACATGGCTAGTATCGTTTTGACTTCCATCGACGTCCACAAGGGGTCCCTCAGCGAAGAAGGACTCAAGATTTTAGAGGCTACAGAAAAATTACGAGGTGAATGTGGTATTTTAGAAAAAGTATACAAAGAGCTTCACATAAATTGAGAAACGGTGAAAACAAAATCTAATGTTGACACAACATTACTCTCCTGTACATCTATTTAATTATATACGGTTTTTTTTAATAAGTATGTGATGCATAATCAGAGTTATCAGCTCCGCATTCTCTTAAAGGTCCAAAGCCCTTTAGTTTTACAAATCAATAGTACTCAAGTACTGCCCTCTGGTGGTGACCGGAAGCGTTAATATCCATTACATCGAGATTTTGTCGTTGCTTCGATATTTCGTCATAAACTGAAAATTCCCATAATTACAATTTCTTTTACTGCATAACAGGATGCAATAAAACGCGAAATATTAAAAATCAATCTCTAAACGTATTCGATTTTTATTTTAGTCTTTACTTGCTAAATAGTTAACCGTAGTTTGAACTGCATGTAGATATCTTTCTGTTGCAACGATGTTACGGAAGTCATCATTCTACGGCCAAATGTTTCTGAGTTACGTAGTAAGTACGCACCTACAGACATCAATTCAAAACTAGTCAAAATTCCTTCAGGGATGATCAAAATGGACATTTAAAGTTTCAAAGTTAAAGTTTGCTTGTAGAGACGTAATCCAGGAAGAAATTGCAGTCAATACAGGCATACAGTGATCCCTCGTTTTTCTCGGTTCATGGGAACCAGAACCTTCCGCGAAAGCTGAAAAACCGCGAAGTAGGATTTGCCCCTAGGAATTTTCGTGTATGCGGGTGCACAAATGTTTTAAATATGTAAACAGTATTTATACTTTACACATTTAAGATAAAAATGACAACAGTAAGCCTATTTACTTAAACGTGTCAGTGCTAATTATAATAAGGTTAATTACAAAACCTTATCGTGTAATAAACATGAATCAACATCGCTTTCTGGGAGAGGCGAAGTGTCTCGTGTGGATGGCAGACGAGAGGCTCTCCCTTGACCCGTAGAAGTTTTAGGCTCACTCGGAGACTCTTCTCCTGGAGGCGCTGACAGTAGACTCGGGGCATTAAACAGTTAGTTAGCGTAATAATTTATGATTATAATTATATAATATTACCGGGGCCGTAACTAGTTCCGTTAGCGCCCGTGCCAAAAAACTAGTCTGCGCCCCTATATTTAGTGAGAAAATATGCAAATATGATTTTTTTTTCTATCCTAAATTCAGAATAAACTCGCCAAATATTTTGTTAATTCTTAAAATGTTCCTAGTACATTCATTTTTAATTTTTTTTTCTATTTTTACCTTATTAATCCTTAAAAATATTTTTAAACTCTTTGTAAGTATTATTTTGCTAACAAACATAATAGCCTTTTTTTAGGGAAATTTTTTTTATTTGAACGTTGAATTTTCATAGAAAATGGATGCATTTCTAAATTTAAATTTAGTTTTAATAACTTTAAAATTTAAAACGAATACTCGGATTTGTATTAAAGCATATTAAGAGTGTTTGGTAAACATTTTGTAAGAATCTATAAGTTTAGTCTCTAGAAGCATTTTAAAAAATAAGAAAATTGATTTAAAAAATCATTTATAAACACATTGGATTTTATAATAAAAAAAAAACTATTTTTCAGCTTTTTCTTATTTATTGTTACTTCCTGGATACAGTAACTCTAGCATGTTAACTCCAATGAAATGGAAAGTAAAAATGGCTCTAGAGGACAACAAAAAACAACCACGATCTAAAAGTATACAAGTCAATTTAATTATTGCTAACATAAGACATAAACTAAGATATCAAATTTAGCAAACATAAGTATAAGGAAATGAAACAGTTAGTGGTCGACAAAACTTAAATCCACTTCAAAGCAACGAACTAGCCACGAGACAAAAGCAAAGACAAACGAACGAGCCACCCACTCGTGGCTAAACGAGTGGATCGGGACAGCCAATTTTGGGTGCTTACACTTCCGGTAAAAATTTGCTTGATTCACTAGCGCCATCTATTCACTAATATATTAACTAAAACTACTCAGTTAATTGGACAGTTATTTTATTAACATTTAGGATAATATTTTCAGTCAATTTTCTCCTTTTTATTTATATTTTATTTAATTTTTTTACTTTTATTTTTGTTAGTTTTTGTCGTTTTAAGTTTATAAAATTAGTTTCTGCTAAGAAATGAGCTTGAGAAGTGCTAGTATTTCTAATATTTTATTGTAATAAATTTATTAATTTTAATATTTATTATTATTCTTATAATTTAATACTTTATTTTATTTCTAATATTTTTTTTTTACATTTTTGACAATTTCTAAAATTGGTTTTTATTTTTAACTGTCAATTTTTTTTTATCTTTTTTTATTATTTCAAAATCAATTTTTGCTTTTATAAACTGTATACCTCAAGCTGTTTATAATGAGCAGTAAACAGATTGATTTTTCAAGATAAAAACATTGTTCTGAAAAAATGTTATAATATTATAATAATTTAGAAACTTACATTTTTCTATCAAAGAATATTCATAAGTTTAAATTTTACTATTTCTCTAAAAAGTATACAGCAATATTGAGTAATTATTTCACTTAATAAAGAGTAAAAGAAAATTTTTTTTGAATATTCTTTGATAGAAAAATATAATCTTCTAAAGTACTATATTGAAGTATATTTTAATGAGTAATTTTCTCATGCTTAAATAAGGCTATTTACTGTCCATTACAATAAACGAGAACAAACATTGTCTGAAAATTGCATTTGATTTGCTATCCACATAATTTACTATCTACGTTTTCTTCACCTTCCATGTTTAACACGTATTATTAAGAATCCTCGACACGTGCTCGCGATAACTTAAATAGGTTTCTAGTTAATAGATGTCGCCAGTGAACTAAGCAATTTTTTACCGGAACTGTAAGCACCTAAATTTAGCTGTCCCGATCCACTAGGCTCGGCTCGGCTAACAAAAAACTGTATTTTAACAAACTAGGAATGATGCCTCGGGGAAGAGATAAGATTTAACCATGGGGTCTAACATTTATACTCGGGGCGAATCATTCTCTTTCAGATCCCATGTTCTTCAAGATGCGGCGCCCCTAAGGCAGATGCTCCCTTTGCCACGCCCTAGTTACTGCCCTGGAAATTACTTTATAATTATATGCTTTCTTTAGTCCATTTATAACATCTATATTTCTCTCTCTGTTTTTTAAAAAAGAAAATAGATGACTGAGAAATTAAAATTAAAATTCATGGCGCTAAATTGCTTTTGCGATTTATGAATCATACCAAATGTTGCTCGCGTGACGTTTGGTTGTAACATAATCTACAATAAGCAAAACGTTACAAGGTTTACTATTGGACACTACGGTACTGCAGCACCCCTAATTTTTGTCGATATAAAGACACAGTAGAACCTCGATTAACCGAAGTCGGTTTCTTCTTCACTTTTTTTCTTCCGCTTTCTACTATCATCCAAAATTTTCTCTTTACAAACATGCATTTTAAAAGTTTTCTTTTTTCCCACATTCCTTTTGTATGCAAGCCGTCTTTTTCAAACTACGAGTGCAGATAAATTCTTTGGAATTAAGAGGCGCATCCAGAAAGTGAGTTTCCCTATTTAAAAGAAAAAAAGAACTCACTTTCAGGAACTTATTTATTGGCGACAAGTACAGCCATGTTTGAGCTATTTTTCAACATAGCCACCACCAGAATTGAGACATTCGTCGTATTGTGGGATCCAATTTTGTATCTCTCTGTCGTAGAACTCTGCCGCCTGTGAATGGAACCAGACTTCCTCTCCCAGAACACCGTGCACATCCGTTTCCGTACCGACAGCGTCTGTTTGAATTGGGTCCTGACCGAAGATCCACTAGGATGCCAATGCATTGACTGCTGCTTGGTTTCCGGGGTGAAGTGCGAAATCCCGCGACGATCCTGTCGAAGAACTCGTCGCCGTCGTCGTGATACCGTAGCAGAAATGTCAGTGCTGCTCCTAAACGTTGAGTTCTGTGTTCGGGTGTCAGTTTCGGTTCATAGACCTGACAGAGCTGACGATGAATTTCAATGGGCGCAATGCTTTGTGCATTCGAGATCACCGACCGAACCTTGCAGGCGGCGGGAGAAGGAATGAGAGTTTCCATTTCGGACCACTGCTACTGCGCTATTGTCACGAATCGGAGAATGAATGTAGAAACGATTGTGTTCAATGGAATAGGAATGTTTGCTGAAAATGGGTTTCAAAAACAGATTTTATATGTAAATAATGTTTTCGATGAAATTTTAGAAAATAAACATTTTATTTAAATTAATATGGAACTATTTTCTTCCATTTTCTTGTATGAGTCCAATGGACTCACTTCAGTAAAACTAGTTATAGGATCAACATCCGTAAATCTAGTGTTGATATCACTCTAATTAATTTCTTCAGTTTTTAATTCGTTAATCATATTAATAGGAGCAAATTCCAAAGGAGCACGCGAAACTTCATCAATGTCTAACGCTATTACTGACACATTCTTATCCAGAATCTCTCTTATTTTTACCCGAACTAGAGCACATTTTATTCGAGTTGGGGGTTTCGAGCCAAAAGTGTGAATAAAAAGTTCCTCTTCACCCACTTTATGCAAAGACAACTGTCTTGGTAAATCTTTTCGAATGAATGACATTTGACTACCTAGATCATAAAGGCAGCGAATTACTCTACTTGATAAATTTCCAACCAATTTAACATCAGCCTTTTGCAATAAAATTTGGTTTTGCTCATTGTTTACATGATTAGAAACCGTACAAACACCTATATTTTGCTCAATGTTAACATGTTTTGCTACCGTATTATCAGTTTCTGAAGATTTCAAAGTCCCCATTTTCTCATTTATTCCTTTTTAAAACAAAGCGCAACATTATGTAATCCCAGGGCCTGAGTATCATACGTGCACTTGGGGCACGAAAATTTTAGGAGGCACGAAAATTCAGTCAAGTGCTTGAAACACATATTAAGCGGGGAAAATTTTGCAAACTTACGCTACCATCGTTTAGTTTTAATAAATTATTGTACGGGGTAATTGTGTTTGTCATGAACTCTATTGTTTCCTATTTACTTTAATTTTACTGTTATTTGCCTCATAATTAATTCCCTTAACAAACCTGGTGCTCTTTTTATTGTATGGGTTATAGCATATTTATAAGACAGATTATTAGCAACGTACCACTATAAACCCTTAAATCGTCTCATCCATTTAAATTATTTTTAATTCTGTTATTAATATTTATTTTCTGCATCACAGAGCTTGTGAATGTGACAAGGTAGAAAATAAAATGTGGGTCACTCTCGGTCTTTAAAAGTCCTTAATTTTTAGCATGGCTAAACAGAGATAATAATGATTACGTAAAATGAAAATTGGGCCTTTTTGATTTTGAATATTACTTTAATGGTAACTTCTTAAATATGTTTGCTAATTCAATGTTACAATTTTTATATGACTGTAATTGTGATAATAACTTGTCGCTATAATTTTGCAATAGGGGTGGAGGGCACAAAAATTGGATTGTGCCCTGGACACAAAAGCATCTTAGTCAGGACCAAAGTAATCCTCGGCAAAATAAGCAAGATAAAGAATTCTCCTGAACACAATCTTGTAAACGGTTTCAAGCATAAAGAACATACGCTTGCAAAATTCCCTTCTATCATTTACATTTAAAGAATCACAAATTTCACTTCCATGCAGAACAAGCATAAACCATTTGTCGATGTAATTAATTCTGTTGCGGAGGCGACATTCGGTCTAGCCAGTGCCATTCGTGTTTATATTTCGCTTATCAGTAATCCAATTTCTTCCGTATGATCTGGCATCCCTTTGCGGTTTTATTTCTAAATAGCTAAACCCCGTCATATGACAGGATCAGTAACATTTTTCATTTTCCACAATTGTTAAGTACCCTATGAACCAGGTAAAATATTGTTTTTAATGTCTGAGATTTATCTGGTACACGCTCAATAATTTGTTTATCTTCATACTCCTTTAAAGTCTCCCGTTACTGTGATGCAGTTTAGAATCACGTTGAATTCATTTAGAATGTTAATTCAAAGTTTTCTTATCTACTTCGAAATTATCGTTAACTTCTTCCCATTTCTTTTTTTTTTTCTTTATTTCCCCACAAGAATTAATGGAGTAAAGGAATGAAACTATCGTTTCAGCTACACCCTGGAGGTAGATAGAATTTGTTGTTAATACCGGTAATGAAATTTTCATTCCAACAAAAAATAACTGATGATTCAATTTAAAATTAGCACAAATGTACCTAATCTATTATTGAAGCCAAATATAAAAGAAAATAATTTACGTCATATATAAGGTCAGCGATAAAACGGATGAAAATAAGGCAGACGTTATTTAAATGATTTAAAATAAGAAATAATTGAATGAAATGGTTAAAGGAATGAACTCATAATGCTAGAAAAAAATATTATTTTTACCTATTTATTATGTGATTAATTAATACATTTAATCGCCTTCTCTTAACCGGGGAAAATAGGGCTTGAAATAATGGCATGAAACGCTCGAAAATGGGGAATAGGGGTGTATTTCCAAAATATTCATAAAAAAATGAAAAAATACAACCCTGTCGGCAGCTACATTGCGGAAAGGAGCGTTGTTTCATGTGGATGCGCGAGAGAGAAGGATCCCTGCATGTCAAACAAAGAGATGAGTGGACTCAGAGTACATACTACGGGCTCTTGAGAGGACAAAGTCTGCAAGGCAGGAAGAAAATGGAGAGGAAAATGAAGAACAAACTGAAAAACCTGACCTTACCCCGGAGAATCTGTAACAATTGTACAACATGGCAAGAATTTACACAAGACATGGACGACAATAGGGTTCGAGCTGTCGAGTTCAGCCATCGCGTTGAAGGGAGTTATGTCCTTGTACAGGGGAATTTTGAAGGAAAAGGAAAAACAAACACAACAACTACCCACCACCCTGTTTCTCTCCAAGGTAAAGCCCCCTGGCACTACCGTCAGCGCTTCCAGCAGAAGAGTCTCCGAGTGAGCCTAAAACTTCTAAGAGTCGAGTGAGAGCCTCCCCTCCGCCATCCACACCAGACTCTTCGCCTCTCTCAGAAAGCAATGTTCATTAATGTTTATTACTCTACACGGTTTTGTTATTATAACCTTATTAATTATCACTGACACGTTTAAGTAAATACTATACTGTTGTCATTTTTGTCTTAAATGTGTAAATTATAAATACTGTTTACATATTTAAAACATGCGTGTACCCGCATACACGAAAATTCCTAGGGGCAAATTCTACTTCGGTATTTCAGTTCTACGGTATTTCAGTTTTGGCGAAAGGTTCTGGTCTCCATTAACCGCGAAAAATGAGGGATTACTGCAATTTAATCATATCTATGAATGTTTGCGACTTGGAGTACACCACAGATGCCCGTTCAGAGAAGACCTTATCAGAATTTTATCTCATTTGGCCTCAGCTACATTTGTTAAATCAAAAAAGGAAGTATTTTTTAAAGGATGTTCCCCGTGCTCTTTTATCGAATCGATTCTAATCTTATCATTCGTCGATTTTTAGACCACGATCTGCGGACTTGATAGAAATCACAAGACAAGTAGGGAATTCCCCAATTTATCTGAGGATGCGGGGTGTCTCCAGGCTACAAGGGACATCAAATCGTTTTAAATTTTTAAGGATTCTCTTATAAAGATATCATACACTGCAGTTACGCGAAACATATAAGCAGGGTTGGCATGATTTAAATCAGTTGATTTAAATCATGATTTAAATCTTGATTTAAACCAGTTGGTTTTTTATAAAAAAAATCATTGATTTAAATCATTTTTTTCACTTTTTTTAAAACCTATATTCCAAAAACAGAAGAATGGGAATCAGTCAGCACAGAAATACCAATAAGTAAATAAGTATAAATAGATAGCATGTGCTTTCCAAGAATTGAGGGGTCGTTATCAGAAAGTATGGAGTAGGGGTAGGTACAATGACTAGTTATGATTAGTGGAATTTATTTTATGTATCGGGATGTAAAGAGAGCATTACAGAACTTGAAATACAGTTTGTCTACCAAATAACAGCTGTGGCTTCGTCTGCTAGAATAGAAAGACAGTTTTCTTCTTCTGGTATTGTTCATTCTAGCCTTCGTAACCAATTAGACGTGGATAAAGCATCGAAACTAGTGTTTTTATTGAAACAGGTATATCCACAATTCGTTGCTTAAAAAGAGATTGAAATAATTGTGATGTTTTGTTTTTTAAATAAACAGTTTGCATTAAATGAATATTTAACATGTTCTTTAAATTTAAATCTTATTTAGTTTGCACTATCCAATTGCAAAATAATAGATTGCATTTAGATTAAAATTCATATATTTAATTTTAGATAATCAGTGTGTAGAATATACTAAAAGATAATATGTTACTTATAACAAACTATTCCATGTATATTGTAAAACTTATAAAAGCACAACAATAACTAAAATTAGAATTCAGAAAAAAATCAAATAAATCTGATTTAAAATTTTAAAATGCTGCTAGTGTACATCATACTAACCAATTGCTTTTAACTTTTCATTTTATCTTAAGAATATTTTTTTTCGTCAACTGTTTATTGATCATTATTGTTAGTGTTTTGCGTGTCGTATTTATGTTGAACGAAATCATTCTATCGTTTTATTTCTGTTATTCCCCAGCACTACCACATGTATTATTTTAAAATGGATGTGACATTTGTGTTTGTATTTTACTTGAGGTTTTGTTAATATTGACAGAATATTCTGGAACACTTTAATTTCAACCTAACCTGCCAAACCCTACTCAAAGATCAGGTTTACCTTGGTTACTATCAATCCTTAACGTACTTAATATGCGATATTTATTATGGCAAACATTAACAACTAAAATTCTATGTTTCACCTGTATATAGTCCAAATGACTAAAACTATATAGGAAGTTGAAAACTTCAGATGGGCCGCAAAAAGTTTTTAAATGGGCCGCAAGCGGTCCGTGGCCCGCCTGGGATAAAGGAATAATGTTTAAGGTCATAATCAGGGTTGTGATTTTGACCCTGACACTGGATAAAAGTGGTTTTAACCGTCCAAAACTACTCAAAAGTAGTCAGAATTGTTAATAATAGTTTTAAATGGTCTTAATTTTAATATATAACATCTTTTGTAATTAGAAGTGACTTTTAATAAGCAATAAAAATAGTAGTGCAGTTAAACAAAATAGGACACTAACAAGTTCATGGGATTTAATATGCTTATACAGTCTAATAAGAATGAACCATGCACGTGAAATTGTAAAAATGGAATCCAGTTGCCATGCACGTGAAATTGTAAAAATGGAATCCAGTTGCAGTACACTTGGACTTAGCGTATTTTTTTGGAGACTTATTTTCCTCGGTGTGTTCCACTCGGAGGGTTAAAGCCATTAACATCAAATTGGTTGATTTTTCAATACATATAATGAACTGCTGTGCCAGCTATAGAAAGATTATTTTCAAAGTTTGGAGTCGTCCAAAATAAATTACGAAATCGCTTCAATTGAGAGACAACTGCAAAACTTGCTACTTGTAACCGTTTTTTAAATTCGACATAAATTACATCTAAAACAGCTTGTATTAAAAAAGTAAGTGTTTTTTTTTTTTTTTTTTTTTTTTTTAAACAAATGTAATTTGCCTTTATCATAGGCTAGCAAACTATGTTCGATGAGTGTTAAACAAATCGAAAAGTGAATTTCAGTGGTCAAAACGGGTCAAAATGGATATAGACCAGGATGGTTAAACCACTGGTTTCTAAACCCTCCTGTTATTCACCCACCAAGTTCACTGTTGTCTTTCGTTTTTGATGTAAGTTAGTCTGATGATACTATACTTCTGATAGTGGGGCCATTAGAACATAAAATTTGTCTTTAGATTTTTATAGAAAAAAACCGCCACCCAGATTGTATAGTGGTTAACGCATGGATATGGGGTTCGATTCCCGAGTAAAGCTGTCCCATCATAGGGAGCGATGTTTCCCTACCTATAGAATGCTCCCAAAGTAAAAAAAAAAAGAAATGCAGAGAAATGCTTGATAAAATACTAGTAAAAGCAATGGGTCAGGTTTTGTAAAAAATAGAGAAAAAATAAATAAAAATTATATCGAAACACAAAACTGGGTATAGAATTCCAAGTGCTTTAAATGCTATTTATGTAACAGAATTACGAGGTGCATCCAGAAAGTAAGTTCCCCTACTTAAAAGAAAAAAAGAACTCACACTTTCAGGAACATATTTATTGACAACGAGTACAGCAATGTTTCAGCTATTTTTCAACATAGCCACCAACAGAATGGAGACACTTGTATTGAGGGATGAACTTTTGTAAACCTCTGTAAATGGAACCAGCCTTTCTCTCCCAGAACACAGTGCACATCCCTTTCCGTACAGACAACGTCTGTTTGAATGGGGTCCTGGCCGAAGATCCACTATGACTCCAATGCACTGACAGTTGCTCGGTTTCCGGGGTAAAGTGCGAAATCCAAGTCTCATTGCCCGTGACGATCCTGTCGAGGAACTCGTCGCCGTCGTCGTGATACCGTAGCAGAAATGTCAGTGCCGCTTCTAAGCGTCGAATTTTGTGTTCGGGTGTCCGTTTCAGCTCATAGACCTGACAGAGCTGACGATGAATTTCAATTGGAGCAATGCTTTGTGCATTCAAGATCACTGACCGAACTTTGCAGTCAGCGGGAGAAGGAATGAGAGTTCCCATTTCGGACCACTGCTACCATGCTACTGGCAGAAGTTGCGACCTGTCCAGCTGGCATATGATTGATACGTCATAGATCTGTTACGCATGCTCAACTGACACGGCTAATTGCGTTTACTTTAAAGGGGAAAACATCGGGAAACTTGCTTTCTGAATGCGCCTCGTAATTCAAACTATACATTATTGTAGTAACTGTTTATCTCCTTTAAAGGTATCAAATCCTCTTTAATGCGGAAAGATACTTAGCGACTTTCAATATCATATCCAGTTTTATGTCAAACACATTTAGAGGCAATCTCTAAAATTTTGAATGAAAAATACATAAAAGTTCACCTGAAACTTTTTAAAATTAATAATTCAATAGAAAAAAATGTCAAACAGAAAAATAATTTTTGAAGATTTAAAAAGAAGGGTACAAGATGAAAAACTGTCCTCAGTGCAAAAATAAATAAATAATATTATCTGAAAAATGCCTTCTGATAATAAAGCGTATACCTAACTCGATTTTTTCTAAACAAAAGATTATTTCTTACTTTCGGTAGAATTTTCGTACTTCGAAGATTCCTTGTTCCCGTAAAAGAGGTCTTAACAAATAGAAAAGATTCAGCACATTCAGTATAAAAAGTTGTAACAGTAAGTTACATTCGGTTCAGCTCTTTTTACCTCTTCCCGTGAGTCATCGTCAAAGACATACCGAAACAGGACCGGTTTGAACTAGAAAGAAACTCCAACCAATAGAAGGATCCGTTGGTTTGGAGGATTCTGACCCCCTCCCCCCGCCTCTCTGGAGTGGACTCCTGTTTTTTTTTCTCTGCGAGGCAGTCTGATTATTTTTAGAGGACAAGGTTGTGACCAGAGGAGAGTAGAAGGTGAACGCTGCTGGCATCCGTGGTTTGAGGTACAGACCTTTTGAGAAAAATCATCGCCATATTGTTTTTTAGGGCCAGCGCCGACTCGAGAGCAGTCATCGATATCTACAAATGATAAGTTGATTCCACTTGTATTCCTTAGGTATTTATTTAATTGTAATAAATCATTTAATCAAGACATTTGTCCATGTGTTTATTAATGAGTATTCATTTCTTCTTTCTCAAGCACTAGGCCAACGTAAAATTATTTTCACACCAGATCAATACCTTTTTTGTTTTCTTTAACAAAAAAAATAAGTTCGATCCAACAAAAACTCCCACAAAATTGATATTTCCTTTTCCACAAAACAATGAAAGAGAGAAAAAAATCAAGTTCTCAAATTTAAATATGCTTCTTTCCTTCAGGATATATACACTTTATACACTGAATAGAAACAGATTATTTATTTTCAAAACACACAATTTATGCCTATATCTTGTTCTTAAAAGAAATTAATATACCAATAAAATGATGAAAACGAAATAAAAAATATTAGTCATAAAATAAAAAGGTATCACAAAAGGATAATTAAGCAGGAAAGAACTTTTCAGCTTACTTCCGAGTAGAAGATACGTTTGAATTCCGATGCGGCCGAAAGCAAAACTGCTTTTACTTTAGCAGTGCCTTTAATCACAAAGACGATTTTCAGAACACAGATTTATGGAGATTTCATATTTTATAAGACTGCAGCACAAATCCCTTTCACTGAAACGAAAGCAACACACTTGCGAGCACACAATTCTTGGTGGGAGCGGCAAAGATCACTGGAGAACAAACACACATAAATTTTCATATCGTGTTAGGGCAACACATGCCGAGAAGAATCGATACTCTAACAGAAAGAATTTTACCACTTCTCAGGACGGGAAAAAACATGGCATGTGTCTGGATGACACTTTTCCATAGCTTCAAAATTTCCTGTTGGGCGCCACTGTAGAGGGACGAGACTCTTATTTATTTGAAAGGCCGTTGTGAAATAATTAGTCTATTTTCAAGAACCATTTTTTTTCATTCGTTCGTTACGTTCCACAACACAGTACAAAGAAAACAAAACACAGCACAAAAGCAACAACATAGACAACGCACACCAGAGAGAGGTGACTGGCACCATGGAAAAAAAAAACTAGATGCCTCTCGTAGTGCCACCTATCATAAAAGGAGAGGGGAGCAATTGTAACCGTCTATCCTCCCCCTACACCTCCGAAGAGCTTCTCGAAGAGGTGTTTCTGCAATGATGAGTGACGAGACAATGTGGTCAGCTTAAATCGTGGATTCTGACCCTTGGGGCAGGCCCACGCTGCGTTCCAATGGGGCCTATTCCTCGGCGGAGGCCATTGCCTATTGCTTAGTTTCGGGTTTATTTTTCTAAATTACTTCCCCCTTTTTTTTCCTTCAGTCTCGGGGTTTTTGCGAGACCCCGTCGAGTGTTTTTCGGGCACGCCGAGTCACCGGGGTTCCGCAAGGTGGACCTATGAAAGTCAGTCGCAATGATTTCATCGAGCTGATCTGGAGATCCAGGATTACGACTGTCTCCTCTCAAAATTCCCTGGTTTCTAGTTTGGCTTTTCGGTTTCTCGTCTGTCTTTGCAACGAGCTAAATTCTTTTTTGTTTTTCTTCTTTTTGGTTCGCGTGGTTCGTTCCACCCTCATCAATTCTGGCGTCGAGAGGTCCGCTAAGCTTCCAGTAGTATTCCAAATTCCTAGTTTTTCGTGCTATTCTTCTACGTTTTCCCCGTGTTGGCTCCTGCGCCGGGTACTTTGATGGTCCGTGCTGTGGTGGGGTGGTGACATGCTTGCGATCTGCCCTCCACCGCCGGACTCAGCCCAGAGGGTCTAACGGCTACAGGGGCCCGGTTTTGGAGCATAGATGTCTCGTTAAAGTGGTGGAATTTTTGATTTGTTTTCGTTTTCCCCAGGAACAGGTGTAAGCTGTTTCGGGGATTTACCTCATCTCAGTAGAGGCACCACAGAAGATTGGTTCTGTGTGATATTTTGAAAAGATGTTAGAGCTGATACATGGTATGCACTTAAAGGTTCGTCAGGTTTGTTACAACTGGCTATGACTGGTTGTAGGTAATCCTCGGCATCGACTTTGCACTTATCCTTTGGTTTGCTTTACTTAATGGGTGAAGTTTTACCCAAACTAAATCACCAGGTGTAAAATTAGGGCTTTATTAACGTGATTTGTCTGCATATGTTTTTCGACGATCTTGACTATTCTCGATATTTTCCTTAATTTGTGTCATATTCCTTTCAAAACGTTTTGAATAAGGAGGGAATTCTGGGACAAAATTAGGCCAGTAGTAATATCGTCTAAAGTTCTTAATTCTGAAGCGCTTTTGGTTTTTTAACTGATGAACTGACCATACGATTTTGCAGAAGGTTTATGTTAATGTTTAAATTTATATATTGTATAAGGTTAATGTTTAAATTTATATATTGTAAGATTTTGTTTTCATGGAAATATAAAAGAAGTATTTCATCAATATAAAGGGAAATGTTTTAGTGTGGTAAAGTAATTTCGGTGATGTATTATATTTATAGAAATAATTCGCCGAAAAACAATTTTGTTTTGTTAGACAAAAAAGAAACGAATTCTAACAGAACAGTCCAAATTTTACAATTCATTGTGTTTTACAGACAGTATATAAGTTATATCTGTAACACCATATCCCTGGTTTTGTTTTTAAAAATTGTGACGATGTTTTTCGCAGAATATATGATTTCCAAATGTTACAAACAATTAATAAATATAATTTAATCCACTGACCGAACGAGAAACAGTTCGTTCTATTGCGCCAGCGTGCAGTGAAATCCTCTGCACGTGGACTAGACTTTCGGTTTGTCGGCACCAATGAGCATGCTGATGAGGCACCGCAGCGGCGGGCACCGTGTGGTGCTACGTTTGCTGAAAATATAAGTTTTTCGTGGAAATATAAGGTTTTCGTTATTTTATTAGTAATACGGATAGACGTATGGATTTTGTGTACAAATGAATAATAAACGTTAAGGAAGTGTTTAATGTAAATATTTATGGTTTTATTATTATTGTTGTTGTTGCTCTCTGCACACCCTGCATGAACACCTACCTCACGCCACTGCTGGAGGAATATATGAAATTCGTAGGCCTAACGATGACTGAACGATTAATGCACTGATCTTCGGTAACGGAGTTCGTGGGTTCGAATCTCACTGAGGCATGGATGTTCGTAGCCGTTCGGAATCGGCTATATGCAGTAGGTCCCGGTATCGTTGGACATCATGTTGCCAAAAAAAAGATCATAGCTCTACAAAAGCAAATCTAAACCGATGAAATTTATAGGTGAAAATAATATTGTATTTATTATGGTAAATACAAAATCATGTATATATTTATAGGTATTATATCCATTGTCCAATCCGCTTGACTGCCCCCATAAAAAAATTTTCATCACCCACTGGTAGGGGGGGGTGGCTCCCGTTGGGAGCCTATAATCTACACTAACCTTCCCAATTTATCTTTTTTAAGAACAGATCACTGATTGGAACAGAAATCGAATTTAGCCTAGTTCTATCTTTATGGATTTAATAGTAAAAATAGTTATTTTTATTTATTATATACTGGACAAACGAAAAGAAATGGGGAAATCCTTTTGGGGTTTTTTTTTTACATTTCATGGTTCGTCAAATACATAGAAATCAAATCAATGATATGCGTTGCTTAAATATTCCATTTACAGAAGCTGTTCACACAATTTTAGAAGATGTATATTGTAGTCATAAAACTAAATTACCTAAAATTCTTGTGTTTGAAATGTTCTATCTGATCTATTCTGAATTCTCCTGCGACACCATCATTTCCAGGATAATAATGCCTTTGGAAGTGTCAGAAGAGGTATTCTACCCCATTCCTCCTGAAGGGCTTTCCAGAATCCTGTGAGGGTCGTGGGACGACGTTTGGATAATGCAGATTTTAAAAGTCATAGGTGATACATCGGGAGATTGAGTAGGGATATCAGTGAAGGGTATGGCCCCGATACCGGTTTTTTGTTCCATTTCTTTTAGGTAATTTACAGTGGATTTTGATGTGCGACTGCCAGCTTTGTCTTGGTGGAGTTCCACAGATGGACGGCACTGCGGGTAAAGAGATGGTATTTTATTCAGAAAAGAGGGACATAAAATAGGTTCCTGGTAGTATTTGGAGTTCATCTTGACATTTTTTTCAACTCTCTCTATTTTTAACTTGCCATTATGTGAAAAACCAGCAACAATTACGAATCCCTTAGAAAAACTTTCTTTCGATTCTTTGAACCATACACTTAATTTTTTTTCTCCCCTTTTATGATAATAAATGGCTCTTTTTTGTTTCAGTCATTTAAATATACCCATGATTCATCTATCGTGACATTTGTTTCCCATTTTGGGGTGGGGGATAAATGTTTCTCATACAGAATTCTGCAGCGAGTCCTGCTTTCGGCGATATGCTGTAGAGTAAGACTATGCACATTGCATTTTTTCGCTTTCTTAAAATTTAAATCAACGTTTATCATTTTGTTTACAGGGGACACCACACCGAGCATTTTAATGATTTTGTAACTTTGACGAGTAGGATTTTCTTTTCACATTAAACGACGTACCTTTGTAAAAGTCGAATAAGTTCGTTTTTTCCTTGGACATTTGTTTGGAATTTTTGTCCCACTTGAGGTTCCAATTGGACGTTTTTTCATTTCTTTTTGTCGATATTACCTATCGACGCTTTAGATATCACAAAACCACGACTCTCACATCGTTTTTGGATAACGGAATATGAATACTTCTGATCGGAAAGAGCACAAATATAGCCTTCGAACCACTGCTTCGTTAAAAACGTCACTTTGTTGAATAAAAATAAGCCTCTCAAGCCGATAATTTTGACTTTTAAAAACGTGGTACATTTGCTGTTATTTATTTTGAAACAAATGATTTTTTAATACCGCTGACCAAAATAGTCTAAAAAATGTGGGAACAGCTTCTGTAAAGAAATAAATTTTAGTAAGATTCGAAAAGAAAATCAACTTTACTTGAAATGTGTAAAAAGTTGAAATTATTTCGAATAATTATACTATAAATATTTTTTAAAAATTTATTAACTTCAATTTTTCGATGTGTCAAGGACGTCCGATAATAGCCGTCGATTCATGGCGAGAGTTTAGCTCGCCAGTTTCGCCAACGGACTTCGAACTTCAGCCGTAGTTATAATCCCAGATCGCGCCAAACGCCAATCAGTTAGGGAAGTTCCCTTTCAGCTGTCGATAACGGACTTCCGATATTGCTGAAGAGTTGAAAGTCTGGGAATGCGATAAAAGCAAAATAAAAACGTTCCCGGCAGCACAGGACTGGCGAGAGCTGCCATCCTTCGGCTCGTTTATTTCGATTCGTCTCTCTTAAAGAACATTTTCAAATCGTCAGGATGAAAGAAGAACTGCGGGAGCTACTGCATGATGAAGATCTTTTGCTAACCCGTAAGGAGCTGACGTTCATGGATGAGGTGAACGAGGCCATCGACAGAAAACTGCTCAGTGCCGACAAGTCGTCGTATTCCAACGACGAAAGAGTTCTCGATCTTAGGTCGAAAATAGTCGTTCTGGAGGAGAACGTGATTTTGATACTAAAACGGTTGAAGAAAGGAAGATTAGCGAGGGGGAGATTCTTGAGGACGTATCCGAAATGGAAAAAAAACCGGGAGAAAGGCATCCCCAAACTGCTCGAAATTGCTGCCTCCATCCAAAAAGACCGATTCAACTGCAATGTTTCGAAGTTGGTGGGATACTGCACATCCGCTGTTGGAGGTAAAATTATTTCAATTACCTTTCTTTTAAAGAATACTCATTAACTTTTAGATTCCGGCGGGTACAACAGTTGTACCGTAAATATGTAGCGACCCAAAGCTCGGATCCGGTTCCACAGTTGTACCGTAGGTTGTACCGATCCCCTTTTGCAGAGGTGCGGTCATTTGCACACTTGTCATTTAGCCAGTACTTCCCTATACCCTAAAAATAACTGTGTTGCCAGCTGCACTGAAAAAATACATATGTACGTATAGATGTCAAGAGTACATCGGAATGCGTACAACTAGATGATACAATAGTCGTAAATACAAAATTCCATCATTCTACCAGGTCCGATCAAGGCAAAGTTAGTCCAGGGCCTGGTAGTCTTATGCCCCCCCCCTACCCTCCTTTCAAGGCAAAAAAAAAAAAATTAGTTAATAAAAGAGGATACAAACGAATATTTTTGGAGGAATGTTTATATTATTTTTTTATGCCTACATACCTTTGTAGTACAGTCGAATGCCCAAAATCTGTCTATCCTCAAGGATGTAAACTGTAACACTCAAACATCCAATTAAGTTTTTATATAAAAAATAAAATAAAATAGCATAGGTAAGATTAACAAATAATAGCTATTCGTAGATTTTAAGACAGAATTAATAAAAGAAAAAATTATAAAATTCTAAATCAAATAAAATTGTATCTAAGTTGCAGCCCCTAAAATTACGGGGCCCAGTCGGCCAGTGCTTTAATCAGGCCCTGCATTCTAGGACTAATTGTTTTTTCTTATGCTGTGCACCGTTAATATACGTTACATTGTAAATTTTCGTTCCATACAGTGCAGTGTGCAAGAAATTATTGATAAACAAAACAAGACATAAAAACGGTTTGATTTGAAACTTTGAGGTCTACTTTTTGTTAACGAGAATGGTCAAAATAGATTACTGAATTTTCAAATTTAAGTTTCCTTGTACGCATATAAAAGCGTCTTACAGAAATTGGTAAAATTCCGGTCCGGCAATAATCAAAATAACTATTTTTGTCGAAATCCAAGCACTGAAATTTACCCCATAAATTTATCCTATATGATTTTACAATACTTACTTCATTTTGAATAAGGAAAGAATAAGTAAAATAAAAAAGAGTTTGAAGAATTCAAAGTGTTTATAACATTTGTTTTTGTTCTCTGCTAAAATGTATAGCAGGAAGTTATAAGATTTACTGCCTAAATTAAATTGGTTTAAAATTCTTTCTTGGTGTGTTTTGTATTTTAATACAGGATGTTTCATTTATACAGTTTTCAAATACAATGTATATTTGTAATAGGAATGGTATAGGATTCCATTGGCGACATTTTGTTTTAGCGACTTTTTGTCGCCTAGTCAAGTACAGTTCATATCGTATAAATTGCACAGAAATTTAATTTTGTAAAATATAAAGAAATCTTATGAGAAAATAACCTGGACTTTTTAAACCCAAAAATTATTTCTAAACTAGCATATAGCCCGTCATATGACGGGATCAATAACATTTTTATTTTCCAGAATTGTAAAGTACCCTAAAAGGCAGATAAAAACACGGTTTGTCTTTTGACTGACAATTATCTGGTATGTGCTCAATAATTTATCTTCATACTCCTCTAGTCTCATGATACTGTGAATGCAGTTTAGCATCACGTGTAATTCATTTAGAAAGATAATTCAAAGTTTTCTTAGTTAAATTATTGTTAAGTTCTTACCAATCTTTTTTCACAGTAATTAATAGAAGGAAAGGATCATTTCTACTACACCCTGGAAGTAGATAGAATTTGTTTTTATTACCTGTGACAAAATTTTCATTCCAACAAAAATAATTGATGGTTAAATTTAAAATTATCACAGATGTACCTAATATATTATTTAAGCTAAATATAAAAGAAAACTATTTACATAATATTTAAGTTCAGTGATAAAACGTATGAAAATAATGCAGACGATATTTAAATAATTTAAAATAAGAAATGATTCAATGAGATGGTTAAAGGAATGACGTCATAATGCTAGAAAAAAATGTTACTTTTACCTATTTATTATGTGACTAATTGATAAATTTAATCGCCTGCTCTTAACCCGGGAAAATAGGGCTTGAAATAATGATATTAAATGCTAGAAAAGGGGGAAAGGGTTGGATTTCAAACGCTGGTTACCCTAACTCATCAAGAATCCAATATGGATGCCTCTATCCATTCTAGGAACAAACACTTCATAAATTCGAGGACAGACGGACAGATAACTTAGGCTATTATTATATAGGAGATTTCCGTGTAAATTTTTAATTCTGGCTAATTTACATCCTTTCCTAGAAATAAATAGAAAACAGCTCCAAAAGTGCATTGAAAAGTCGTCAACAAAGTCCTCTACTAAAACTATCTTTGCATTCTTATATTCAAATTCTTAATTACATGAAACTAACACTCAATAATGCAAATTCAGTCAGCCAAGTTCTTAATAATAATCCGCAAATTTTGGCACTAGACAAAATTCAGTAAACAGGCTGATTTTGACAGCGGTACTTGAGGAATCTTGCTAAAAATGTGAGTTTTGCAGGGGCCAGCTTATTCTCGAAACATACAAGAATTCTTCTAAAAACTTGAAATTTCATGTGAACATTGTGCCATCAGAGGTACCTCTACTAAATTATCTATCACTGAAAATTTACAGTTTTTCAAATCATCCTATAATGTAATGATATGCTCCTATTTCCCTTAGATGTTTATCGGAACATTTACTAGTTCTAATTAGTATTGATAAGTTCGTTGAAAGATTTCGAGTACACCCAGTATGCGTAAGGTTTGGTTTGGTTTGGAGTGCTACGGTCTACTTTTTGCAACACGAGGGCTAATGAGACCGGGACCTACAGTTTAAAGCTGATTCCGAATGGCTACGAACATCCAAGCCACAGTGGGATTCGAACCCACGAATTCCGGTACCGAAGGCCAGCACCCTAACCAATCGGCCATCGTTCGGCCCAGTATGCGTAAGAATTCTATTTTAGACCCATAATTAGAAAACAATCCATTCAAAAAATGTTTCTTTAATTACGGAAATACTGCAAAATACTTTGCAACTCCCACACTAGATTTTATAAATCAAACAATCCACTAAAATAGATCGAAATCTTGCGTTAAAATTCTCTCAATCCCTACTAAAAATAATCTCAAGATTTTCTTTAAGAATTGTTGAAATTAGATGTAATCAAATATTCGTAAGGTAATCGAAAAATAATAAGAATAATAAAAATAAAATAATAAATACAATGGTAAGAATAATAAAATTTGGAATTATAGAAAAAGTGCTTAAAACTTATCTTTTTTTCACTATGAAAAAGCCTTTAAAAAAACTGCTTTTATGTTGCCGTTTTTTATAAACTTTCACATAATTATTATTATATTTTATAATAGTATTAACACCAAAGCCATTTGGTAATAAATTAATTTTCTACAATATCTCTTTATTACAAATACAGTATGTGTTTTCATTTGAAAGCTATTGCAACCATTATTAAAATGTAATATTAGTGATTAACCAATTTCATTGTATAAATGTTTAATTTTTTTTCTTTTTCGAATTTGATATTGTCAATTCATATTATTATATACAGGCTTGCAATTCCGTCACTTTTCTCACCTTTAGTCACTTTTTTACAATTGATCACTTTTAGTCACTTTTTTAAGTAAACACTCACTTTTAGTCACTTTTCTTATGGTGTATCACAGCAAAAGTCTGTTGTTGAAAAAAGAAAATCTGAATTAATAACAAAATATTTTAATAAAAGACCAAAAATGGGATGCTCTAATCTTATTTTCTTATTAAAATGTAATTAGTCATATGGCTTCCAGAATTTAGGAATTTTAAAAAGTCGTAAAGAAGTTCCTGAAATCTACATTTGTACTGAAATGTGCATTTAAAGCATTAAAGTAATTTACGTCAAAGCACAGATTTCTCTTTTTCTTTTTCTTCACAATTTTTGTTTAGATACTCTAACCTACCTATGTACATATTTCAAAACATCATTAATATATGTAGAAAATTGTGATTATAAAATTAATGTACTGTATGTATTCAAATCTAATTTATAGATTTTCTTGAATAAAAAGCAATGTTGAGTTGTGTTAAACAAAATTTTTAACCTTTTTTGTATTTGGACGCTAAAATCATGTCTTGTATGAATCATTTGATTTAGAGTTAAATAGAAAAATCTCAATAATAGCATCTGTTATCAAGAGGAGAGGAAAAAATCGCTTTTTTTTTCAATGTATAATTACTTTTTGGCCACTTATTCTGTATTATTTTTCCCTTTTCTCACCTTTTTGAAAGTACCTCAGCAGTTGCAAGCCTGTATATACATAAACAGTAAAATTTGAAAATGGTATAAATATAATCAGAAAGTTTGCTTATCAATAATGCAAAATTACCCCAAAAAATTCAAAAATGCAATAAGAGTCTTTAGAAAGTTTGCTTATCGGTAGCGCAGCATTACTTAAACATTGCGTAGAATAAAACCGATACAGAATTGTTATAACTAAATCTGTAATGTTCCGATGTCATGTTAATAGTATAAATGGTTTACTATTTTTGTCAATGTACTATGTAGGTATGGATAAATTATAATATACAAACAGTAACATTCGAAAATGCAATAAGCATGTTTCGGAAAGTTTGTTTTTCGGTAATGTGTAGGTCGTATCGGTTTATTTGCAGGTACGACCAAAACGGATGTTACATCGTCAAATTCATTTAATCTAAAACAGAAGGTACTTACCCGTTAGTTATCTGGACATCATGGTTTGGGGTTTAGATTATATTACACACATAACATACATCGACAACAGACACATCAACACAAGTTTACTTACAGTTAAATTCGCCACTCAGCAAAATCTGTGCAGCAATGAACCAGTTGGCATGTTGGCTTGTTAATTTTAAACAGAGATTAAGGGCCTGTCTCTAAATTGGTTTAACGTCTAACCGCGATTAACCCATAGCGCCAACCAATAGTGAGACTAGAGATGTAAAAAACCCGAAATTTTGAAGAGGTGGGAATAAACCCGGGAATTTGGGGGAGAAATCATTTTAACAATGTTTACATTTATATTTTCAATAGTGGCTATTTAGGAACTAGCATATTATTTCTAAGAGATTTTTTTTTACTTTTAGCAATATATATATATATATATATATATATATATATATATATATATATATATATTCTAGAAATAGTAGCAATGAGCATTTAAATGATTTTATAGTAGTACTTATGTAATTAATGACCTTGTTAGCCTTATCATAATAATTATATACATTATTTTTGATGATTATTTATTATGTAAATTGCTTTATGTTAAACTGTTTCCCCTCCTTTTATAATACAAAAATAAATATCTTTAAATTTAAAATAACAGTTTATTATTTTTTGAAATGCATATATCATTTAAAGGTCTAATCAAATGACACTGTTGCATTTTGTGTCCAATTCCTGTACACACACACACACATTATATATATATATATATATATATATATATATATATATATATATATATATATATGTATGTATGTATGTATATATATATATATATATATATATATATATATATATATATATATATATATATATATATATATATATATATACATAGAGAGAGAGAGAGAGAGAGAGAGAGAGATGTTATCCAAGAAAAAAAATGATTTATGGGTTTTGTGACACTACAGGTTATTGCCTAATATTTATGCAATAATAAAAATATTGGATATTTCTGAAAGGAAAAATATACTCATAGTTTCATGCTAAATATGATGCCTTGTTAAATATAGTTAGTTAAACCCAATTATTCAATTTTTTTCATAGCATATAATAGTTAAATTTTGTGAAAATATCCACTTTTGAGGTCTACAACAAAGACAGAAAAAATTGTGGTTCTCATTGTGTAATAGAAATTGGCGAAACTTCTCACGCATATTAGAAAAGGAAAAAAATGCTAATGAAGAACACAATTTATGCAGTAAATTTTTTATTAATTATTACACCAAAATTTATATGTAAAATTTTAAGTTCTGATGAACCAATGGCTGTTAAAAATCACTTATGAAATGTAAAAATTGTCTTGTGCGATTAGGATAAAAGTAAACAAAATACTTCCAAAATTCCCATGTTTTGGAAATTTTCAAAATTCTCTTCCCCAAAAATCTGGGTTTTTTCCGCTGCTCACAACTCTAGTTGGGACGCAATTCTGCTTTTAAACAGAGATTAATCTCGGTTAGCCGTTAAACGACATTGACCAAAGTCGTTTAACGGCTAACCGCGATTAACCTATGACACCAACCAGTGTTGGGACACAATTCTCCATTTAAACACAGATTAATCTCGGTTAGTCGTTAAACGACTTTGGTGAGACCGGTCTTTAGACTTATATGAATGATCTCTTTCAATTCATTAACCACAAACCTCCTCTTTTTTGTTTGCAGGTGGAATCACCCTTGTCTCAGCTATCCTCATACCTTTCACACTCGGACTGACAACTCCCCTAGCTGTTGGTGGAGGAATCCTCACGGCAGCCGGTGTCAGCACATCAGTAGGGACATCTATAACTGAAATCACGTTGCTGAAATCGAAAGTGGACAAGGCCAAGGAGCTGCTAGAAAAGGACGCAGAGTATTTCAAATTAATGAGCGATTGGTTAGAGCATTCAACTGATCTTCAGGAAGCCCTCTCAAAAGTCCTAGGCACCGATATTGTAAAAGATATCGCTGAGCAGGTTGAAAATTTCGTTCGTGAGACTAAAAACATTGCGAAACGATCTGAACGGAAGGCAGCCATTGAAACGGGCATCACCACCCTCCTTAGAACAATGTTGCCGAAGTTCACACCCTATTTGAGAGAGATCATAGAAGTCGTAAATATCATAGCAATCCTAGTTGCTGTATTCCTAGTATTACAAAACACCAAGAACAGGTTGATATTCGACTGCGTGGCGTTGACGATCAAGAGTATCCTAGGTATCGGCTCTCTGGCTCTGGGCTCCTTTAATATTTTGAATCTGTCAAAGACATTAGCTGCGAATGCAGCGGTTGCGAAAAATCTCTCTAGAGCGATTACACGGGGTGCAGTAGCTGTCGTGGGCATCATGCTGGACGTAGTCGGCATCATATTCACTTCAGTTGACATTCATAATGGTTCGTCAAGTCCCGAAGCAGAAAAGATAGTCGAAGCAGCTTGCAGTCTGAGAGAAGAAGCAGATATTCTCGACAGAGTATACAAAAGTATTTCGCTTTGAACTGTGTATGCCCTTTGAAAATAATGATAAAAAAAGTTCTATAGTCAGACGTCGGAATAAGTCTACCATTTATGAAAGTGAGAGAGCATTTTCCTTTATTGCCGGAAAAAAAGGACCTACATTACTCATGGACATTGAAAAATGCTTGGAGTAATCTTTTATATATTTGTAATCTGTATTTTAGAGACCATAAAGTTGTATTATTTTGAAAGTGATTGTATTCTTAATGTCAAACCATCTCAATTACTGGTTATCTCTTATTTATTACTTAGCCATTTTATCGATGTCTCAAGATATATGATGCATAAAGTGGCCATCCTACTCGAAATACTGGGACAGTCTCCAAATTTAGATGGTTTTTTTTATTTTGTCCCGAATTATATGTTAGTCTAGTTTACATGTGCCAAAAAGCAGATCAAATCCCGGATAAATCCATGCATCTTACTCCACTTTCAAGACTTATCCCTAGCCTAAAAAATTGAAACGTAGAAGAGTTCCTCCTTTCCCATGATCCTCTGCGTTTTCTGTAGAGATGTAAAAAACCCGGAATTTTGAAGAGATGGGAATAAACCCGGGAATTTTGGGGAATGAACAAGGAATTTTGGGAACTTTCGGAAGAAATCATTTTAACAATGTTTACATTCATTTTTTCAACAGTGGCTATTAAAGAACTAGCATATTATTTCTAAGAGTTTTTTTTTTTTTACTTTTGGCAATATATATACATACATATATATATATATATATATATATATATATATATATATATATATATAAATTCAAGAAATAATAGTAATGAGCATTTAAATGATTTTATAGTAGTACTTATGTAATTAATGACCTTGTTAATCTTATCAGACACATAACTGGTTGCTTCCATTTTAATTGCTAATATAATAATTATACACATTATTTTTTATCATTATTTATTATGTAAATTGTTTTATGCTAAACTTTTCCCTCTCCTTTTATAATGTAAAAATAAATATCTTTAAATTTAAAATAACAGTTTATTATTTTTTGTAATGCATATATCATTTAAAGGTCTAATCAAATGACACTGTTGCATTTTGTGTCCAATTCCTACACACAGACACACACATTATATATATATATATATATATATATATATATATATATATATATATAGAGAGAGAGAGAGAGAGAGAGAGAGAGAGATGTTATCCAAGAAAAATAGTGATTTATGGGTTTTGTGACACTACAGATTATTGCCTAATATTTATGTAATAACAAAAATATTGGATATTTCTCAAAGAAAAAATAGACTCATACTTTCATGCTAAACATGATACCTTATCAAATGTAGTTAGTTAATCCCAATTATTCAATTTTTTTTTCATAACATATAATAGTTAAATTTTGTGAAAATATCCACTTTTGAGGTGTACAACAAAAACAGAAAAAATTGATGATTCTCATTGTGTCAAAGAAATTGGAGACTTTTAAATAAATACTTCAAAATTCCCATGTTTTGGAAATTTTCAAAATTCCCTTCCCAAAAAACCCGGTTTTTTCAACTGCTCACAACTCTAGTTTTCTGTCGCTGCAAGTGGATCGGGACAGCCAATTTTAGTTCTACATTGTCAAGGGAAAATTACTTGGTTCATTGGCGCCATCTATTCACTAATATATTAGCTAATCCTATTTAAGTAATGAACTTGTGTCGAGGATTCACCGTGTTAAACAGTGGAAAGTCACAATACAACAGAAATGACATCCATCAATACAGATTTTGATCACACCTATTGCAGCTCTAATAAATAAGATTTATTTGTTTTTATTTGTAGGGTCTTTTACTTTTTAAAATCATTAACAATAACTGGTAAAACAATATGCAATCACATTGCATTATTCGGACAATAATGTTTGTTTTCAGTTTATTGTAATGGACAGTAAATAGCCTGATTTAAGCATGAAAAAATGACTCATTGAAATGTCCCTCAATATAGTAATTTAGAAGCTTATAATTTTCTATCAAAGAATATTCAAGAAGGATTCTTTTTTACTCTTTACTAAGTGAAATAATTATTCAATATTGCTGTATACTTTTGAGAGGAATAGTAAAATTTAAACTCATGAATATTCTTTGATAGAAAAATGTAAGCCCGCGGTACGTACTGTGAGTCAACTCATCTCTTTGTTTTGACGAGCAGAGATCCTTCTGTTTCGCGCATCAACATGAAATAAGAGATTTGAAAAAAAATTTTCAATTTTACAACTCCTCTTCAACCTCCACTCAAAATACAGTTTCTTTTAAGTCAAAGAGTTTTTTGCTGGATGAGATCCCGCCAACCCTCCCTCATCCCTTTGGACTAACTAAATTAATTTTACAATTTACACTAAATCACAAATTTGTGATGAAAATCACACTCAGTTTATTTAATTTGTGATTAAGTGAATGTTTCAGTCTATTTAGTATGAATGTTATGTGTTTCCTTTGTGTTTTCTTTGTTAATTCAATTAGATTTTAAATATTCAATTTTTGTAAAATTTTTCCTCAAAATGTTGTTTTTGTTTATGTATCAATTTGTTGAGTTACGATCCCCTCGCCAGATTTCAAACGCCACGCACGCAAGCTGCAAGCACGCCAATTTCGCCAAATGTGGTTGAAGCACCAACAAGATCCATGATTAGAAACAGGAGAGTGGGCTAAGAAGAGGAGTTGAACAACGCTCCTTTCCGCAATGTGGCTACCGACAGGGTTGTATTTTTTCATTTTTATTTTTTGATGGCTATTTTGGAAACACCAGCGAAGCACTGAAGCTGCCAGGAAGCGGGAACACTGTATTCTGAAAAAGATACTACAAACAGCTTGAACTACGAAGAAATCCTCGAAGCTAAAACTAGGAAAGTAAAGTTACAAATACCTTTGCTCTTTATGTAACACATAAGGATGAAGTTCTCCATTTTTTATTCGGCAAGTTAAGTTCATTCTGCAGAGATAAAAACTTTAAAAAATACATATTTGTACCACTATATTTGGTAGTAGGAGCGCAAGTCAGTTTTCTGCCAAAGGCCCAGTTCTGTACGTAATAAGTACCAAATTGTCAAATTTAATAAGGTAGAGAGATTTAGACATTTTTTTCACACGAATGTCTATTTATCTGATTTGAATGATATTTGTTTGAATATATCTTAAGGGAAAAGTGAAATCAATTACTAAATTCATGGTTTCCGCGCACCTGGAAAGTCAGGGAAAATCATGGATTTAGATAATGGATTAATTTTGTCACGGAAAGTCTTGATTTTTCAAGTAAAATGAGTAAAAGTCATGGAAAGTCATGGATCCGCTAAACTACCGATTAAATAAAAATGCATTGAATTGTTTAATTCTATTTTTACTTGTCATTTGGCTGAAGTTACCGAGTTTGGTATTTATGTATTATCTTATTGACCCTATTGCCAAGTAAAATTTGTTCACCAAGGAAACTCAAAGCAAGAAAGCTTAATGGGTGGGTAAATGTATATTATTCTGGGTTTTTCTTAAATTGTAGATTAAAATTTTATTAATGTAATAATAATTATTTTTTAATAAAATTATTTAAGTTTTTTGCACAAAGTATAAGTTTATCTCTAGGGATAGTGTATATAAACATTATAGGGTTATATTTGGCTATTATTCATGGTCACCTGAGTAATACCAAAGTAAACCGAATTCAAATTGGAAACATTTTGATTGAAAAATTGCAGCATGATTAAACTTAGGTATGTAGATACAACAATTTATTTTTATGTATGTGAGTTTATTAACACATAAAGTACGTTTATAATTTTTTTTATGATAAAATTCCTGTAATTTATCTAAAAGCATATATTTTATTTGTATGTACATCAGAAGTTTTATTTATATATACTTTAATGAGAGCTTTTTAAAGTCATGGAAAATGATCTGCTAAATCAGGGAAAGTCATGAAATGTAATGGATTTAAAAAATTTTATTTTGGCAGATACCCTGTAAATTAAAAACTGCCTCCACCCATTTAAAAATGTTAGTTTGAGGATGTATTTACTGATTGCGTGAAATAGAACTTAAAATTGAAAATTCCAAAGCCAAGGATTATCAAAGACAAAAAATTATCAACCTTGGCGTGAAAATTATCAATCTAGTTTATCAACATTGGCGAGAAAATTTTTTTCGAGAACGCTATCTCTGTTTAGTATCTGATTATGTTTAAATGAAGCAAGTACAGTGGGCTCCTCTTAATGGGATCCGTTTGGGACCGTGATTTATCGTTTATAGTTATCAATAACCAATTGATAACAATAAACGATATGCAAAATTAGATAAAAAATACGCCCCCCTTTAATTCACACTTACTAAATTTCAAAACAAAATGAAAAAACTCACCTTATATTTAAGTACTGTATATTATCTTTTGAAACATAAGAATTGTATACATAATTAAAAAAAAATGATCCATTGTTGACTGTCTACAATTTTTTCTGAGAAGCTCCTTGATAAATCGTTCGGAATCATCATCAACCTGTCAAATCGATTTAAAATTTCGATCTTTTGTTTTAATGTTAAATCATTTCGCTTTCTGGCTTCCCTATCCACAGGCTGCACGTAAGCGAGCAAGGCACAAAATGGGAATACGCTCCTTCTCGTTTTCGATAAGAATGTGTTGACTTCTGCTTATCGGACAACCACTGACCACCAGCAGGGTGTGCGTATTTCTGAAAGATTCCAGGAACGTGTCAAATCCCACTTCTTTGTTCATTCCCCATTTCCCTAGGTTGAAGAGGGAGAATTCTCGAAAATTCAAACAACAGTGAAGGGGTTCCATCTGAATACATTGTGAATATTCCTTTGCCAGTTAAAATGAGGTTCGAAAACGGATAACATTAACCGATGTAACGATCCCATAAAGCGATCATTTTAACGTAGAAATGAATAGAGAAAATCGGGACCAAGTGATTTAGATGATAATAATAAGCGATTGATAACATTAACCGCTATCCCATTAAGCCGAATCCACTGTAGTTACTTCCCGTCGCTTCACGCGTTTATGACGCCGAACGATGGCCGATTGGTTAGGGTGCTGGCCTTCGGAACCAGAGTTCGTGGGTTCGAATTCCGCTGTGGCATGGATGTTCGTAGCCGTTTGGAATCGGCTTTAAACTGTAGGTTCCGGTTTCATTAGCCTTCGTGTTGCAAAAAGTAGACCGTAGCACTCCAAACCAAATCACGCATTTATCACAGCAAAATCTAAACTACTATAATTAATACGTGCATTGGCCAATTGTAAGCTTTCGTATTAATGTGAAGTGTTGCCATTTTAAGCATTTTTTGCTCCTTATTTATATTATAAATAGTTTGACGAAGATTGTCTTAATGCAAGAAGGTTCGTGAACATCTTGCATAAAGTTGAATCCCAATGTTTATAACAAGATGCAGAGTAAAGCCGACTCTTGGAGTACTTGAAATTTGGATTTATTGCCATTTCATTGTACTATAAGTTCTTGATTGAAATTATCAACCAGATTATGGGATTAAATACAGTCAATTCTTTCTTTGGTCTAATAGGAGTGAAGCAGACCATTTTACCATTGAAGCTGCCATTTAGAACTCTAAATTTTTCTAAAACAGTATCAAGGAAGCCATTGAAGAAGAATTTGGTCATGTAAGTTGCATTCTAAAATGGCACCAAGGAAGCCATTGAAGAAGAAATTAGCCATTTAGAAAAATACAGTAATATTCTAAAACGGCATTGAAGGAAAAATTGTCCATTTAGATGAATAAGTTCTACTCTTCTAAGAAGACACCACGGAAGCTCAAATTAAATTAAATTAAAACTATTCCTATTTCTAAATTTCATACATGTCACAATGCCTTTTTCAACACTTGGCGAAAGTAGGGATAATATTAACAATTTAGATGCAATTAAAAAATATAATATGCGACTAGTCCCTATTATTTAATTTGCCCGGGCTTGATGGGCAAAGATTCTTCTTAGAATGGTAATCGTGGCATCAGAAAAAACTAAGTCCAAACAATCATGGTGCTTCGCATTTATTACAGACTCCAAGAACCTGGTATTCCGCTAGCCCTGTGATTGGTAAGTACATTGTCAGATTTCTAAAACTGGCGAAATATCTTAGCAACGCTTTCCGTGAATTTGTATATTATTTCGTATTATTTTGGGATCGAATAGAGAATTTTTTTTCAAAGGGAGGGGAAGTGGAGAGTATATATTTAAGTAAAACTTACTGATATTTAATTAAAGTTAAGTTACAAATGATTGGTTTGTTTGGAGCTCTACGGTCTACTGTTTTGTACACGAGGGCTAATGAGACTGGGACCTACTGCTTAAAGCCGATTCCGAACGGCTACGAACATCCATGCCACAGTGGGATTCGAACCCACGAACTCTGGTTACCGACGATCAGCGCCCTAATCAATCGGCCAGCGTTCGGCTAAGTTACAAATGAAAGACCTTCCTTAAATTATTTTAACGCAAAATTTTTCAGTTAACATATATATTTTAGATATATGAATGTATACAAAATAGGCTAGCTAATTACTATTTACAACCAATTCCGGGGTAGACATAATTGGTAACTACCAAAATATTCTGAAAATATCAGATTTACAAAATAAATAAATAAATAAATAAAAAAAGATTGATAAAGTTGTTTAAATTTTGAAAAAAGCATGCATACGTTGTATCTATATATTACATACATATATATTAAATACATGTATATATCATACATAGTACATTAATATATTAAATAAAAAATATTAAATAACGATTTACGGGTAAAAAAATTTAGATACAATTTTTAAAACAAAAAAATGTACCGGGTTTGGAAGCAAATGTTAATTTCTGACAAATTCTAAATTCTTTCAAATTACGACCACTTTCTAAATGTTATCGTAACTCTGGTAAATTTCGAAATTTCCAACTAAAGTTGTCCTCTTTACACTCTATATTACTTTCAGGTCTTTCATTTTCATTTTTATGCATGCGATTAACATGCTTTGTGAAATATTTTTCTCTGATAAAACACAGAGCCGCCATATTCACAATCAAAACTTTCAATCTCCATTCTTTGTGCTTTCCAAATTCTTCTCAATAAAGGAATAAATAATGGATAAATAAAGAGAAATAAATAGATAAGAAGTCAATCTCAATCAATGGATAAGAAGCCAATCGTGGAAAGCATCGCCAAGATATTTTGCCAATTTTAGAAATCGCTGCCAATGTACTTACCAGCCAATCACAGGCTGAATGGAATACCAGGTTCCAGGAGCCTGTTATTTATTTAGACGCATCGGAAACGCATCGGTCTACCGATTCTCTTTACAGTGCATAGCATATATTATTTTTATATCATAAATGCATGCTATATATTATTAGCATTTTATTTTTAAAATGCATGCCTCACAGTGGGAAAAGTTCCCGCCCCTCAGTTCTCATAAGAATTGATCTAGTATAGCAAGTGAGGTAGAATGAAATGTAGATTTAGAAACATCTATGCAAAATTAAAAAACATGCATGCAATAATTAGAAAACGTATTACTGGAAGTCATGTCAACTTGTTCTATAGGACTGATTAGAATTTGAGGACATAACTGTAGATTTAAGAAACTTCGCACATGAACTTAATTATGTTAAAATTCATTTATAGACATATAGGAAAAAAATTAAGAAAAAATACTTATTCGTTAGTTTTAATATTAAAAGAATTTAAGTCAGGAGAACACTCGTCTATCTAACGTTTTATGAATTAAAAATTCTTTTCAGCCAAGGATACAGCGGTTTGGAAAGAAAATACCCGATTAAATTAATATATTCCACCTTGTATATTTATTTCTATCAAGAAATAACACATGTATAATACAGAGTGGCACAATACAACATTTATAATATGATCTTTAATGCCAGACATAATAAAAAAATTTCTATTATATGCGATACTTTACACAGAAATAAATTTAAAAGTCGCCTTTTAACATGTAAACAACATAGGCGGTCGTTGTCTTCGTGAACGATGACGTCACACACTCGGCGGAGAAAAACTATCGTTTTTGAGAGACGTTAAAGAGTTTGCCATTAGAAATCACTCGTTAGGCCCCAAAATGAAAGAAAAATAGGTACTGTCCTGCTTACTTTTTTGTTTTGTCTTCTATCGTTTACAATTAAAATTAGAAAACGTGAAAATTTCTCATTCTAAATTTTAATATCTTTTTTATTTAAATATGGGTTCGAATAATTTATTTGTATAATTGTTTCTGTACTAATTAATGTATATATTTTGACTATATTTTAATTGTGGTTAAGTATAAAATTTTTTAAGTCTGTCCAAATTTTCACTTTATTAGATTACTTTTTTTTAATTTAAAGAAATGTTATCATCAAGTAAAGAGTTTAAATTTAAGTTTTTTAACACTAAAAGATAAAATACCTTTTTCCATATACATTTAAAACTATGAGTCACATGAGATTAAAATGGAAATTGAATCTGCGTATTATACTGCGGATTATAAGCAGGAAATTAGGGTCATTCTAAATTTTTTTCTTTTGAGCTTCACTTGCTTCATTTTCTAAAGATTCCTCTTTTCATTTTTTCATAATCGCATTTAAAAGTAAAAAAGGCATTTTAAAAACAAGGTCTTAAATTAAAAAGTGTTTTTTTTTTTTTTTTAAATTTTAGGATTGGTAGAATTAAAAAAAAAATTTTTTTTTCGGAATTTTTTCTAATATTTTCAGAATTGCCAAGTTCTTTATTTTATCAGTTACTAGACACCCTGTCAATATATATTCAATAGAAATGTTTCTATCATTAATGGATTAACAATACGACTAATATACGAGGCTCATCCAGAAAGTAAGTTTCCCGATGTTTTCCCCTTTAAAGTAAACGTAATTGCGCGTGCGTAACAGATCTATGACGTATTAATCATATGCCAGCTGGACAAGTCCAGTTTTGTGCCAGTAGCGAGGTAGCAATGGACCAAAATGGAAACTCAAATTCCTTCTCCCGTCGCCTGCAAGGTTCGGTCGGTGACCTTGAATGCAGCATTGCACCAGTTGAAATTCATCGTCAGCTCTGTCAGATCTACGAATCGAGATTGACACCAGAACAGAAAATTCAACTTTTAGGAGCACCACTGACATTTCTGCTACGGTATCACGATGACGGCGACGAGTTCCTCGACAGGATGATCACGGGCAATGAGACTTGGATTTCGTACTTTACCCCGGAAAACAAGCAGCAGTCAAAGCATTGACATCCTAGTGGAAGGCTGGTTCCATTCACAGGGGACAGAGTTCTACAACAGAAGAATACAAAAGTGGATCCCACAGTACGAAAAGTGTCTCAATTCTGGTTGTGTCTATATTGAAAAAGATCTGAAACTTTGCACTGGTTGCCAATAAATATTTCCGTGAAAGCGCGAGTTCTTTTTTTTTTAAAATAGGGAAACTTACTTTCTGGATGCGCCTTGTATAACAACTTGCATATGAATGCAGTCAAAGAAAAAAATATTATAAAATCAAAAATTTTAAGTAGATTGAATACTGTTTAACAGTGGAATGAGCATCAAAAATATAACTGTATATATCTGCACAGTAAAACAAACTATACTTTTTATATTATCAAAACTTATAAGGAAAATATAAAAATAAAAAATATTCAACAGTAATAAATCTTTAAATCATCCATGTTTATCTACAAAATCAAAAAATAAGCTAACTTTCAAAATCAATAAAAAAAATTATGTTACAGATAGATGACTAATATAAAACAATTGTAGGAATTAGTTTTAGCTACCAAAATCTTGTCTATAATAATAATGTACATTAAAATACGATTTATATTTACAATGATTAACAACATGGCTAACATGTAACAATGTGCATTTGAAAGGAAAATATTAATTACTAAATAAAAGTTTTTAGTAGATATATTCCATTTTAACATTAGAATGAACAATCATTAGCAGAAGCAATAAAACTATATAATTCAGTACAGTAAAACAAACTTTTTCATATTAAAGATTAGTATATAAAAATCAGGGTTGGTCATTTTGGCGGCAAAACTGGCAAATATCAAATTTTGCATAAATAAATTCAGTGATACAGGTTATATGAAAACGAATCATAACAACAAATAAAATAAAATATTTTCTTAGTAAAAATAAATAAAAAATATATTCTTATTTTTTTATTTTATTTTTGCGCAACTCTTATCTCTCTCTGCTAAAAGATTTTCATGCACCTACACTTTCATTCATCGTCCGTAAACCAGTTCAAACAAGAACCCACCTGTTCTAAGAAAGTGTGGATCCTCCCTCAAGTGTCATTTTTTGTATTATATAAAAAATAAATAAATAAAATTTAAATATGAATTTTAAAACTCCACTTATTTGAGCATAATATATTAATACATATTTCCTTATTACTATTGCTTATATTTTGCATTTCTGAAATATTGTATTATGCATTATGATTAGGTTGATATTTTAAAACTGGAACTGTTTGTTTATAACTTCTATACATATTGTAATATTGTTAATTTATTGCAACATAAAAATCCGGCTAACAATTATTTTTTTTTCAATTAAAGATTTTTTTTAATGATGAAATTTATAATTTTGCAGAAATTAAAATGAGAATATGTGATCATCCTAATGTATTGTAATACTAGTCTGTGACTGTTAATTTAAGATAGGTAAAAGAACATAAATGCCCATTAATCTATATTTGCTGTGGCAGTTTTTACCACTTTTTTTTCCCACATGTGGCAAAATCTTGCCAACCCTATTTTATATGTTAGTGTTTATGTTTACAGTGTAATTTGCTGGAGAAAAGTTTCTGGTAGAAAAAGTAATGCAGTTAATCTCTTAATTTCAAATATATGTTTCTTTGATTTAATTTATAGTGCCAAAATCTATTAACTTGTTTGGGCATTCCTTGTCTAAAGAGTTCTGGTGAGGCCGAAGCATTGTGTGCTTTTTTGTGCCTAAAGAGTGTAAGTTTTATCTTTGTCTATTTTTAAAAATTAACTTTTATATTTTATCAAAGTGTTTAAAAGGTATGTAGTATAAACAGTGTTAGGTTTTTAATATCAAGAGTGCCTTTGACATGATATGTCAAAAACCATTGAAAAATATGAAAATTTATATCCACACTTTTCAGCAGTCATTAATATTTCATATAGAAAAAAGGTAAGAATTGATTAAATAATTCATACATTGCATAAATAACCTTTTTCAATCACACTTTAATTAAGTTGTAATAAAATTATGAATCTTTATTTAAATTGTCTTTCTAAAAAAAAAGGCTTGAAAATATGAAATTACTATTAAATGCATTTTTCAAAGTTCTATATATATACCATAATTTCGCACATATAATCTGCACCATTGTATAGTCCGCTGGCACAATTTTTCATTAAAAAAATTTCATAAATCATCAGATAGTCTGCACCCCTAGATAATCCACAGACTATACATGCAAAAATATATATTTTAGTATGACAATATTAACTTATAATTTTGCCGAAATTAAAATGGTAATATGTGATCATCCTAATGTATTGTAATACTAGTATGTGAATATTAATTTAAGATAGGTAAAAGAACATAAAAAAGAATCAGAAATCTGTTTTTGCCATTTTTGCTGGCCAAAACCTATTTTTGTAGGGGCAGATATTACAGGTTTTTTTTCCCATGTGGCAAAAACCTTCCAACCCTGATAAAAATTAAAAATTATTCAATAGAAATAAATTGTTAATCAATGATATTTAATTACAATAATTAATAAAGAAATGGGAACATATTTTTAGAAAATAAAAAATATTATATTGCAGGTAAATGATTACATATAATATTATGCAATAGCTTACAGCTACCAATATCATGCCTATAAAAACATATTAAGAAGTGATCTATATTAGCAGTTATTAAAAAGCATAAAAGTATAAAAAGTTTTGAGAAATTGATTACAAATAATGTAAACTAAAATATTCTTACACACATATAAAGTAAAAATGTTATCAGTTAAAATCATGATTCATAAAACAGCCTCATTTTTAAAAAATGGTGGATACCCACACACACATGTATAGATAGATATATAAATGAAAATATAATCAGTTAAAATCATGACTCATAAAATAGCATATTAAAAAAAAAGTCTTGATTTAAAGACAAATTCTTTTGAGATTCTGTTCTTCAGAATATGGTTCATTATTTTCTAAATGTGATGTGCATTCTTTTGCCTTTGAGTTTTCTTCCTTTCTCAGACATAGTTTCTTAGATTTAAAGAATTCATCCACCTAGTCAAAAATAGAAATATCAAATTTTAGAGATAATGGTAAAAATAGATAAATTTTTAGTATCATTATTATTTTTAATCCAGTCTTATACGAGATATATGGGAGTAAGAACTATTCCCAGCAGAATGGAAATTAAGTACAACATGTGTGATACATAAAAAAGCAGATATCCTTGAGTGCCCAAACTATAGAGGAATTAGCCTGCTCTGCACAAGTTATAAAGTATTCTCAAACATTCTCACCAATAGACTCTCACCACATGCAGAAAGAATAGTTGGAGATTATCAAAGTGGATTTAGAAAAGGACGATCCACCACAGAGCAAATTTTTAACATCCGGCAAATACTGGAAAAGACAAAAGAATTTGGCATTGATACACATCATTTGTTTGTTGACTTCAAAACTGCCTATGATAGCATTAAACAAAAAGCTCTTATAGCAGCTATGAAGGAGTTTTAAATACTTGAAAAACTAGTGAAACTGATTTGCCTGACATTAAACGAAACCAAATTCATGGTTAAAATACAGAATAGTCTCTCACAACCAATTGAAATTAAAAATGGTCTGAGACAAGGGGATGCCTTGGCCTGATTCCTCTTTAGTTTGGCACTTGAAAAAGTAGTAAGAGATGCAAACATCAACACCAGGGGAAATATCTTCAGCAAATCACCTCAACTTTTGCAGATGACATAGACATTATTGCCAGAGCATCTGTAGCATTAGTGCAGTCTTTTCTATCTCTAGAGAGAGAGGCTCTTAAGATGGGCCTTAGAGTAAATGAAAATAAAAATATATGTCATGTGCAAAAACTGGGTATGTTAAGTGAACATCTAGAAATGGAAGGATATAGATTTGAGGTGGTTCATTGCTTTACCTATTTAGGATCTGAGGTAAACAACAAAAATGATGTTATGACAGACATCTGCAAGAGAGTGATGATGGTGAATAAATGTTTTTATGGCCTACGGAAATATATAAAATCAAAATTAATAAAAAAACTAATTTTTTACTTTACAAATGTCTAATAAGATAAGTTTTAACTTATGCATGTGAAACCTGGGCAACAACTTTGTCAGACGAAAAGATACTGCAACCTTTGAAAAAAAAAATCCTTAAAAGTATATTTGGAGGAAAACAAAAAATAATATATGGCTCAAGAGATCAAGTTTAGAATTATATAATTTATATAATGAACCTGGCATAATAAATTTCATCCAATTGCAAAGAATAAAGTGGGTAGGCCATCTAATCAGAATGGAAAATGACCGAACGACAAAAAGGGTCTTCGATGCCAAACCTACAGTAACGCGAAGACGAGGAAGACCCAACCTGAGATGGACAGATTGCCTGGAAAGGGAACTTCAGGTTCTTAAAGTGAAGAACTGCAAGAATTTGGCCTTCAGAAGGATGTCTTGGAAAAAGCTTATTGAGAAGGCCAGGGCCCATCCTGGGCTGCCATGCCTCTCAAGAAGAAGATTATTTCTAATCTGATGGCATTTGCTCTTATATCATTTCTCACTACCAAGCTGCAGTTACTTGTTGGTGATTTTATTATGGGAGCACCATACAGGAAACTAACATTACTCTCTAGGACAACACAAAATGAATTGTCGTAATTTAGAAGAGACCCAGCAGAAGACCCCCCCCCCTTGATTAGCATGCAACCTCAAGAGGTTTCGTATGAACTTGGGATTACATTGCAATCATGAATCTATTTTATATGCCCTAGCTGCCACTAATGAACACAGTGGATCCTTAGCTGGCACAAGCTTTGAAGTATAACCCTCTAGCTATGAGATTTTGCTGACTGTGATACTGTAGTTCTCAATTTTTAGTATTCAAATACTAGTCATTTACTCTACAGATGGCTGAACGATGGCTGATTGGTTAGGGTGCTGACCTTCGGTACTGGAGTTCAAATCCCACAGTGGCATCAATGTTTGTAGCTGTTCGGAATCGGCTTTAAGCTGTAAGTCCTGGTCTCATTAGCCCTCATGTTAGAAAAAGTAGACCGCAGCACTCCAAACCAAATACTCTACAGATGTACAATAATTGAGTGATTTAAGTCAGTTGAGTTTTTAAAAGAATCATTGATTTAAATCAATTTTTAAAGATTGAATTTTTAAAAGAAAATAAGTACAATAAGAAAATAATGACAACCCAGAGTTGCTCCCAGATAGTTTCAGAAGGCTGCAGCCCCCTGCCTGTCCTTGTATTATTAAAATAGCACCCTATCTGCTACTCATTTTTTCTTCCTTATCTCTTTCTTATCTCTCAGTCAAATGTTGTTTTCATCTTTTGAATTAAAAATTACTGGCACAGTAAAAATTTCATTATCATACTTTGAAAAGAATGTCTTGACTTTTTAAATATTAAGTACCTCTAAAAAATAAAAACAAATGCACCAAAAAATGTAATAAGTATTATCCCCCCTGCTTTTATTTATTTATTTATTTTTAAATAAATAAATAAATCCAGACAAACCTGGGAAAAATTCTGTAATTCTGAAATAACAAAGCAGCTAACTTTTTTTTTTTATTTAAAATCATTTAACGTTTAACCACTGTCACAAAATAAAAAGTTGGTTGTAAAATTTTCACAAAAAATAAAAATTGTGATTACTTAACCCTTAGTCTACCCTCATCTTTCTAATAATTCTATGGTTGAAGGAGTAAAATGTATAAATTATCATGAAGTATCCTTTATTTAAATTATGAGATAAATAATAAAAACAAGCTAAAAACCTTACAGTGCAAGTAATTATTTTCTACTGATTTATGAATTATTCTTATATATTATATATATTTATTTATTTTAGTTATATGCATTTTTTATTATATATAAAAAAGGAATGAATTGATTTAGACATCTAACTTAAAGAATTTAATTTCCTTGTATTAAATATTATATTTAAATATATTTAAATTTCAAAAATCCTATTTAAATAAAAAAATAGGATTTAAATAAAAAAAAATCAGACTTTTTTGATTTAAAAAAAAAATCATGATTTTTATCAACCTTGGATTTATTTAACACTAAGCATTGTAATAGAAAATATGAATGGTACAGATCAAGAAAATTCACGTTAAATGACTCTTACTAAGTAATACATGAAGTATATTAAATGAGCTAACACAAATATTTACAGAAAATTTCCCCCCTTTTGACGAAATTACTGACTGTATTTTACAAACACAAATTAAAATTAACAATACCAGGGTCGATACAAAACAATTTATGTTGGCTGCATATATGGTGTTCGCACAATAAAATGGACAACAAATATCTGAAGCTTGGTAGTGACAATATACAGTAGAACCTCAGTATGACGACCTCCTGTGGGACCAACATCATATGGTCGTTGTAACGAATTGAAAAAATAATAAAAAGAAATGATGCAACAGTACATATCTAAAGAACACTTCTATTTATTTGTATTTCCATTACTGAATTTTTGAAAAAAAATCTTTGATTGACACATGTTTCAAGTTCATTTGGGAATTTTTCACTATCACTGATTCCATATCCATTAAATTTTGAAGGAAATCTTCAGAATTAAATTATCCTTCAAAATTTTGAAGCAAGGCATTGATTGCATCGAAGGCTTCTTTTTCATTCACTTTTTTAAAAGCTTGGATGATTTCTTCTCCATCGTCGGAATCACAGATTTCTTCATTTCTGGTAATACAGGCAATAAAATCATTCTCATTCAAATTTTCTTTGCAGAACTGTAAAGTTTTGTCTACCGCAACAAACTCATCAAAAGATAATTGAAGATCAGGAAATTTGCAACTGAAGAGCTGGGTCATTTCATTAGTGTCTGGAGTGTCATCTACGGGAGCACTGGGCGATAAGGGTTGAGGCAACGGTCGGAATTCAGCTGACTAATTTCCCAATTCTTTCTGAAGTTCTTCTTTCATCTTAAAGCCGGTATAACGAAAACAATGTGCTATTGTGTTTTGCAAAACATCATTCCATGCTGATTTGGCTAGATGCGTAGCACCTAGGACATCAATGTTGTACATCTTCTTTACATCTTTTTCCATAGCAGCAATCATTCTTCTGACTATCATTTTTCGATAGTTGGATTTGAAGCAATGGATAACTCCCACTTGCTCATGAGTTCTGAGGACTAAAATTGGAGGTCGCTCTAACGAAAAGTAATACGCTTGGGGTTGTTGTAATGATTCAAAATTAACATTATTCCGATGATAAAAAACTTGGGACTTTTTAAGATGGTCATTCTAATGAAGGGGTCATTGTATCGTGGGGTCGTTAAAAAGAGGTTCTACTGTATATGAAATAGTGATGCTATGAAAGCAAGTGTTACCACATTGGAAATAATAATAACAAAAAGTGATTTTCAAATTATCCAATATAATTCCAGGGTACTTCTCAACAGCACTGTTATTCTTTACTGTCTATATTCTCTTTACTTACTATTATTAAATCTAAGAAACCCAATAGATTTTATATTTACAAAAAGTATGCAGAATGTTCTAAGTAAAAATAAAACATAAAATAAAAATATGCCTTTGACCATGTTTAATTCAAAGATTGTGAAATAAATTGAGAGCAATTAAATGAAAAAATAATCTGCTTTCTAACTCATGATGTCTGAACATGCACATTGACCCTCGAGCCTGTATCACAAACTTTGACCCAACAGTTGTACCATCCTGGTGAGAAGTTGTTCCCCCTAGTAACAGTTTGGCCCAATTCATTACCATTTAGGAAATTGCTCTTTACAGAGGTACTGTACCAAAAATATCATTATTGATTATTGTTAATTATTGTTATTGTTTGTGGAATAAGTATTTAAAAAGAAAATGGTCTGTTGAAATATTCTGAAATTTTAAATGCATCCACATTCTACCAGACAAATGAGTATGCAGTCCCATCAGCTTAAACACATGCAATAGTACAAATCTACTTGAATATAGCACAGCTTATATTCAACGTGTGGATACTAATTTTCTTTGTAATTGGCCAGTAGTTTTGGAGGAGATGTGATACATACATATATAAATACATATAATGACTTTAATTTATTGGAGATATCTATGAAGTGACTTGTTGGGCCATTCTACTTACAATGCAGTCATGGTCATTTTTTAGAAACATTGTGCCAGATTTTATCTGTACAATGATCTTAGCTGCTCTCTATGGAGTAAATGCTTACAATGGGAATAAAGAACTAAAGCAGGGGTGCCCAACCCAAATCGGTTGGTAGGGCAAAAAACAAATTACTGAACTGAGGTGGGCCACACATATAAAAATAAACAACAAATTATTCAAAATATTTTGGAGGTTAGAATTTCAAATGCATCATTAGCTTGTGTTTTCTAAATAAACAATACTTTAATTATTACTTTACAATTAATTATAACTTCACAATAGATCCATAAATATAATTTATAACTTTCTTTCATTCAATTTCCACTGACTGGTCGGATAGAGCACATATAAGTAATGGCCGATTGATAGAACATTCTAGAACACTCAAGTTTCAATGTAACCTGTCCAACCCTACTCACAGACCAGGTTTACATTGGTTACTATCAAGTCTTAACGTACATAATATATGATATTTATTATATCAAACATTAAGAACTAAAATTCTATGTTTCAACTGTATATAGTCAAAAAGACTAAAACTACATAAACAGTTGAAAACATCAATTGGGCCACAAAAAGTTTTTAAATTAATCGCGGGTTAGGAATGCATGGTCTAAAGGTATAGAATCATCCAAAAAGTATTACAGAAAGTAATTGGAGTTAAATTTGGTTGTATTAAAATATCCTTACATATATAGATTCTATATCCACCTTTTTAAGAGCTTTTAAATTTTAGGATAAATCAAATTTCTCTTATAACAGTATACACAGAACCCAAATTACATTAAAATAGCTCTTATATCCCAAACGTTCTCAAAATTTCCATTTCTCTTTGTTTTAAAATAAATTAATTAAATGAGACTTCCATGAAACAAGCAAATAATCATGCTAATTTCTGCAAATTCCTCTTTGTTATGCAATGGAATTATTTTAGATCATTAGATTTTGTATATCAGCAATGCAACTACTGGAGCATATGGTGACAGGAAAAAAATATGTATATATGAGATCATATACAGATTTAAATGAAAAAATTATCTATGAAATAATAAAAAAAAACACACTGAAATATCATAAAATTAAGAAATAATAAAAAATTTAAATGGTGAATGTCAACTGTATCTCTTTCCTGCTTATTTATATAAACCATATAGGTTATTTCCAGCCATTGTTGGTTAATTAAGTATGTGTGCACTGTCTGTCATAAAATTTTTTTTTACAAAATGTATACTGTGACGTAGTAAGTGAGCCGAGCCAAGCTTCTTGATTTTTCTGGGTTTTATTCCTACACTCACAGCTATGTAAATTTTCTTTCAGTATTTACACATTTATACACAAGGAGCATTATAAACATTTAAAAAAACTCCATTAAGCTAGGCACGAACGTACTTCAAGAAAATCAAACAATGTTTTACTCCGAATGCCAGATCATAAACTTCGAGCCATCCGAGAATAGCTTCCGTGGACAAAGCCTTTTTAGCCAAACCCAGGCCCCCTAACCTCTCTCCAGTTAGGTGTGTAACTTCGCCTCCACTCCGGGTAAAATGCTTACTTTAAGTGTGGAGGGTGGTTTTCTTTTCAGTTTACAAATTAAAATTTTGTGGGGTTAGATTTATAGAATAAGAAAATTAGGGAGGTTTTTATTTTTAAGGGTTTAAGGACTTTAGGTTATGAATTTATTAGTTAAAGAGGTTGATTTATTATTGTTTAAATTGTTTTTGAGGTTCTTGAGGTTTTTTTCCACGGGCTTGGTTTTAATTGTTTTTTGGGTGTAAGAGGGCATTTTTGTTTTTTTTGTTTGTTGTATAATTTTTTGACATTTGATTTTAATTTTATATAGTTGTTATATGGAAGATGTTAGTAAGTGGGTGTTATAGTTTTTGAATATGATTTTTTTTTTTGTGTTTTAAGGTTGGGTTTTGTTGGTGGTGTTTTTTTTTTTTTATATGGGTTTTGGTTTAAGGTTTTAGTTTGGGTTTGGATGGTTTTTTTTTGTTGGATGGTTTGTTTGGGGTTTTTTGTGGTTAGTTTTTTTTGGGTTATTGGTGATGATGTGGTTTTTGTGTGTTGTTTGGCAGTAGGGTGTTTTGTAGATTTGGGAGTTTTTTTGGTTTTTGGGTTTTTTTTTTTTAATGTGAGGGTTTTTTTATTATTTTTTTTGTTTTTTTGATTGATAGTTATCATAAGAAGTGTTTGTTGGTGGTGTGTATTTGTTTATTGGTTTGAGGGTTGGGTGTGGTATGGGTTTTTGATTGGTGTTATTTTGATTGGTGGTTTGTTATTTTGTGGTATGGATATATTTGTGTGTTTTTTTTTGATTTTGTTTTTTTGTGTTTAAGTTTGTTGTGATTTTGTATGTTGTTTTTTGTTAGGTGGTGTTTAGGTGTATGGTTTGTTTTATGGGTGGATTTAGTTTTGTGTGTATATGTTTAAGGGGAGGGTTTTGTTGGGAAGGATTTGGGTTTTTTTTAGGTTGTTTTTTTAGGTTTGGTTTGTGGTACATTTGTTTTTTTGGTGAATTTTTTATAAGTATCCAATATCTTTTTAGGGGGTTGTGGTTTTTGGGTTTAGTTGGTTTTTGGACTAGTGGTGGGTTTTGTGGTACATCTTAGTTTGACAGGTGGAGACAGTAGTAATGTGTTCTTATGAGTTGGGTAATGTTTATTTTTGCTACTAAAAAAGACTGAGAGGGTTTATGTTGTGGACTATCGGAATGTGTTGGTGACGTTGGTGTTTTTGATAAATGAAAAAGGCTGTTGAAATCCAATTTAGATTGAATATCCATAGCAATTAGTGGGATATTTGGTTAAAGAAGTTATTATTGGGATTTTGATTTAAACCCATAACTTTGTTTTTTCGTTTGAAATTTGTTGAAGAAAGGAAGAGAAAAGCTATAACATTGGGGATTCAGCGATGTTGTACACAGATTGACTTCCAAATTTTTGATTTGCCCATAATATTCCCCCGCATATGATACATAACCCGATATTTCAGAAGTGTGCTGGAAAGTATATAAGCTGTTCATAAAAAAAAGATAAAACATTTCTCGGAGAGAAACACGAATCTGGTGCAAAGACTGTGAAGTTGGACTTTGCTGCTAAATGCTTCGAACTCTATCACACTATAACTGCATTTCTAAGGTTATTTTTTCTCAGTCCTTCATATATTCTTAAATTTTGTACATTTTACTATTTTATATTATGCAATAAATAGAAATTAAACTGTAATTCAATTGAAATTTCTTTTAAAAAGAATTATAATTTGGAGGTGCTTAACGTAACCTGTCCAACCCCACTCAAAGACCAGGTTTACGTTGGTTACTATTAAGTATTAAGGTACATAATATGTGATATTTATTATTGCAAACATTAACAACTAAAATTCTATGTTTCAACTGTATAGAGTCAAAATGACTAAAACTATATAGACAGTTTAAAACTTCAAGTGGGCTGCAATAAGTTTTTAAATGGGCTGCAGGCTGGGCATGCCTGCTCTAGACCCCAAGAGAGCAAAATTGTAATTATTTTTTTTATAGATTTCAATTTTATTTGATAGTTCTATGTTATGGGCAGAAACTATCTGAATGGCTGATATTCAATTAGAAAATATGTTTTAATTTTAAATTATTATTGTCTCAAGTTGTTTAGAAGCCAGTCCTTGTTTCCACTTGTTTTTCAAATTTGGTACCTACTCAGTGTTTGAGCAGAACTATCTCCAACCTGAGTCCCAGGAACCCACTAATGAGAATGTGGCAAAGAAAATGAGTCCCTTAAATTTCAAACAAAAAACCATATTTTTTAAAGTAATGAATATAGTAATATATTACACATATTTGCAAATGAAGAATTCATTTATGTTAAAAAAATTATTTTATTGTCTGCCATTCACATCATTGGTCTGGAATTTACTTTTTGATGTGTGTATTTGGTTTGTGTTCCATGTAACAGTTTTTTTGGTTTAATAAATTGATTCAAAAATCCTAACAGATGTATTTTATCCACAAAATTAACAATAATTTAGTAGCAGAGATTTGTGATTGTCGTTAGAAAGCAAAAATATAAAATTATTGTTTTGGAAAAGAAATGTTACTACAAAGGGTTTAACTACAAAGCCTAACATAAAGTTAATGAATTAGTCTAACCACTGATATCAGACGTTCTATAGATAGAACAACTTACTATTTTGATAAAATATTTTATGGCTAAATCAAGTACTTTGGTATTTCAAGAATTGAACCCTTAACCAGTAAGAATTATACTTTGTGGAGTTTGAGAGTATATGCAATAATAAAAGCAAAATATTTATATGAAATGTTTATAGAATATGAATTGATAAAGATGAAAAAAATGTGGAAAGTATCAAAATTTATAAAGAATGGTATGTAAAAAATGATGAAGCTTATGGAACAGTTATTGCAACCTTATCTTCAAAACAAGCTATGATGGTAAGAAGAATTACAAAAGCTAAAGAATTATGGGAACTGTTAAAACATTGCCATGCAAATGTTGAATGGCAATGAACACCACAATGAAAAATTATTTCAGCTTAAATAGAGAAAAATGAAAGGTAATCTATCAAAAAAATATTTAACAAGAACTCAAGCTATAGTAAATGAAATTTTAGCATTGGAAACAAAGATGGATGAAAATGAATTCACATCTTATATCATTGAGGGTTTACTATAATGTATTTACGTTAATACAATTAAGACACATGAAAATACTTTCATATATAAGATAATCTTTATTGCCGGCATGCAAGTGCATGTACGTTTACTTACTGATTCATGCCTGTTACATGCGTAGTTACAATTACAGTGATATGAAATTACATGGAGTTCAGACTTATCTGATAGGGATATCCCAATACCCTCTTTAAAAAAAAAAAAAAAAGTTTTAAAGTCACTGTTACTAAATTAAAGAGTTATTATAAACCAAGTCTATCTGGTTTCTTTCTGAGTTGTGTTGGATAATGTCTGGTTGGGACATCTTCAACAGGAATATCCTCATTTGAACTTTTTGTAGTATATTCTTCTGATTGTTGAATTTCAGTACAAGTCTGAGCATCACATTGAACTTCTGCATCTGGCATAGTGATGGATGAGTTTGAGATGTGCCATAAAAATCACCTGAAATGACAACATATTGATGTTCTGGAATTGAAGAGCTAGCTGGACGAATCTGATCGATATGTGTTAGGTAGCTTTTGCCATTTATCTCAACTAAAAAAGTTTTAGAACCTTTTGGATTAATCAATTTGCCACAAATCCATTTGTTTGAAGGGTGACTGTGAGATTTTACCCAAACAACTTGGCCACTGGATAAACTTTTGTTATTGGTGTGAGATCTGTCAAAGTATTGTTTCTGACACAGCTGTTTCTTTTCAACATGCCTTGTTGTGCATGGGTGTAATAATTCCAAAAGAGTTCTAATTGGATGCCCAAGAAATAATTCTGCTGGAGATGAGCCAGTCATAGAATGAGGTGAAGATAAGGCAATATCATCCAATCCTAATATTACTTATATAATATCAGAATCTTTATTGAGATTTGAGAGAAAGTATGATATCTTTCAAGAAACAGAAACGAAAGTGTTTAGGACTAATGAATTAAGGAAGGGACAGGAATATTATAATTGTAATAAACTGGGACACTGAGCATACAAGTATTGAAGAAAACTGAAATCGAAATTTAAAAATGAGGAAATTAATGCATATAAAACAGGTGTAACTGTACCTAATTTTAGCAATTAAAAAAAATTTCAACCTGTATTTACTGATATGAAGATAGACAATTTGCCAAACAAAAACACAGAATATATGTGCATAACACATGAATACAAAAGGAATGAGAAAAATGAGTTTAATAACAAATTTGAATTTAATAGAGGAATTCAAGAGATGAACTATATACTGGATTCAGCATGTTCTTCACACATGGCGTATGAAGATGATGTAAGAATTGAAAGGGAAGTAGATAAAATAGAATTTGCTACAGGTGAAAACAACCAAAGCATGCAGAATATTGAGGAAATATTAAAGTGAAGACATACTCTAAATTATATATTAACATAAACATCACAAGATATTCTTTTTGCACCTAATCATTAAAAAAAAAAAGAAAGAAAAACTTGAAGAAGGAATACACACCAACCATGCTATCAGAACTAAGTAATTATAATCCAAATAATACAAAATATTTTCCAGGTTTTAAGCTAATATCTGATTCTTGCAAGATCCATAAGGTAACATATATTTTATTTTACTTAATTTATTTTTTATCTTTGGTGGTTTTCTTGAGCAGACTCCTGTAGAGGTCTCATCCTAAGCCAAAATTTACAGCTTATTGCAAAATATTAGTGTGATATTTTACAGAGCGTCCAAGTGGAAACCGTTTAGAAATTCCCTGATATTTCTCTGTAATTTAGAATTTCTTTCCTGATAAACTCACACCCATTAACACACAATTTCTCTCAATTATTTTATAAAATTAGTTTAGATCTAAATTTATACTTAATTCAAGTTATAAATTTGAATATAAACAAATAAAATCCCAGAACATTTAAAACTTTAAAATATTCTTTTCTGTCTTTGGGATGTTCAGAATAACCTGCATAATTAACAAATGATTGATTTCATTAAAATAATTATTAAAAAATGACAAATCTTGCAGTTTTGCTTTTTTACATTTTATTTATATTTAAACAATTAAGCCTATTTATAAAAAATAGTACATTATTATTTTAAAGATTTAATTTTTTCATGATAGCATTAATTTTATTGTTAGCTTCTTCGATTTTTGGCATTTTTTGTTCTAATTGCTTTTTAATCAAATTTGACTTTTTCTTTTGAGCTTCAGTTGTCTATTTTCCTCAATTTTTCCTATTTAACAGAGAATAAGCATTAAAAAAAAATGCCCAAAAGTGTTTTTTTTTCTTTTTAAGTTTTGGCTGGTAAAATTTGTAATTTTTATAAATATTTTTTGATTTTTAAAATTTTTTTCACAATATTCTTGATATTTCTAGAACTGCTAAATTTCCTGTTAATTTCCAATTTTCCAAAATTTCTTCATTTTTGTTTATTCATTTTCTCATCTAACAGAACAGTAAATAAACATTTTATAAAAAATGCACTAGAGTATTTCTTTGAAAATTTTTAATTTTTTTCAAACTTTTATCATAAAAAAATTTTCTGATATTTAAAAATTTGTTTACTATGTTCCTAATACAGTCAATACCTGCTATATGGTAATCTGCTTATATGGTCTGTTTTCTAAAGTCCCGTCTAACTTAATAGGGAACATGTGTTTAAGTGCACTGATATACAGTCATTTTCTTTAGGGTCAGTTTCATGTTTTCAACAAGTTTCCAATTTTTTTCTTTTTAAACCTGAATTCAAGCCTTTATTTTAATCTCTTTTCCCCTTTCTTATTTGTGTAGACTCATTGTTGGAGTTTTCCACCTCTCTCAGTTCTTGCCCCCCCCCCACTGATAACAAGTGGACATCTGTCTGTTTATTGGTTGAAGTTATCTCTCTCATACATGACCTCAGGTGTTATTTTACAATTCCGAAGCAGTAGATGATCATTTATAAGCTATTAGGGACTTACAAAAAGTTGTGTTAACAACCAACAAAAGGAAGCAAACTTATATACCTGACTATTTTTAAATACATTGAATTTGAATGTATGTATGTACGCGTGCTGTACTTTAATTGGTAAGGTAAGCTAATAAATTCCCCCCCCCCTAAAAAAAAATTGCATATTTTTAATGTAGTTCTTACTTCTTGAATTAATTTTTAGAATGTTCTTAAAAGTATAATTATTTGTTTACAGGTGAATATAATCCTGCCACAATTCAATAGGGTTGTATTGTTCCGCATATAGGGTCTGATCTTTCTGGACCGCTGAGCTGACTATATAACCGATACAGACTGTATTTCCAGAACAGCTAACTTTTCTCCTACAATTTCTGATTTCTGGGCACCCTGTTTTAGTATATTTTCTTATTTAAATCTGTCATTTAGGGGTGCAGCTTTGTTAGGGTAAACTCTTGTAGAGACTTCTTATGCATTTTATCTTTTTACTTTTCTTTAAGTAAATTCAGTTCTCTCTAAGGAATGCTAAAAAAGCCTTATATCAGAAATGGAAAATTTCTCCACAATACTGCTCCTTTGGCTAGTGATTATGTAAATGAAATCAAAAAGCATCACACCCCTCCTGTTTTACACTTATGTTTATATATTTTAAATAATATATATCACTTTTCATTACTAATTTACCTCATTACTTTTGGCCAAGTATTAGAATACTTGTTGAAAGTTTAAATATATATATGAGCTGCGGTAGCTCAGTTGGCAAATGTAGCAATTTTGTAACTGTGGATATGTATATATGTATGTATGTATGTATATATATATACGGGATACATAAAAATTTGGTGCAAAATCGGTACCAAACATACTAATAAAAATTTGTGTCTAACAACAACAAACATCCCAAAATGGAGTAAAAATGTTTTATTTTCAACTTGTTTGAAAAAAATTGTAAAGACTTTAATAACAGTTTTTTACTTTTATAAAAAGAAGAGAAAATTAGAATTTTATACATTAATAAGAGTATTTTATTATGCAAGACTCATCGGAATTAACAGCCAATGTTTTAAAAATTATTGTTAATTTTAAATACACATAAAGCTCTTCAAGTCTTAAAGATTATCCCCTCCTAAAAGTTACTTTTTTTTTTACGAAACTTTATCCAAGATATTTAAGTGGTGCAATTAGAGATACATCAGTTACCACAAATGAAATACTTCAAAATAGAGATCTGCAAAGCCATGAAAAGTTATCAGCGTCTTTGTGCCTCAGGGGATAGGGGCATATCATATCTCAATAAATGTCCAGGGTTCCCACTCTTTTTCCAGAAAAAATATTGTCTTTCTAAGGACCAAAGTAACTTTTCTTACTGACCTACTTGAAATACACGACAAAACGGCATAAACCCTATTTCCTGAGAAACATATTTTAATGATTATGAACCAGACAAGGCATGTTCAATAAATACCCTACAATATTTCAGAATTAAGTTTTTAAAAATTCCTAAAAATTAATATAAGATAAACCTGACAAAAACTAATTTTGAAAAATGAACATCTAAATTTTTTTGAGTGATCAAACTAAAAATAAATTGTGAATAAAAACAGTAATTGTAATTATAAACAGTATTTTATGAGGGTTTAAAAATGACTCATATATATATATATATATATATATATATATATATATATATATATATATATATATATCAGTCATTTTATTATATACATATATATACATACTAGCTGATTTTACCCGACGTTGATTTTACCGACGATCTTGTCGATGGAGAAACAGATCATGTTCCAATTTAAAAATTAAGGAGATTTTAAGGACCTTTGACAAAAATGAAGTAGGGGCCCTTAAAAATGAAAGCAAAAATTAAGGAGTTCTTAAGCACTTTTAAGGACTGTGGGAATCCTGATGTCAGTCAAAGAAGGGTGCAATTCCCAAACAATCGACTGGACCCTCCGACTGCAAAAGTCCACGGGAGAAGCACTGTCAGAAATGTATGTGACATCCACTTCCGGAGCGTTTTTGGAGGTTGAAAATTGTGTGTCACAAACGTTTTGGAGACATCATCAGTTTTACAGAATTGTATGTGCAACCCGCTTGGAGGGTTAATGGTGCCTGGGCCATGTAAAGTTGGTTTGTGGTCTCAATACCCCCCAAGTTTCCAAATGATACATCTGGAGGTAGCAGGCCAAGCCTGGGGATTTTCTGCTTTTAAATTATGAGGACATACTTGTCTATTTTTTGTTGTCTTAGTAATGTTGGCTGTCTATGTGGTCAACAAATTCCATACAGGGCTTGATTATCACACGGGCACTTAAGGCATGTGCCCTGGGCACAAAAATTTAGTCGAGTGCTTGAAACACATATTAAGTGGGGAAAAATTGCAAACTTACGCTACCATCGATAAGTTTTAATAAATTATTGTACAAGGTAATTGTGTTTGTCATGAACTCTATTGTTTTCTATTTACTTTAATTTTACTGTTATTTACCCAATAATTAATTCCCTCAACAAACCGGGTGCTCTTTTTATTCTAGCATATTTATAGGACAGATTATTACAACATACCACTATAAACCATTAAATCATGTCATCAATTTAAATTATTTTTAATTCCATTTTTTATTTTCTGCACCACAGAGCTTGTGAGTGTGACAAGGTAAAAATAAAAAAAAGTGGGATAATAGTGAGATAATGATGATTACGTAAAATGAAAATTTGGTGTTTTTGATTTTGAATATAACTTTAATGCTAAATTTCTTAAATTTATTTGCTAATTCAATGCTATAATTTTTATATGACTGTAAGTAGGATAATAACTTGTCGCTATAAATTTGCAATGGGGGTGGAGGGCACAAAAGTATCTTAGTCAGGCTCGATTCCATGGTGTTGTACAGGCAAATGCTTAACAAAAAAAATGCTCCAATGTTATTTAAAAAAATGAAACATTATATATATATAGTATATGTACATTAATTTCTTTAATACTTGCATAGGAAATTCTTTATTAGAACAAATAGCAAAACTTATTTTCATAACTTTTGTTTTATGTAATAAAACACACCATTTAATGTTTTATTATGCATACACACGCAGACAATTCAATAGAGTACTCAACAGCATAAAAGTATAACAAAAATAGGAAAACTTTATTGTGCATTGTCAATGAAAAAAATAATTTGATACGGTACTAAAATATATCACAGAAATCACCACAATTAATTAATTTCTAACATTTAATAATACAGAAACATATCAGTTTTATGTGTGATAAGTATTAAAAATATATATCAGGTTTGAAAAGCCTGAAATTTATACACTTTATAAATTGAAACATCACAAAATAAATTATCCATGGATTCGTATCAGAATGAAATATCAACAAACTTTTTAAAGATTTAAAAGAAAAAATAAATTTTATACCTTAAGGGGATAGTACAAATTTTAAATTGTAATAAATAAAAATTAACTTTTATAACTGTATGACAATCCTTTACTGACCTCTAAAATAAAATGCAAGCTGTATTTCCTAATTTTCTGTTTGTTTAAATACTGTAGATCTTTTATTTACATATTCTTTTATGATTTCTGTTTGCTAAATATTTTATATCCATTCCCAAAAATGTAATTTGATGTTTTCAACATACATTTATAATACAGAGTAAAGTTGTACTGTCCCCTTATGCAAACAACAAATTTCTAGCTTAGAGAATCTAGAAAAAGTCATATACTTAATTTACTGACATATATCTCTAACATAACAAAATTTAAAAATGAAATAGAATAGAAAATGAAATATATAAATATTTATAAAAAAAAAGAGAATTAGTAAAGAACAAAAAAGCCAAAAAATAGTACAAAGCTTTTCAGTGTTTTAAAAAAATTTATCTTTTGAAGTTATTAGCAGTCAACAAGTAAAATACAACTATTTGCTATACAAAATATATACAAAAATTGACTAAATAATTTTCTTGATAAAAAAATATTGATTGAAACAACATTAACATGCAATACAAAACTGAAACAAAAAATGACTAGAAATAAATTATACTTAGAAAATGAGATTTTTTTTTAACAAAAATAATGAATGGTGCTTTCCATACACTTTTTCACAAAATACATAATTAGATCTTATCAGTATCTGAATCCAACATTAAGGGTGAATACATATTTGAGAACAATTTTGACGACTTAGGGGTACTCAAATTACTATCTTTAGCTAAAATTTCATTTTCAAATAATGGAGCGGAACTAGAATTAAAAACTGATGAAAAGACATGATTGTGGCAAATATTATTCTTAGGAGTCGATGTTGACTGATTTACAGAGTACAATAATCGTGGGCTTTTCATCCCAGGGCTACAAAGTCTGTGAATATACTCTGTTTTGCTACTATAATTATTTTGTTTTGACAAATTCAGAGCAAATTCTGGAGGTTTGGAGCAATGCGTAATTAATAGCTCATTTTTGGCAACATTATCATCTTGATTTAAATTTTCCGCAAGTGTATCTTTTTGATCCTGACTCAGCAAAATACTTAAAAAGCTACTATCATTATCACTGAAGTCAAAACAATAAGACTGGTTTTCATCTAAATAAGACAAAATTTTCTCATTCACAGTTTGCTTTGAAGTATTTTGATTCTTGCCATTAAATGAGCAACTAAGTGCCCTACTAAACTTTTTACCAGTTTTTATTTCGCTGGGAATGTTTTCATGTAAAGGAGAAAATATTTCGGAAAAGTCTGAGCCATTGAGTAACAGGTTGATTGTTTCATTGGGACTAAGAACAACATCTGAATCAGCTGATTTTTTAAACTCCTCAATTAACGGTTTAGAAATTAATTTTATTCTTTCCCATAATGGAATGCCTAAAAGTCCATTAAATGAATCACTGGAAGACGTTGTTGAATAAATGTATTTTTGATCAGAATTATTTACATCGTGCAATGTAGTTTGAGAATTTACCTTTCGACTTCCATCACCAGCTTTTATTTTCTTTGACTTGCTATTTGCTCCTTTTTTTTCTGAAAGACAAATGTAAATATTTTTTTATAAAAATTATTAACAAAAGGAATAAATTAAATCTGCATTTTATCTTAAATTTGACTGATATCCTATAACTAAAAACTGAAAAAAGTCTGCTTGAACACTTGCTAACTTTTAGACATTGGTATCAGTAAAACTTCTTGCTAAATATTGGCTAGTTGGTTACTTTTTATTGGCATAAGTAATTATAATCAATGAAAACTAATAGTAAGTTTTCCTACCCCTGAGAAAATTTTACAAATCAAAATATTGCTGCAGTGTTTTCACTACAGAGCAAGAACCAGAGAAATTCACATATTTTCTTCTTTTCTCATATTGAAGAAGTATTACTGCATGATACTTACACACTTTATACACCAGCTTCCTTATGTACAAAATTGTTGCATTTTGAAAAATTCATGCACTCTCTATATTTTGGATATATTAGTTTAATTCTATACAAAATTTTCACATTCTTCCATTTATTTTATAACAATAGAAATACATAAAAGTGTTTCACACTGTGGCAGCTGGTCACAAGGAGACCAAGAAAAGGGTCGATCATTCTCAGGACCTGTGGGAATTTATTCCCCTGAGAAATACAGGAGTTCCAGACCCAGAGAAGAATAGGATTTTTATGCCCCAGTATACCCCTGTGTGAAATGCCGGCTGTCGTTCAGGAATCTGGTCAGCTGACCACTCTCCTGCTCTCAGCCCTTTCTTCCCCCCTTTGCGAGGGGTCTTACAAGAAGAAGGCAGTTGGTTGTTGGGGGCTCGAGAGTAGAGAAGGATGGTTTATCTCTCCCTGGAATGTTATTTTGTATCTTGTATATATGCGTAAATATTTGATATAATAAAAGTCTAGGACTTTAAGCTATCGTCCTTACTAAGCCCCCACAAACACAAAGGTGTATGTCTGTTGCGATGTTACAACACATAGCTAAAATAAGTGGGACATTACCAATATTACCTAGACAGGACGGGAGTAGTAACATTACTCCATTACTGTAACCTATCCCCCGTTTCTGTAGAACCTGGCAGTTAGCAATAACACACACTTCATATTAGCATGTGCAGAAATTCTTTCTTATAAGAAACAAGTATTACACATCCCAATGTGTCAAACGATGGCCAATTGGTTAGGGTGTTGGTCTTTGGTACCGGAGTTCGAATTCCACAGTGGCATGGATGTTCGTAGCCATTCGGAATTGGCTTTAAGCTGTAGGTCCCAGTCTCATTAACCCTCGTGTTGCAAAAGATGACCGTAGCACTCCAAACCAAACACATCCCAATGTAAACTAGTAACTACATTAGCAAAGGTAGTGTTTCCCAACCTATGGTATATATACCATTAGTGTCCCACAAAAGATAGTCAATAGTGGCAGACATAAAACATTCAAACGACATAATCTAATTAATTTTTGGTTAAGCATAGATAAAAAAAGTTGAACAACATTTCTGACAAAGATATTCCATTAACATTACCATTTACTAATACAGAATTAGAAGAAAGAGCTTATTCTTCATATATATTTTGAAAAATAAGTATCGAAACTGATTGAATGCAGCTGTAGACTTAAAAGTATACCTCACATCTTTTAAACCAAATTTAAAAAAAATATGTTCTTCAAAACAAGCACAGAGATCTCATTAATTTAATTTAATATTTGATAAGAAAATAGATTAATTGGTTTTTACAATTTTGTACTTTTATTAAAACCATTTATTAGTAAATGAAATATGACAAAATCTATATATATAAAAATGAATTTGTGTCTGTCTGTACTTGATAGACTCAAAAACCATACATTCAATTGTCATGAAAATTTGGAAAATTATTAGGTATATCCTAAGAAGGTTTTTGAAAACTTTTAACGTTCAAAATCCATTCTTTCCCCATTTTGTGAGAGTTTAATGTCATTATTCCAAGCATTACTTTCCCCAGTTTAATGCAAATGATTAACTTTTTAATTTATCGCATCATAACTAAGTGAAAGGAGCAATATTTCTAGCAATGGGATGTCATCCCTTTAATCCCATGTAACTGTTTTAAGTCCTGTTTTCCTCGGTTAAAAGCAGGAGATTCAAATTTTTAATTTATCACATAAATAGGTGAAAACGATAATTTTTTTATCATTATGACGTCATTCCTTTAAATATCTTATTTATTCATTTCTTATTTTATATTATTTAAACATTGTCTGCGTAGTATTCATACGATTTGACCTGGAAATTGAGATATAAAGTGATTCACTTTCATTTCTATAAGACATAAATTATAGCATTTTTATGCAAGAACTAATTTTAAATTGAATTCTTGGTTAATTTTTATGTTACAATGAAATATTTATCAACAATATTCTAACAATGAAAAGTACAAATATCAGTGATTCTCATAGGCAAATAAAAACCTATCATTCACTATGCACGAAAAAAAAAAATCTTTCTTTAAAAGTAATATATTAAGTTCACCGTAACGAAGTACAGACACACTTGCTAGTGTTAAATAAATATGAAACTTTGAACTAACACACATATTATATATATATTTTAGTAAGTTTATAATCAGGCATGACGTTTAGGCATGTTTCAATTCATTTGTCTTATTATGTGATGGGAATACATGGTCACCTTTTAAAATGTATAATGCATGTACACAAACTCATAACAACAAATTTCCCAAAGTATAATCCTTTTTACAATGTGGTACAATTTAGCATTATGTACAGCCAAGTGGTAGCCAAAAAAAGTTAGGAAATGCTGAGATAAGACTCAATTTTGGAACAATCAAATTTACAGGGTTCTCACTCTTTTCCCAGAGCAAAAATTAAAGACTTTCTAAGGACCAAAGTAACTTTTTATAAGGACCTACTTGAAATACACAGCATAACAACATAAACCCTATTTCCTGAAGAACATATTTTAATGATTATGAACCAGACAAGGCATGTTCAATAAATGCCCCACAATATTTCAGAATTAAGTTTTTAAAAATGCCTAAAAATTAATATAAGATAAATCTATTTTGACAAAAACTAATTTTAAAAATGTACATCTAAAGTTCTTTAGATATCAAACTAAAAATAAATGTGAATAAAATACAATATTATAAACAGTACTTTCTGAGGGTTTAAAAATGACTCTGATATAAACATATATATGTATATACTAGCTGATTATACCCGACCTTGTGTGGGAAAGAAGAAAGTTTTAGACCTTTTTATTACATTCAATACAAGGAAAATTAAACTTCTATAAGAAACTGAAATATCTGCAAACCCCACCCCCTCCCACCATGCTATGTTTAATTAAAATCTGCATAACTGTTAGTTATTAGCAAAGGGCAGATGACTTTATACTTTAAACCTTTTTAGCATGGAAAAGATTATTTGTCAAATAAGTTTTCTACCTTTTGACCATAAAAAGTACTAATAAACTAAAAGTATTTTCATAATTTTTTTAAGGATATCAAAGAAAGGAATTTTGAATTATTACAATAATACACTGAAAACATATGTATTTAAGGATTTTTTTATTATTTAACTATAAAATGTAAAAGAATGCTAAGAACATTAACAAATAATTATTTACTATTTACAAAGAAATTTCCAATAGTGCAAGTTCACACACATAAATAATTTCAATTTGAAAGTTCAACAGACTTCCTTTTTGGTTTCAGAATTTTTTTTGCTCAAGTTCTGTAACTCAGCTACTTTTTTTTTTTCTATTTTTCCAAGAAATTGATCGTGTTCCAATTTAAAAATTAAGGAGATTTTAAGGACCTTTGATAAAAATTAAGCAGTTTTAAGGGCCCTTAAAAATGAAAGCTAAAATTAAGGAATTCTTAAGGACTTTTAAGGACCACAGGAACCCTGATTTACTATTTTATACACAAAGAGAATCTTGTTAAGTTAGAGAATTTTTTTCCCAATGCCTACTCATGTTTTTTCTTAATTTTTGGAAATCCCACTCTGTTTTGGGGAAAAGGTGAAAAATACTCACCTCTTTCCTGTGATGAGAACCATGTGCTGTTATTAAAATTTCTGAATAATTTCCAAAAGTTTAAGACAAGATGAAGTGAGAATAAAGTTACTGAGTTAGGGGACTGATAATTAATGTTTCAGCTTTTCCCACTTTAAATAATTAATGTACTCTCAAAATTATATGAGGTAGTTGAAGATAAGTATATTCTAAAGTATGTGTTCATGTATCAATGATGAGAATATATTAAACACTTTCACACTAGATTTACGGATGGTGATCTTATACCTATTTTTACTGAAGTGAGCCAATTTGACTGATACAAAAAAGTTTTTTCAAAGAAAATAGTTCCAAATGAATTCAAATAAAATATTTATAATAAGAAAATTCATGGAAAACATTTTTTTACATATAAAATCTGTTTTTGAAACCCATTTTCCGCAAACATTTTTATTCCACTGAGCACAATGGTTTCTACATCTGTTTCTTTTGCATGATGGTTGACTCGACAATTCTTCCGTGCGTCAGTAGCATGAATTTTTGTCATTGGAATGGAATAGTTCTTGACTTCTTCTCTATATTTACTTCTTAACTCTTCAGCCAATTGGAAAATAAAATCTTTTCCTGAAATATTTACTTGAGTCGTCTCTTTATACAGAACTGTTAAACCATTCCATGAGTCCAATGGGCTCACAACTGTGAAAATCGGTATACCGCATTTGATAATGTGAAAAGAAGGGGTCTGCAGTGAAGAGGAATGAAAGTTTACATATATTTTATTAACTAAAAACCAACATGTTTTTGAAAAGTGATATTACAGTTTTATATGTATATAATGATCCAATTTTTAATGAGTCAAATTGGCTGGGTCTGTAAATCTAGTGTTAATAAGTTTAGTAAAATGCATGCTTAACCTATACAAATGTGGGTATATATTAATAAAAGTCATTGTAGAAAAAAAGTTCACAAAATTGATTTAAATAAAAAAAATTTATAAAGTAAAGTCTTACCTTTTCTTTCATCTATAATACGGTTATATTCTTCAACTACTGCTTTGTAGCTAGCTTCAAACTGTTCACCATACTCTTTTGTTATAAGATTTTCAGTTGGAAAATTCAAATGTTTGTCATTCTCCTCTGTAAAAAGGAAAACCATTACAGTAATCTATTTGAAAGACATAATGAAAACTCATTTCATTCATTCAAGAAATATTCAACAAAAATGGCTAAATATTAAGATGAACTTTGTTTAGAACTATTTTTTATTTTATTTTCATTTTCTTTTTGGTCGTATTATGTTGAAAAAAAAGGACGTCAGAATGTCTGAGTGTAGTACCAGATGGAACAGGAGTGTGACAATGATATAAACAGAAAATAGGCTGAAATGATAATATTTGTGCATGTACAAATATTGTCATACATATACATTTGTCAGGTTATGTATTTGTGAATGCAGGGCCCAATCTAAACCCCTGGGGGTTCCGGGTCAAAGCCTCATATGGGGCACCCCATACATCTTACCTTTCTCTAACTCGAAAGTGATTTTATTTTATTCGCTGCTCTATCATTTTAAATACTCCTGACAGATATACATAACCTAAATATTTTGTGTATCTAATGAAATGAAGCAATTTTTTATAAATTTTAGAATTCCATTAAAGCTACTTCAAACATATTACAGATGTCTCTGTAATCTAAGTACAGTATCTGACTTTAATGATAAAACTGTAATATTCTTGAGTCAAACTCAGAGCACCTGTAAAATTTTTTAAAGGAAATAGTACTGATTTAAATGAAAAAAAGGACCATTTTAAGTAAACTACCATGTGAGATATTGTTTTACGAAATTCCAAAAATGAAATACTTTCATTTTTAAATTACCAGTTTTAAAACTTTCTGTTCATTCTTAAATCTTAAACAGAGAAAAAAATAGATATCAGATGCTTTTGGATAAATATATTTTCTCTGATTTGTTAACCACTTCAAGAGGAAAAAAAGTAGTTAAGATTTTTTTCCCACTTCAAATTCATCCCAGAAGCATCAATTTTCATCAATTACATTTGCAAATTCATCTCAGAAGAGATGAATTTGCAAATGGGTGTCAATGATAGGGTTGGTATTTCAATCTTTTGAATAATATACACATTTAAAATGTTAACAATGCTTCAAAGTATTTTTAAGCAAATAAAAGATTACTTTTGGCTTAAAATCATAGAAGAAATTTAATTTACAGACTTTTGAGGCCTTTCAACAACATACACACTCCAGTTTGTCATTAACAAAAGAAAATTCAGGTTTTCCAGCAGTATGCCGGAAAACATGAGAAAATTCTGAAATGTACCAATTTTTTTTTTTTTTTTTTTTTTTTTTTTTTTTTTTTTTTTTTTAAATTTGAGGCCACCTTAGATTGGAGGCCCCGGGCCAATGCCACAAAGTAAATGAAGCCCTGTGTGTACGTGCATGCACTGTTTGTGTTATGAATGGCAAATGGTCTTGTTTTCCTTTTCTTGACTTGTTTGTCTGAGTAATTCATTTTAATAAATGCTTTCTTGTCTTTTAATTATTAGTAACTTAGTTTTAATGTTAAAAACTGCACACACATACATAAATATTAAAAATAAATTATAATTTTGCTAAAATATGTATAATTACAAAAAAAGCTAAGTATCAAAAATAAGAAATTTAGTGGATAAGAACAATAAAGAAATAGAAACAATTTATGAACACCTTATAAATATATGGAACTTACCAATAACTTTCCACTGTACATCATAAAAAGTTATTCCTCTCAGGTTATGTTCTTTTAAAATCCTGGAATTTAAATTTAAAAAAAAAACATGATTTTATTGATGAAACATTATTTATGTTATGCGCAAGTTAACCTTAGATTTCATTTAGAATATAGTATTTGATTACATAAAAAACTATATACAACATTTAAATTTTCACTTAAAATATTATCTTTTTGCATATTTTATTTAGGAAATACTCTCCTCAAATTTCAAGCACAAAAAAATTAAAACTGAATAAAAATTTCAATTAAATACATAGCTTTTGTTTGAAGTGTAATGGCGTCCTTTTTTTTATTGCCACATAAGAGTTCATGATCATGTTCCCTCAAAACAAAAATGTACGGCAGTTTAGTTCTACTTTTCTAGTCTCACAGATTTTTGAAAATTGCAGCAATTACAATTAGTTGTAGTACTAAAACGAAGTGGAGAAGAGTCAGGAAAGATTCCCTTCCATTCAGATTTACCTAATGTAGCATTGCATGTTGAACTGAATATCATGAGATATTATTTAATGACAGAAAATTATATTTATTTTAATGAATATTGAAAGACATTATTCCATATTGTTTAAATATCATTCAGTAGTAGCAAGTAGCGCAATTTTAAATTGTGTCCTGGAGTACATGAAAATATTGATAGTCACTATTTACAGCTCCGATTGACGACACCAAGTGGATGGGTTCTAGATCGAAGGTCATTTGACCATGAGGATCACTTGTATCAGAGTGTTTCGTTTTCCAAGTTTTGATTTGCGGTAATATTGGTCATTCATTATGTCTTTAAAACATCATTGCAGTTTTATTGCTTATTTCAAGCTGAAAGTCATTCAGCATGGTTGATGACAAAACAGTAAGAAATTGGCTCAAGCAAAAGGAAACATTAAAAATACGAGAAGAAAGTGATCCAATCGTCGTGGAAGAATACAATGATCTGCATTAGAAGATGATTTCCATAGCTGGGTTCTCGAACAGAGAAATGGAGGCAGCTCTGTTTCTTCCATCAAAATTAGTCTCTGAGGCTATGACAGAAGAAATTATTTCAAATTTTAAAGGTGAAATTGAGTGTAATCCATACTTTTCAGCACTCTACTGTACTTAGGTTTTTATTCTTAAAATGATTGAATATTGTTTTACTAAAATAAATATTTTTGCTTGTATAGTCCGCGAATTATCTAGCGGTGCAGACTATCTGATGATTTATGAAATTTTTTAAGTAAAAAATCGTGCCCGCAGACTATATGTGCGAAATTATGGTAGTTAAAAATGCTATAAATTTACTCCACAACTGTAAATTCATTTAATAAAAAGTGTTTTCTACTATTTTAATTACTGATAATAAAATTACAATGTGTAATAACATTATTGTAGAAATAACACACACAAAAATTTGATTATATAGTTATTTCCTGCTTGATGCATCTTTTATTGCTGCACTAAGGTTTTGAATTTTAAATTTTTCTTTGATAACATACTTTGACAAGCGATAAATTAAGAAAACTTTTTTTCAACTAACAAAAAATTTAGACATTTCAAAACAGTTCAAGAAATGGCTACTTATTTTTATAACTAACACGAAAATGCTGCATCCTGTTCTAATTTTCTGACTGCACAAAGCTGTTGCTTTCATGCGCACATTTCATTTTCAGAAAAATAAAATTGATGATTAAGTACATACAAGTTATATAATGAATAAATTTAGTACATTAAAGGCAGTTAATGGGAGGGTTTCTACAAGAGTAGGGCACTATGGCAAGAGGTCTATTATAACCAAACCCAAGAAAACACAACCTCAAGAACATCTAAGAAAAAAGTTTAACGGCTGAAGCAAACAGATCTCAGAAATATCCTGCTGCTCCAAAGGCTCAAAAAAGTTGCAACCAAGATGCTCAAAAACCTAAGAGCTGAGAAAAACTTGGGAACAGATGCATTACAGACGCCGGTCCCATCCGCCATGTTTTTTTTTTTTGGTGACCAACAGAAAAAAAGTATGTTTTGAAAAATCACCAAGTAGAAAAACATGGTGGCGGTATGCACTTTCTAAAAAACAGATTAAAAAGCATTATTAAAATAAAATCAGCATAATTACCAATTTTTACATTTAAAATATAATAGATTAGTAATATTTATGATACATATCAACAGAATAAACACAATATATAGCATTTTCATGGTTCGTACACTTTTTTAATGGAAAAACTCAAGCACCGTTCAAACTTTTTAAGCACCTCTTATCAGAAACATATCAGATAATGGTTATTACATTAGATTCAACAAAAACATGAACAAAGAGAGTGTATAAGTCAGAAATCATCGTATTTCACAGACACAGAAGTCAAAATTTTGGGGAAAAAGAGGGAAAATGGAGAAAAATGAAAAAAAAAAGAGGAAGAAAAGAGGTAGTTGAATAACTATTAAAAATGAATGTTCTGACTTAATACAAAAACAAGTATCTAAATATGAAATATGAAAGTATCTAAATAACTTTTTATCAATATAAACAAGTACTTCAGTTTTCCTAGTAAAAAAATTTAAAACAGATTAAAATCAGATGCTTCTTCAATTTGCCTAATTAAAAAAAAAATAAATAAATTCACCAATACATTTGAACTTTATTATATTAAACTTTTAGGAACCATATTGTTTGTTGGACTTAACTTTAGAAGAAACCTTAGGAGAAAGGTTCTTAGAAAACCTATAAAAACGTTTTCTACTCTTTAATGTTAGATCTCAGAAAATTATAACTTGTATAAGATTTAATAAGATTACATATTATATAAGATTTACATATATGATTTATAAAAATAATATCTTTAATGATCTTAATTGACTAAAACTAAACAACTGATGGATCGCCTATTCGAATGACCAAAAATGTAGACAAAGGCAAAACTAGTTATTGCTTACTATTTTAATACTGAATTCATTTATAATCTTCTATAGACGTGATGCAAGTATCAAGATAGTGTAAGTAATTTCTATGTCTTATACAACGAAAAACATTTTCTTTCCTTCACTCTTTAAGCACTTTTTAAGGCCTTAAAAATGCGTTTCGAAATTAAGCAGTTTTTAAGCACTTTTAAGCACCGTACGAACCTTGATTTTAATACGCACTAATATTATAAAAAATCTAACATGTGAGGTGAGGGGGTCCCCCCCCACCCTTGTAAAAAAGAAATGCAAAATAAATTTAATAAGATAATAAAATTGGAAAGGGTAGCGACACAAACATTTTTCAACACCCTTAAAAAAACTTTGAAATAACTCTTTTTTGTTTAAAAAAAAAAAAAAAAAAACCCACCAGATTTAGAATACCGTTGTTTTCACACACTTGGAGTTTGGAATAAAATGTAAAACCCACCTCACACCTAAGAATATTCTGCTATTTTTTAACAATTTCAAAAATAGTAAGAACCGAAATAACTACACCCACTATAATTAAATTACTAAATCCCAGAAAATAAGAACAAAACAAAAATGTTCCAAACCAAAGCATCTTGTTTGATTTAGAATATCCTGATACTTTTTAACAATTTCAAAAATAGTATGAACCGAAATAACTACACCCACCATAACTAAATTACTAAATCCCAGAAAATAAGAATAAAAAAAAATACAACCTGACCTAGGAGACTATAAACCAAAAGAACAGCTAAGATGCCAATTTCTCAAATAGTGTAGGGTACTGACATCAGACATCACGTGCACTAATGGGGTGCAAAAACACATTACACCTGCCATACCTCACCACCAATGTTAGAACAAACATACCAACCCACTCATCACCCATAAAATCGCCAAATTTGGCAAAAAAACACAGCATTTATAATGCATCTGTACCAAAACTTGCAATCACACAGAATATGGTGAACTGTGTCCTATTCAAAGCAACAGTCATGAGGGTTTCAACATCCTGTTAAAATGCCTTCTGACAACACAGAGACCAGTAAGAATAATAACCACCTTCCTCAGGCCATTCCTATGAAGGATCGAAAGCTGTTTATGGCATATACTGGGAGAGTAACCTTACCCACTGTACCAGTTAATGTACTGAATGTGCCTGAAATAATTCCTGACAGACTTAGAGGCTCAAGACCAGTATAGGAAATAATGGACCCCTTCCTAGCTAATTCATTAGCTAGCTCATTACCCTAAATATCCATATGAATGAGAACCTAGTACAGATTGGCCTAGTTACATAAAGTAAGATCACGAAGAACTTCAAAGCACTCCCAACCAAAGCAGAGGTGATACTGAACCTCAATAAGGCTAAAAGAACAGCTTGACTGTCAGAACAACAGAGCTGTATCAGTTCAATAGTAAAGCCAAAGATAAAAGCAACAAATATATTACACAAGGTCAAAATTACTTTTCACCAGAGAATGAATTAAAAATTCTGCTGCTTACACAAGGTCTTACACATTATATCCTTTGCATAGGCTAATTTTTCACTTCAAGCAGAAAATAGTGACCAATCAACAATGAGGGACAGTTTAGACTGTTGTCACAATGCATTAAAAAGTATTTAAAGGCAAACCATGTTTGAATATCCTCAGAATTCTCAAGTCTAGTATTTTCCATAACCAGGGCCAGATTAAAGTATGGGCTGACTTTAAGGGGGCCCTTATTTTAGGGGCTCCTTAAAATTTGGTACTTTATTAAATTTTAAATAATTTAATTAACAAAATTTGAAAATGTTTCTTGTTAATTCTTCAAGTAATATTTCATGAACCTTACTCAGAAATTAAATAAAAGCAGTTAAAATGTTGACAGTTTTATCTAAAACACTCCAGTTTACTTATTTACATCACTCTAGTCACTTATTTTACTCATTACTTGATTTACATGGTTCTGAGTAGAACATAATACTGGAATAACAGTTTATTACAATCAACATTTATAATATGAATCATTAAGAAAATAATTTACAAAATATTAAAGGTAAAAAGCAGTTATCTTATATATTATATAATATAAATTAGTAATAAAGAAATATTAGCCCTTTTTATTATATTTCTGAAACTTAGATACAATTGTTATTTGATTAAGAATTTTATTATTTTATTATTTTTTTTCTTATTAATTTTGTCTTAAAATCTATGAATAGCTATTATTTGTTAATCTTACCTATGTTATTTATTTTATTTTTTACATAAAAACTTAATTGAAAGTGTTACAGTTTACATCCTTGAGGATAGACAGATTTTTGGCATTCGACTCTATTACAAAGGTATGTAAACATAAAAAAATGAATACAAACTTTAATCCAAAAATATTCGTTTGTATCCTCTTTTATAAACTTTTTTTTGCCTTGAAAGGAGGGTAGGGGGGGACCCAAAAGACTCCCAGGCCCTGGGCCCAACTTTGCCTTGATTGGGCTCTGTCCATAACAATATAAAAGACCTCTGTAACACCATAACAAATGCTGCTAATCCACATCATTTGGCATACCTGATTTTATTCATAAATTTAAGAAAAAAAATTTCCTTTTCTTTTGGAGAAGGAATTACTTTGGGAACTAGTACAAATAAATTTTCTTGAAGCTATGTTTTATGATATACATTATTTAAGATGAGACTACGAACGAAAACAGTTCTTTAGCCATATGTTGTTCATTTTTTAGTATAATTGGTTGTAAAAAAGATAATATTTCTATTTATATGATGAATAAAATGCATAAAGAAACAACCAATTAAAAACTTATCTAAAATATTTTATTAAAAATTAGGAGCCTGTCAGAAAGATTTAAGTTTTTAATAAATTATACTGACATTAAAAATAATTTAAAAAACTTACTTAACTGGTTCATAAATGAAATCTGTTTCCTCAGCAGAATTATTTTGTAGTTGATACTGCTGCCAAGCAGTGACAAATGGTAAAACTTTCTCCCAAATGGTTTCAAAAGTCCAATTAAAAAGATGTAATGCTTTTGTCTATAAAACAATTGTAACAACACTCATGATTAATGCTATACTTAGTAAATCTAAAAGGATATTAAAATAATTCTTGAACTAATTAATATATTATTATTATTTTTAAAATATAGTGTTGTACCTAGGTACTTTCCCACTATGGTCAGCATGTGCATGCACAGCTGTGGGAGAAATTTCCAAGAAGAATTTAGATGCAATTGTTGACTTCGAGTTTGAGGGACCCCAGCAGAGAAGTCATAGATCATGGAATGGCACAAGTGTAACAGTCAAGCTCACACAGAGATGTAACCTTGAGTTATGGGGACAGGGGCTAAAAATATCAGCTTTCAGAAAAGGGCCTATTTTAATGAGCTCACCTGCACTCCAGAAGGGGGTGCAGATGTGGGAAAATTTCACCAAACAAGCGGTTGGCAAAGAAGAAAAAAGGGCGTTAAAACCAAGGTGAGAAGTTGGGAAAGACAGTTAAGAAAAAGGAGTCGAAATTGGGATTCAAGAGTAGCTGGACATCGAAATCCCAAGCCCTGCTCACCAGCACTGACGTCCCGTGCACCCGGACCAACACACCACATCAAGAAAGCCCCTGCCTGCTTTTCTGTGCCTTTACTGGAGGTAAAATAGACTTAACATATTCATGACGGTTATTTAGACCTCAGTTAGTAATTCAATATTTTTATTAAGGTATAATGCATAACTAAATAGAATTGTAATAATAATGGTGTAAATATGAATATAAGAGATAAATAATTGCTGGTCATGTTATATGGTGATCACATATATCAATTTGTAAATAGTGTACAGAATAAATGTCTTGATCTAAATATAAGGTATCATATTTTTACTGTGTTTTCCTTTTGTAAACGAACACTGGTGTTAATATTGTAAGTATATTACAACAAGTGTATTACCATGTGTAATATTACTTATAATGTAGAGCACTAGCTTCCATAGCATTCACCACTGCCAAACTGTAGATATTTCTTGGACATCTTATTATGAGAGAATCATATAGGCTGCTAACATTACTTAGACAGAAGAACCCAAACAAAGTAGATCCTTGTCATTTACAAGCAGGGACCAAGCAGAAGACCTTCCAGGTTTGGAATGCCAGTTTTTGAGGTATCCTCTGGGAACTTAAAAGATATTGCAACCACAAATCTGATTTACATTTTAATCTGATTTGATACCCCTGCTGCCATTAATGAACACAGAGAATCATTGGCTTGCTTGAGCCTTGAACTTGCAACCCCGAGGTTGTGATTTCTTTTGCATTTTTTTCACTCAAATTTAAACTGTGACATTTCTCTCCTTTTTTTAAATCAAATATGTCATTTATTGAGGTATCCGCCTACATTAAAAACATTATTTTTTGCCAAAAATCATAATTTATTTTAATTCTCTATTGTAAAATTTAAACTTTTAGACTTCTAAATCTGCTTTTGTTTTGTCTCTACAGAATTTTAAAGAAAAGTTACAGCTGTTTAAACATCAGTAACAGCTGACAAAACAACTTGGACTTTGGTAGTGACTTCGGAACCGGAAGTTGTGTATTTAAAGCCTTTTAAAATGCATTTTTGGGACAAAACTTTTTAAATTTTCATGAAGATTAGTTTAAACATTTTTCTAGCATTTTTAATAATTAGCAACTTGGCAATTAGAAAGTTTTGAAGCAAGGAAGTGTGGGGAATTTTAAACATGTGTTTAAATTTTTTAATAGTTAAAGTTGCTTTTATAAACTGCAAATGCATTTTTCTCAGAACGGTATTTTTAATCAATTGTTGAAACTTCAAATGTGATTTCTAAAAAAGTTCTGAAAATATTGTGTTGAAAATTATTATGAATGATTTTGATAGTAATTAATAGTGAATGACCTAAATGCTTTAAATTTGGATCATTTTTAATGATATTACACTCATAGTTAGATATAAAGGTAATGAAAATTCTTTAAAAATTCAATGTGTATGATTTTGAAGGACCAAAATGTTTTACCAAATGTAAATTAAGCAAAGATTTTAGGTGATTCATTAGTCCAGTGTATAAGAAATGCGTTGCATAAAAAAAATATTGAAATAATTTAATTTATTAAAAAATTAGACATTTTGAAAAAACCCGATTTTTTTACTATATTTTCTTTATTTATTAAAAATTTTATAAAAACTTCTCCAGGAATAAATTTTTTAAGTGTAATCCTCTATTATAATATAAAAAATAAATCTAAAAATGTAGAAAATGAACTAGTTTCTATGTTTAAAGAAGAAAGTTCTCTGAACGTAGATGGATACCTTAAATGTATAAAAATATTAAAACCATGTATTTCAGATTTTTTAAAAAAATAATCAAACATTGAATATTTTTTTTTTCAGAAAGCCCAAAAATACAGCTTTTGATCCACTGTTTCTTTTCCAGTGACATTTTAAAGCACAGAAAATTTTTACTGCTGCAGACAGTATTTAAACCTTATTCCAATTGGATGCTAGTCACGATTTCAATATTTAAATTAAAATTCATAGAAAAAGTAAAGGTTGTTACAAACATGTGTGAATAATTTCTATATAAAATATCACATTATATTTTACTAAATTTTACATAATTTTTTTTTTTGTTAAAATGTAGTGATATATTGTGAGGGAGGGAGCATAGTTCAGTTTGAACCCCCACTCCCCACACACAACATTAAATCCTGGCTACAGACTTGGCCGGGTGCAAAATGCCTAGTTTTCTTCACTATCATCTGCGAAATAAATATGTAATAACTATCCATCACTAATAAAAGTATCTGTAGTCGTACAATAATGCAACTGCACATACAGGTCATTCATGTTATTAAATAGTAAACATAATATAATTAAATGTAATCATATAATTAAAAAATAAAAATATTGCAATACTTTCAAGATAATAAGCAAATTATAAATGATTCACAACTTTCATGATGGTTATTTTAAGCCAATTTTCTGTAACTCCATAGAATGATATGCAGCTAAATAGAAATGATAATATATACAAATACAATTTTGCTGTGGAAATCCTAGCTATGCAGCTCGGTATGGAGTTTTTTTTTCAGAGACGACACTGTGGTGTCCAGGCCATGTCAACATTTCTTCTTTTCTGAGCGGTGGCAACTCTGGCGAACTTGACAGAGAGAGCGAGAGTGGGGTCAGACATGAAGTGCTGCTAGGCCGAGTGTTGTACGCTATCTCCCATTCTGAGAGCCTATCATTTTATGTTTGATGTTTGCAAGCTTGGTAAAATTGTGAGGTGTAATAAATGTATCTGTTATTATTACCCTGGAACTCTTGATTTATCCCTAGCAGTCCCACTGAACGAGCCTGCATTTCGGGTAGATTTAGGGCATCATGACACAATATTGCATTTAACCATATAAAATGAATGAAATATTCTTAAAAACTAGGTCGGACATATGCTTAAATGAGAATCATGTATTTTTATAACACAACTAATTTTTCAGAATTAGAATTCTTAAATTATATTCAAACACAAATAAAAATCTATCTTTTATTTTGAAAAGGTTATGCAGATATATAATTATACATACTTGGAAATCCTCTACATTAGGACAAGTCCTCTTTAAATCGTTGCTGCTTGGTATGGAGTCACTGAAATCCAAATATTCTTCTATAACCTAAAAAGCACATTTTATAAACAAAAATGTCAGTTTTCTTTTAAACTGATATGATTAAATTTGGATTAAAAAAAGCACTGGCAAAACAGTAACTTTAAAAAAAGTAACAATTTAAAAAAATCTGTAAAAAGAAAGAACTTTATCTAACAGAAGTAAATTGATATTTGATAAGGTTTTAACATAGAGGTCTTATCTTAATGTTCAACAGTATATAACAGTTTTGATTAATGATCAGCTGTTACAGAACAAGATATACAACTCTGTTAGAATACTGTTACCTCCCACTCTTAAAAGTGTGAGATAGATAACTAAGTTATTGGTATATCTGAAAAAGGTTGTGCGCAGTGGAAGCTTAAAAATAATGACGGCTAGAGCAAATAATAACTATAATATTTAATGGAACATACCAGTCTTGGTATCTGTACAAAATAAGGTTGCTACTCACAAACCTTCTTAAAATAAGAAAAACATACTTGACAAACGAAACCTTAAAATCATGCAGCGGTAAAAAAATAGAAGTCCAACTGCGGTAGCTTTAAACACAGCTTCGCCGATCCACCAGTCTACCTCCTCGGCTGTGTGCAGCAGGCGTCTTCGCTTCACCTCGAACTCAAACTCGAACACAGACTCAGACTACAACACCTTCACAGCGCGAAAACATCGGCTTTTATATCTGCCGGATTTACATCTGCGGTGCCAATCTCCACCGTCCGGCACTCTTGCTCGCCGCTCTGCTCACCGCGATGTAAGCATGCATGCCGTCAACATGTCACGTTCGTACACTCCTTCCATGACGCACACTTACTTGGCCTTGTCTTTAAGGTGGGGGATAAGTGAAATATTAATTTTTAAAATAAGGGAAATGTACAAGTGATCTAATATTTCCTAACAAATACTAATTGAAACAAAAAAAGGTCATGTGTAATTTTTTTGTGCATGGTTAAAAGTGCCGCATGTGTATCATTTTTTATGTGTATTATTTTGTGTGTGGATGATTTGTGGTCTATCTTACATTGTGTAGGAACAAACCATTTCCTTGTTTTTTAATTAGTCTTCAAAATTTTTAATCATTAAGAAGATAACTAACCATAAATGTATCATCATTATTTTCAAGCAGCCACAACATAGTGGTTTCAATTTAACACATAAAAAAGTTACTGTTATAGTATGGAATAAGAAAATTTTGAGTAAAATATGACTAAACCATTACTTTTCTAAATGTATCTAAAAACATTAAATATAAAAAACAATTTTGCATTTAGAAATTTTTTCAGTTTTTCAAAATCATATACATATTTTCTTTCTTTAAATCAAACAAGCCTTCTGTTGAATAAATATATGGTTCTCATTACTTTTTAGTTATTAATCACGCTGACAGAGGGTGATACTATTTCCAGTTAAGTTTCATGCATACCTAATTCATGCATGCAATATAAAACTTTTTTAGACTGTATTTAAACTACAGTTGAAGGCTGATATACTCTTTCACTGGCACTCATGACTCTTTTAGCCGTTTTGGCTGTTTGAACTGAAAGCTCGAGAGAATGCATCCTTGCAACACTGAGCAAATTACTCAACACCTGTTCAAAGATCAAAGCTTATAGTTCAGCAAATCACCTGCTCTCTTCCATTCCTAATTATGACTGGAAATACTGACTGTAATAGACTACTGAAACACAAAACACAAGCAATAACAAAAATTTGACAAGAAACTTTTTTTTTATTTAAAATTTTTTTCTTTGAATTCAAATTACCAGGGTGAAAATTTTCAACCTGGAAGATATTATTTCCAAACTCAGAAGGATAACTAAAAAAACCCTTGAATTTCGGGATACACATGGAACACAATCATCCCTGTACATATAATAATGAATCTCACTATTCAGATGACACCAACATATTTAATATGAATAATAGAAAGAAAAATTTAACACTTCATGTGCAGGCAACATATTTGTTGGGGGTGATATTAAAAATTAAAAAACTTCCCCTTCAGCACAGTGTTCATTTAACTAGAATGGCTAAAATAATAAGCTAAGTAAGTTGACAAGTGGATCTTTATATAAACAACAAACTTCTTTATTGCTACTTGCAATCTTAAAAAAATTCTATTTACAATAGTTAAGTTGGTTATTTTGTACCTTGTAATTTAATTTCAAAACTTGCACTGTGCGAAGGCCGTCGTGGTGGACTGTCGAACTACCGTGATCGTCAACTGCTGCAGACAACTGCGAGCAGCCTCCTCGGCTACCCGCTTATATCCTGAAAGCTTATCCAAAAATCTGCATACACCTGTTGCTACTCAGGTGAAGCATAACCTTCGCAGCAAACTCTGCCATGCTCCTAAAATATGCACGTAAATCTTGATTGCGTGAACATAGCCCGTTCCATGGTAACTGGCGTTTAACTTTGATAAACTGTTTCAATCGATGGTGGCAAATGAAATATTGTATTAGGCTTAACGCCGTCAGTCAAGTATTAAACATTGCGGAACCATAAGAGTAAATGGGGTTAGTTGAGATTTCCCAACAATATTTTTACGTTTTTTGCACTCTGTCACTGGAGCATGGGTCAAGTAAAAATAAGTATTTAGTAGATATGTGGTGGATACCCGCTAACTGCCACAAATCTACTAAATACATATAATTATATGTACATGTGACATTATAGGCATGTTGTTTGCATTGCTATGCAATGCTTTGTATTTTTTCTTTCCACAAGTTAGGATTGTCGAGTGACTAGGTCTTTTGTTGCGTTATTTCGTCTTACATCGAATTCCTAGCTTCAGAACATACAAGTCGTATTTTGTCCATTGGAAGCTTGGTTTTTTTTATGGTTGAACACAAAATTGATAAAATGGGCCGTTGTGACAAAGATAGTGATGAAGATATAGAAGTTGACAGATTATCAGACTTTCATTTTAAAAATCATTTATTTTTGTGCTTTCGTAAAAATATTGGTTTTCTTTGTTAAATAATCATATAGTATATATTAAAGTGTAAAATAAAAAAAGTTTCGTTCATAAAAATAAAGTAGTTTTTGATTGACTGTGATTTTTCTGAATAACTGAACCTTCGTTCGATTCGAAAAAAAATGCCTGCTGCGAGTGTAAGTTGGAAGTGAAGTATACCTGCACGCCAAGTATTAAATGCTAATAAATGGCAAACAGATATGAAAAATCTTATATTCCTGGAGTTAAATAAATTAATGGAGATTATTTGGCAATATATAATTTTACTGATTTTTTTTTTTTAAATTTTAAAATGTACATTTTATTCTGACTGTATTAAAATGAAATCATTTTTATTATGAGGGAGGGAAAGTATTTCACTTAAAATTTATGTTTCTTAATTAACACAATACAATGTATAAAGATACTATCAGGATTATAAACTGTAAATTTCTGCATATTAAATTAAAGTTATGATATTTTATGAACTTGTAAATGAAATTAGGTTTAATAGAGAAAATCACACAGACCTGGGAAAGAATTTCTCTCTCCTTCGGGCAGTTCTGAATGGCACATACTTAGGGAGGGGGAAACTTTCCTTTTACAGTGCAATTCTTAAAAATATATACCCCAGTAAAGTAGTAACTTAAAAATAATAAGAAGTTACCTTTTCATTTGGAAAATCAGGACAGTCCTTCTTGACAGAATTATAAATTTTTAACTCTGTTTTCCATTTTTGTTTTTTTCTTTCAACGACGTGCCACTGACAGTTGCAGGGATTGTCTGGATTTGATAAATAACAAGTGATTTCACTGTTACATGATGCACAACCTCCTTTCTTATGTTTACTTTGTGATCCTTCAAATACAAAAATAAAATTTTAGAAACTCTGTAACAAGCAACAAATTCTATTTTTATAGTCATTAATTATTTTTATTTGTACAGTATTTATTCCCTTTTATTCTTGTTATGGAAAGTTCTAATGAAAAACATGTATAAGAATAAATGTAGTAAAACTTCAACTCTGACAATCCTATCTGAAAGTAGCAATTTTTCTTCAATTCAAGCAATACGAGGTGCATCCAGAAAGTGTTTCCCTATTTTTTTTTTTAAAAAAAAAGAACACACACATTCACAGACATATTTATTGGCAACAAGTACAGCAATATTTCAGTTATTTTTCAGCATAGCAACCACCAGAATTGAGACACTTGTCATATTGTGGAATCTACTTTTGTATACCTCTGCCGCCTGTGAATGGAACCAGCCATCCTGTCCCAGAACGCCGTGCACATCCCTTTCCGTACCGACAACATCTGTTTGAATTGGGTCCTGATCGAAGATCCACTATGATGACAATGCATTGTCTGCTGCTTGTTTTCTATGGTAAAGTGCGAAATCCAAGTTTCATTGGCTGCGACGATTCCGTCGAGGAACTTGTTTTCGTCACCGTGATACCGTAACTGAAATGTCAGTGCTGCTCCTAAGTGTTGAATTTTGTGTTCGGGTGCCAGTTTCGGCTCATAGAGCTGACGATAAATTTCAATTGGTGCAATGCTTTGTGCATTCACGATAACCTACTTAGCCTTGCAGGCAGAAGGAGAAGGAATTAATTTCCATTTTGGACCACTGTTACCATGCTACTGTCACGAATCGGGATTTGTCCAGCTGGCATATGATTAATATGTCATAGATCTGTTATGCACACACAACTGACATGACAAATTCCATTTACTTTAATGTGGAAAACATTGGGAAACTTACTTTCTGGATGCACCTCGTATAAACTAAAAAAATTCAAATGCTATTTTTAGCAATTTATCGATTACTTCCTGCTTACATAGAAATACATTTTTTAGAAGATTAGTCAATCCATTACATATGTAGTAATGTTATTTTGCCAGCATTTACAACACAGTTAAAGGTAATGCAAATTCATTTTTCAATATTTGTGTTTTATCTCACTTCGAAATTTTTGTAAACTTTGTTAATTTTTTGCCCGTATATATTTTTTCATTATTTTCTGCTTAAAAGATCCTGTATTGTTTATTCTTGCCAATTTGGTGACTTTTTTGTTGCCAACGGCAAAAAACATCACTACGAAAGAAATATACTATATCTGTTCCATGGATTCATATAAACCCCCTTACTTTATGTCTAGAAAAAAAAACAAAAACAAAAAAAAATTCTTGGCTTAAACATAGAAATACATGGTAGGTTGGAAATACAATCACAAGTTTGATATATATTTAATATATAATGCTTCAAAAATCCTTATATAAATCATTATATATTGTATATCCTTATCAAAGAAATACACTTAGGAATTAAAGTAAAATATTATAATAGCAATGCAATCAACAGGATTCCCACTCTTTTTCCAGAAGAAAAATTAAGGACTTTCTACGGACAAAAGTAACTTTTTATAAGGACCTACTTGAAATACACAGCACGACGACATAAATCCTATTTCCCAAGGAATATATTCAGGGTATCTGCCAAAATAAAATTTTTCAAATCCATGACTTTTCATGACTTTCCCTGATTTAGCGGATCTTTTTCCATGACTTTAAAAAGCTTTCATTAAAGTATATATGAATAAAATTTCTGATGTACATACAAATAAAATATATGCTTTTAGAGAAATTACAGGAATTTTATCACAAAAAAAACTATAAACTCACTTTATAAGTGTTAATAAACTCACATACATAAAAATAAATTGTTGTATCTAAATACCTAAGTTTAATCATATCGCAATTTTTCAATCAAAATGTTTCCAATTTGAATTCAGGGTACTTTGGTACTATCCAGGTGACCATGGCCAAATATAACCCTTAAAATGTTTATAAGTTTAACTAATTTTTATTAAAAAATAATTATTATTATATTAATAAAATTTTAATCTACAATTTAAGAAAAAAAAAAAACAGAATAATATACATTTACCCACCCATTAAGCTTTCTTGCTTTGAGTTTCCTTGGTGAACCAATTTTACTTGGCAATAGGGTCAATAGGATAATACATAAATACCAAACTCAGTAACTTCAGTGAAATGTCAAGTAAAAATAGAATTAAACAATTCAATGCATTTTTTTAATCAGTAGTTTAGCGGATCCATGACTTTTACTCATTTTACTTGAAAAATCAAGATTTTCCATGACAAAATTAATCCATTGTCTAAATCCACGATTTTCTCTCACTTTCCAGGTGCGTGGAAACCATGCATATTTTAATGATTATGAACCAGACAAGGCGTGTTCAATAAATGCCCTACAATATTTCAGAATTAGGTTTTTAAAAATGCCTAAAAATTAATGTAAGATAAATCTATTTGACAAAAACTAATTTTGAAAAATGTACATCTAAAGTTTTTTGAGTGATCAAACTAAAAATAAATTGTGAATAAAATACAATATTATAAACAGTACTTTCTGTGGGTTTAAAAATGACTCTGATATACATATGTGTGTGTGTATATGTATACTAACTGATTATATCCCACATTGCCTGGAAAGAAGAAAGTTTTAGACTTTTCTATTACATTCAATCTAAAGAAAATTAAACTTCCATAAGTAACTGAAATATCTACAACCCTCCTCCACCCTCCATGCTTAGTTTAGTTAAAATCTGCATGACTGTTAGCTATTAGCAAAGGGCAGCTGACTTTATACTTTAAACCTTTTCAGCATGGAAAAGATAATATATCTGTCCAATAAGTTTTCTAGCTTTTGACCATAAAAAGTGCTAATAAACTAAAAGTATTTTCTTAATTTTTTAAGGATATCAAGGAAAAGAATTTTGAATTACCACAGTAATATACTGACAACATATATGTATTTGAGGATTTTCTTTACTATTAATACTGCACTTTTGGCTAGAAAATGTAAAAGAATGTTATGAACATTAATAAACATTTATTTACTATTTACAAAGAAATTTCCAATAGTGCAAGTTCACATACATAAATAATTTCATTTTGAAAGTTCAACAGATTTCTTTTGTTGTGTCAGAAATTTTTTCTTTCAAGTTTTGTAACTCACCTACTTTTTCTTTTATATCTTTCCATGGAAAAAATTGATTGCATTTCAAAAGGAGTTTTTAAGGACCTTTGACAAAAATTAAGTAGTTTTAAGGGCCTGTAAAAATTAAGGAGTTCTTAGGGATTTTTATGGACCATGGGAGACTTGAAACAATGCTCTCTGTCATTGTATATATTAACTCAGTAGTTAGTTGGATGATGCCCAGATCAGACGTTCAGTTCTATGGGGATTTGAACTTGCTATTGTTTACAAACTTTGTTCTTGGAATTTACTATACATTTCTTATAGTAGAAGTAATAATTTTAGTATATCTAACAATAAAATTGTATAAAATACTCCTCTTGTTAATTTGCTAGCTATTTTATGACTACTTTTGTTTCTTGCATTGAACAACACCTCCTATCAACACCTTCACATGCTTACCCCTCTTTTTCTCTAGAAAGTTGAAAAAATTATCAGAGAACTTTATGTGCACATTATTCTTATATCTTATGTGACTGATTACATTTTTACATAATCTAATAAACAGCTTTGTATCATAGTCAATAGTACTCAAATGAAATCTTTCAATTAAAATTAATGTTTGACAAATATCTGAATTTATAAAACAAGATTCAAATGAGCATTGCTCAAAAACTGTTCTATTTAGGGGAAAAAATCATTCTACTTTTGTATTAAATGACTGAATGTGGCTTATTTTGCTTTAGTTAAAAACTGTAATCAGTTTGCTCAAGTATCAATGCTTTAGCATATATTCTCTATATTTTTTATCAAGGATGGAATTTTTAAATTCAGTTCAATGTCTTGAGTACACTGCTGAATAAATTATAACATTCTGTATTGCTCAAATTCTGTTGTATATTAATATTCCACCACCTCATGTACAATCAAATTTACAATCTTAAAATACGACCCAAATCTGTACAATGTATGGATAAATTGTACAAATTGGCAGGTATACCACTGCAAAGAAACCATATTAAATCAGATATTGTTTTACTAGCATAAAGCCTGTCATATGACAAGATCAGCGAAATTTTTAATTTTTCAAAATTGTAAAGTATTCTATGAGGCAGGTAAAACAATTGTTTGTTTTTTGGGTCAGAATTATTTGGCACACGCTCAATAATTTGTTTATCTTCATACTCATCTAAAATATCCTGACAATGTGAATGCAGTTTACAATCATGTTGAATTCATTTAGTCAAACCGTATGGTTATGTATAAAAAACAAACACACAAACGAAGCAACTTCTTAATTTACAAAGATATATAATTTAAGTGCTAGATATTTATTAGTCCATGAAATAGACTTCTAGACTTTTATGAAAAGAATTTGTTGTTAATACCGGTGATAAAAGTTTCATTGCAACCAAAAAGTAAATCGATAAATTTAAAATTATCACACATGTACCTAATCTATTATTTAAGCCAAGTATAAAAGAAAATTATTTATGTAATATAAAGCGTATGAAAATAATGCAGACAATATTTAAATAATTTAAAATAATAAATAATTAAATGAGATAGTTAAAAGTATAATGTCATAATGCTAGAAAAAAAGTTATTTTTACCTATTTATTATGTGATTTAATCACCTGCTCTTAACTAGGGAAAATAGGGCTTGAAATAATAGCATTAAATGCTCAAAAAGGGGAGAAGGGGTGGATTAATCATATTTATATGATATGAAGCATATTTATATCAATTTATTTTAGAATTGGATCAGTAGTTTAGAGGAATATAAGCATTACTCGCTTTGAATTTTGCTAACCCTAACTCATCAAGATTCAATATGGATACCTCTATCATTCCAGGTCCAACCGGTTCATAAATTCAACGACAGACGGACAGATAACTTAGACTATTATTATATAGGGGATATACAAAAAGCAAAATTATAAAATGTCATACAAAATATATTTGTCTTTCAAGAATCATTATTCCACTCTACATTGCAGTATTTCTAAAACAAATTCTCAATACATACCAAGATGTCCACAGCGATTACAATGAGCACTCTTTTTGCCATGATTTTCCAATCCTGGGAAAAGCTCCGACTCACTCAAATTCTTCCAGTCTTTAAATCTTCAAAAAAATAAAATAATAAATAAATAATAAAGGAACCATAAAAAATACTTTTAATAGCAAAAAATCTATAAAAAATAAAAAAAGTAAAATTAATTTTTTTTAATCTTTTGTTTGACAGTGCCTATGAAACGGTTAACCTTCCAAAATGCACATCTGAACCAATTTTATAACAAATTCTGTTCTTAATACATTTTTCCTTCCTCACATAGTAGCTGGGAAGTCTAAAAATAATTTCTATTCTTCCTTTTTACCCTTCTTTACATCCTGGAATGTATGAGCAGGAATTCACGTAATTCCTGCTCATTTCTAGACAGGTTGCTATATGGTAGCTTTATTGCAAAATTTACAATGCATGCATAGTCGTGGATGAAAGTTTTGAAAATATTTTTTCTTCAATTGTTTTGTAATTTTGATTTAATAGCTATATATGTAAGAATATAATAATATTTCTGTCTATAATATTGACATGTATTATTTTAATTTGTATAAAATCAAATTTATAATTTTTAAATATATAAATTTCCATATCAAACAGAAATACATACAACTAACAAATTTTTCCAGTATCTTCGAGAATTAGCTAATGAATAAAAAGAAAACATTTGGATATGAGAACAACACAAATTTCAGTGAAAAGGATTTGCATTCCATTATTCTCCCATAAATAAATAAAATAATTAAAACTGAAGTTGATTTAAAATTAGTTTTGCTACCAGCCATTTATTTTCATGACTTGTTCCATAAAAGTGAATTTATCTGTAGAAGTGATAAATACTAAATCTACAATTTTTCCAACCAAGGTGGGTATATTTTATATTTTTTATCGTCTATACTTGAATATTAAACTATTTTTATTTTAAGATATAGTTATTAAATAATAAAATTTAAATGTTCTATAATTTAATACATTATTGTCTTTCTACATGACTAATATACACATTTCAAATTAATTTACTTTCTTTTGAATGTGACAATTTGTATTTTGCAACAATATAATTTTTATTTCTTAACAAATTTATAATCAATATTCAACATTCATTCATTTATTTCTGTCCTCCTTCTTACTAAAAAGGATAACATAAAAGCTGTCGTAGAAAGTATGATGCATACACACCCAAGAAAAATTTGTGAGCATTGATGAGCACTGGATGATTAAAAACCCCTTTATTCAACAAAAAGTAGCTATCATTTTACATAAGTAAAGCACCTCTTATTTGTAAATTGTTTTATTTTCCTTTTTCTTTTAATTTTTTTTATAAGATTAAATTTTAATACAGCTATGAATGGTAACAAATATTTTAATAACTGATTATCAAATATCAGTTTCTGAAAAGTGGAATTAATGAACAACTTATAAGTAACTAAATAAAAGGTAACAATTATACAGAAATTCTTACTATACTAATCTAAGGTGCTTTTGCATGATTGTAGGACTCGAAGAAACTTCTTTGTTTTTACACTTGTTATTTATAAAATCAAAAACAAATATTAAACAGGGAAACTTCACAACATCTGGAACTGAAACAGAGCACTCTCAAAATAAGAATATAAAGTCAAATTTTTTAAATATATATAATTTTTTTATAAAAACTAAGAAAAAATGTATTAATAAAAATTAAATTTGAGGTGACTATTTGTATTAACAAAACTAACTAAAAGATTAAAGCTAATAAGGTGTCTTTAAATTATATAAAGAGTGTGAAGACCCCCTTTATCCAGAACTAACGACTGAAATCAGCTGATCTGAAGCTTCCTGTTCTGACCTGGCTACAACAGTGTGGTGACGCTGTGTCTAGGATGTTGACAGTTCGGTTGAATAGGCATCACGCCCTGATCAGTTGCAGTAATGATCCTAGATGATTTCATCGAGAATTCCGGAATTGGAACAGCTAGTGAATGAGAATTCAATTAAAAAAACTAGCTGGAACCTTAGCTGGAGTTCTCAGGTAACTGACCCCCAGGTATAAAAAGCCTAGAATTTTGCGACTCAGGGCTTTTCAACTTTTTTTTTACATAGGTGCTTTGACCTTGTGGAGGCTTCCACGACTTTGACTGGAGCCAGCCTTTTAGTGATTACGTTTGGGAGACTCATAAAGTCTGATCACATAAGGAATGGCAGGGTCTCGGACATTGAACGGGGGATAGATTGGGTTTGCATTGCACCCTGGAAAAGCCTCTCCATTTGTGAGATTATTTAATCTTTTTGTTCGACTGTGATTGTTGTGGTAATTTTACGCAAGCAACAATCCTCTACATGTCTACTTGTTTTGGGAGAATTGGAATCCTGTTATATATAGAACAGTATTTACTCCAGAAAAAATAAAAGTGATTCCCAATTCTATTTTTACTGTGATCCTTCTATCATGCTATTTTTTCACTCAAGAGCATTGAGTCATAGAAACATAGAAGGGTGTACATAGAAACATAAAAAAGAAACATTTAAACTACATGTCTAATTTTCACAGATAAAAGCGAAAATAGGTACACACTAATCTCTATATCACACTTGCCAACTTTTATACAATGATATCAGTAAAATTTTCTAAAAAATATCAGCTGATTGGTTGATTTTTAGTGGCACAAGTAATTATATTGATAAAAGCTAATTGCAATTTTTTCATTCTCAAGGAAAATTCTACTTAAAACTTTATTATAATTAATAAAATCTTTATGTGTTCATTACATATAAAACAAATTAGCTAACTTTTTCAATTAAATATGATTCTAGAAAATACATCTAGAACTCTCCCACTTTCTCTTAGGGAAATAGGAAGTGAACACAAGAGTGGGGAATTACTCGTCCCCGGAATTTTGCTCGATTACATGCAGTTTGTTGATATGGAAGCCAGAAAGCAAAATGATTTAACATTAAAACAAAAGATCGAAATTTTAAATTTTATGACAGGTTGATTATGATTATAAACAATTTATCAATGAGCTTCTTAGAAAAAATTGTAGACAGTTAACAATTGATCAATTTTTTTAATTATGTATACAATTCTTACGTTTAAAAGGATAATATAGAGTACATAAATATAAGGTGTGTTTTTTCATTTTGTTTTGAAATTTAGTATGTGTAAATTAAAGGAGGGGGTGTAAATTTATCTAATTTTGCATATCGTTTATTGTTATCAATCAGTTATTCTTATCAAAATCATGGTGTCCCAAACGGATCACATTAAGCAGGGTCCTCTGTATTTGTAAGAAGTAGAGTTTCAGAATAATGCTTTTCACTGAAACAAAAAAGAGCTGCTTCTCAAATATTTTACGGTCAAACTAAGCCTGTCCAGTTCAAAAGACATAGTGGGCTGTATTATATATACAAATATATAGGTAAAAATTTTAAATAATGAATTATTTTTAATTACCAATTTATAAATATGATCAAACCCTGTTATAATGAGCTCCAAGGAATGAACGATTTTCTTTGCTATATTTGAATCATTAAGAGAAATATTAGATATAACTAAATATAAAGCTCATTATTTGATAAGTGTAATTAATAGCAATAAAATTGAAAAACAGACAAAAATACATTAAAAATTATTTTATTTGACTAAAATCAGTAAAATGTTATTGTCCTATTGCTTTAACCCTTTCGCGACGGGAAGCTCAAATGTGTGCTTTTCTCTGAGGCCGGCAGTCACTTTCGCGAGTGAGTATCGTGGGCCGGAGGGTTTTATGCTATTAAGCCTAAATTCATGAAATTAACGAAGTAGCAACGCGTTATTTAATAATGCTGCGTAAAGTATTTAAATGGAATGGGATTTATATTATATGTTTATAGATACTTTATTTACTTAGGCTATTTCTTATTTAAATATATATTTTACACCTTTTTTTTCATTCTTTACTTACTATTTAATGACTTTTAACATTACAAAACTGAATACTATGTTATTTAAAATTATTTTTTTGTATGAAAAATTTTAAAAACAGGGATCTACACACAATCCTACATTACAGTCCTTGAATTCTTAGTAACTCATTTGCCATTTTGGAGGATTTTTACTGGAATGTGAAAAAACGAAGCATCGTCATCACCTTTGTCAGAAATGTCCTTCTCATCATTAGAATCACTAGATCCATTATGAACAGAAAGAACAATCTAATATATTATAGTGTCACTATAATATATTCAGTATAGTGTCACTAGCTTAATCTGTTTCAGAATCAGAATCTGAAATATTTTGTATCATTTCAGCTATTCCAAGCCCTGTTAAACACTTGCAACACTCAAAAATCTAGCAATAAAAAGAGAAAAAAAAAACGAAGTCTGTCATATGTAATTCTCCACTAAAAACTGGACTGCAAACCGAAATACACAATGCTTTAGAAAAAATAAAACACCCTTGCTTACATAAACAAACACCACTTGCAAATTTAAAGAGTGGCCATAAAACATGTCATACGGAAACATTCCTTTCCCCTGATGTTTATATAATCAAAAACCACATGTATGTGTATCATACTACTCTCATATTGAGTACAAGGTCAAATCTACATGTATCTAAAACCATATGGACATACAATGCCATCTTGTGTCAGAAGTTAGTTTTTAAAAAGTTTCAGAACACTGGCACAAATATGTGACGATCGGGGATGAACGAGAAAACGCTCTAGCACGCCAATGTGTCAGCCGGGAAGTGAATGCGTTTCTTCCTGGCACGTATATGTGACAGTAGGCGCGAAAGGGTTAAGTTATAAGACTATTAATAAGTAACTGAACTTTTAATGTACCACTTACATAACTTATTTATCAACATTTGTTGAAAATTTTACATTTTTACAACCTTCTTCTGCATTAATTTTTTAAGAAATCTAGCATTTCAATCTGCCATATTAAGAAATAGAAGTAGAATTTTGTAACTGAGATATTATATAAAAGATGAGTAATACATTACCTCTGTAAAATATTCTCATGATCTAGTTCAGATATTAAATTAACTGCATTCACCTTCCCAATTCCTGGAACACCCTTCACATAATCACAACCTAACAGAAGTGCCAATGCAACCAGTTTCTCTCGAGATAGCTTCAGCTTGTTCTTTTCGGATTTCAAACAATAGACATTCACATGAGAATCCTTAGAGAAATATAAATAATTAATAAAAGTTAGAAAATAATAAATAATACTCAGTTGTAAATAACAAGTTATACAAGTATGAATTTAACCTTCTTAGTTGTAAATTATAAATATTATAAGTTGACATTTTTGTTAAAAGTACTTACATTTTCTTTAATGGAAAAATCTCTATATATTACATCAGCACCATATAAAAATGCATCATTATCTTCAGTTATAACGCCACTAACAATCTGTAAATAATGTGTCATAATATCATCACAAACTTGCAATTGATTCAAGAAGTAAAACAGCTAACTCTACAATTCTTGATTTCATACACATAGATAACACATTTATGAGTAGTGAGTCTATATTCAAATACAAATAGATAAATAAATTGAGAGAGGGAGAAAAAGCAATAGAGGCAATAAAATTCAGCAAAGTATCAAAGCTCTGTTTGACTCAATAAAATGTGTAGCATAAAAGTCTATATTTTTTAAAAATTAAAGCATAAAATGTAAAATTTTATTTTATTTTATGAAATTCTCAGTTAATCTTAAAAACAATAGCTCTTTTAGATAATAAAATTAAAAAATTTTCAAATCATCATTTTGGGTTCACCATTCATTTCTCTAATGTACATACACATGAATTTATAATGTATAATTACATTGCAAGTCACTAATTTATTAGTAAGAAAGTATATTGCAAAATACACATTTTTTACTTTTAAATTTCCAAATTTTTAATTAAAAAATAAAATGCTAAGAACAGAATACAATCTTATACCTATCTAATAGAAACATAAATAAAAATTTCACACAACCAGATAATTTATATTTATAAATAAAATATTAAATATTCTTAATTTTGAAAGAAATTCATATTGTTTAAATTTTAGTTGAAAACTTACAGCATATATTGTATTAATGTTTTTAAATGAAGATACTTCATTCTTTAACTGAAATAATTTTAAATTAGATTGCTCAATTATTTTATAACAAATTCAGCACTTTGATAAAGACATATATATAGTACTTTAAAAAATGCATTTAATAATAATTTCATTATTTTCAATTTTTTTTAAGTATGACAATAATTTAAATAAAGATATATAATTTTATTACAACTTAATTAAACTGTGATTGAAAAAGATTATTTATGCAATGTATAAATTATTTAATCAATTCTTACCTTTTTTTCTATATGAAATATTAATAACTGCTAAAAAATATGGATAAGTTTTCATATTTTTCAATGGTTTTTGACATATCATGCCAAAGACACTCTTGATATTAAAAACCTAACACTGTTTATACTACATACCTTTTAAACACTTTGATAAAATATAAAAGTTAATTTTAAAAAATAGACAAAGATAAAACTTACACCCTTTAAACACAAAAAAGCACACAATGCTTCGGCCTCACCAGAACTCTTCAGACAAGGAATGCCCAAACAAGTTAATAGATCTTGGCACTATAAATTAAATCAAAGAAACATATATTTGAAATTAAGAGATTAACTGCATTACTTTTTCTACCAGAAACTTTTGTCCAATTTACACTGTAAACATAAACATTAATATATAAAACAGGATTGGCAAGTTTTTGCCACACGTGGAAAAAAAACATGGTAAAAACTGCCACGGCAAAAATAGATTAATGGGCATTTATGTTCTTTTACCTATCTTAAATTAACAGTCACAGACTAGTATTAAAATACATTAGGATGATCACATATTCTCATTTTAATTTTGGCAAAATTATAAATTTCATCATTTAAAAAAAATCAAATTGTTAGTCTGATTTTTATGTTGAAATAAATTAACAATATTACAAAACGTATAGAAGTTATAAACAAACAGTTCCAGTTTTAAAATATCAACCTAATCATAATGCATAATGCAATATTTCAGAAATGCAAAATATAAGCAATAGTGATAAGTAAATATATATTAATATATTATGCTCAAATAAGTGGAGTTTTAAAATTCTTATTTAAATTTTATTTTTATACTAGCAAGTGTGTCCGTGCTTCGCTACGGTACACTTAATATATATCTTTTAAACAAAGATTGTTTTTGTGCATAACTCTCTATATTTGTCACAGTTCAGTTCGAGTCATTGGCATATTTATATATTTCTATTATAAGCATATTATAACAATATTCAGTTTTTATAATTTAATTTGTGTCATATTAAATTTGCTCAAACATTTTTTATGGTAAAATATAAGTTTAACCCTAAATTACATTACTGTATTACTACTGTACGTTGATTAGCAACGTTAATAGATCTTGCCATATCACATGGTAGAATAGGAAGCAAAGGTTTTGACAGCAACGGTGCTAATTTTGTTGGTAGTAATAAATGTTTTCCAAAATTAAGGAAATTTATGACAAACCACATGATTTTGTATGAAACAGAAACACATATTCATAGTAACAACCATATGACTATAAAGATAACTATATAAAATGATAGGTTTTTATTTGTCTATAATAGTCACTCAAATTTGTGCTTTTTCTTGTTAGAATATTGTTGATAAACATTTCATTGTAATGTAAAAATTAAGCAAGAATTAAATTTAAAATTAGTTCTTATATAAAAATGCTATAATTTGCGTCGCATAGAAATGAAAGTGAATCACTTTATATCTCAATTTCCAGGTCAAATTGAATGGATACTACGCAGACGATGTTTAAATAATATAAAATAAGAAATGAATAAATGAGATATTTAAAGGAATGACGTCATAATGATAAAAAAATATCATTTTCACCTATTTATTATGTGATAAATTGAAAATTTTAATCTCCTGCTTTTAACCGAGGAAAACTGCACTTAAAACAATTACTTGGGATTAACGGAATGATGTCACATTGTTAGAAATTATTGTTTCTTTCACTTAGTTATGATGCGATAAATTAAAAAGTTATTGTTTGCTCTTAACCAGGGAAAATAATGCTTGAAATAATGACATGAAATGCTCGAAAAAGGGGGAAGGAATGGATTTTGAACGTTGAAAATTTACAAAAACCTTCCCAGGGATGTACATAATAATTTCCAAAATTTTCAAGGCGATTGGATGCATGGTTTTTGAGTCTATTGGGTACAGACAGACGGACACAAATTCATTTTTATATATATAGATTATATAATACAAAAAATGACACTTGAGGGAATATCAACGCTTGCTTAACTCAGGATAGAACAGGTGGGTTCTTGTTTGAACTGGTTTGTGGATGATGAATGGAAGTGCAGGTGCATGAAAATCTTTCAGCAGAGAGAGAGAGATAAGAGTAGTGAAAAAATAAAATTAAAAAATAAGAATATATTTTTTGTTTATTTTTACTAAGAAAACATTTTATTTTATTTATTCTTATGATTCTTTTTCATATAACCTGTATCACTAAATTTATTTATGCAAAATTTGATATTTTCCATTTTTGCCAGTTTTTGCCACTGTCCTGGCAAAAATACCTGCAAAATGACCAACCCTGATATAAAATAAGTCATGCAGAAGCACTATAACAATTTATCTCAACACTAAACCAGAAAGGATAAATTCTATAGAATGTAGTTTAATTGCTAATTATAACGGCTCAGCTTAGTGATTCCCAACCTTTACAGGACCCAGACTCCTTTTCAAGTAAAAAAAAAATATTCAAATGCCTTCTAATCATCCATAAAAGCTAATTATACAAATTTTAAAATATTGTTACATTTCCAGGGTTCCCACTCTTTGTCCAGAACAAAAATTAAGGACTTCCTAAGGACCAAAGTAACTTTTTATAAGGACCTACTTGAAATACACAGCATAACGATATAAACCCTATTTCCTACGGAACATAATTTAATGATTATGAATCAGACAAGGCATGTGCAATAATTGCCCTACAATATTTCAGAATTAAGTTTTTAAGAATGCCTAAAAATTAATATAAGATAAATCTATTTGACAAAAACTAATTTGGAAAAATGTACACCTAAAGTTTTTTGAGTGATCAAATTAAAAATAAATTGTGAATAAAATATATTAAATGTGAATTATGAATAAAAATTATGTGAATAAACAATACTTTCTGAGGGTTTAAAAATGACTCTGATATATATATATATATATATCTGTGTGTGTGTATGTGAGTGTATGTATATACTAGCTAATTATACCCTATGTTACTGGGAAAGAAGAAAGTTTTAGACTTTTCTATTACATTCAATGCAAGGAAAATTAAACTTCCATAAGTAACTGAAATATCTACAACCCTCCCCCCTACATGCTTTGTTTAGTTAAAATCTGCATGACTGTTAGCTATTAGGAAAGGGCAGCAGAATTTATAAAACTTTTCAGTATGTGAAAGATTATTTATTTGTCAAATACGTTTTCTAGATTGTGACCATAAAAAGTACTAATAAACTAAAAGTATTTTCATAATTTTTTAAGGATATCAAGGAAAAGAATTTTGAATTACTACAGTAATACACTGAATATATATGTATTTGAAGATTTTCTTTATACTGCACTTTCGGCTAAAAAATGTAAAAGATTGTTATGAACATTAACAAATATTTTATATATTCTTTGACCAGTACTTATCACCTGTACTAGCATTCTTATAACTGGTTTTGGGCAAGTTTAACTCCAAACTTACAAAACCAAAAAATTTGGAGAGTAGGCAAAAAAGACTGATAGGAAATCACGTGACAACGGAAAAAATGATCCTGTGTCAATTAAAAAATTAAGGAGTTTTTAAGGACGTTTGACAAGAATTAAGTAGTTTTAAGGGCTCTTAAAAATGGAAGCTTAAACTAAGGAGTTCTTAAGGACTTTTAAGGACCGTGGGAACCCTGATTTTATCTATGTTTCATCTGCCTATCTACCTATTAAGATTCATAAAATAGAAATTAATTAAAAAGGCCTTTAAATACAATAAAAAATTGTTTACTACATTAAAAATACTTATAAAATCAATAAGAAACTTTAAAAATAATAAGATGGTTGATGATAAGTAGAGTCTTAACAATCCGTTAATGTGGGGTTCCAATATCATTCATAAATCTCCAAATTTAGTGGTTTCTTTTTTTAGACAATCAACCAACTACTACGCTGAGCCATTGTTCAATGAAATATGATGGCAGAAATGCCATTAAAGTTTCTGCATTCTAGCTGAGGGATGACCAAAACAGTGTTCTGGGGTGGAATTCTCGAAATTTATAATTGGAAAAAAATATTCCATTTATTATGATAAATAAAATAAAATATTATTTGATTGATGTATTGGTTTGATAATTGACAGATATCATATATATTTATATAGCTACAGTGAGTACCGGCTATATGGTCACCCGCTTATATGGTCAGTTTTCTAAAGTCCCGTCTAACTGAATAGGGAACATGTGTTAAAGCGCACCACTTATACAGTCATTTGCTTTTTCTTGTCACTGGTTATAGGGTCAATCTCATGTTTTCAACAAATTTTCATTTTTTTTTCAAGAAGTCAATGCGAAATTGGAGAGGACCTGAATTCAAGCCTTTATTTTCCTTTCTTTCCCCCTTTCTTGTTTGTGTACTCATTGTCGGAGTTTTCCACCTCTCTCAGTTCTCGCCCTCCTCTGATAACAAGGGGACATCTCTGTTTATTGGTTGAAGTCATCTCTCTGATACATGACCTCAGGTGTTATTTTACTTATTCCGAAGCAGCAGATGAGCATTTAAAAGCTATGGGGGACTTACAAAAAGTTGTCTTAACAACCAACAAAAGGAAGCAAACTTATATATCTGATTATTTTTAAATGCATTGAACATGAATGTACGTATGTACGAGTGCTGTACTTTGATTAATAAGGTAAGCTAATAAATTACCCCGCAACAAAATATTGCATATTTTTTATGCAGTCTTTACTTCTCGAATTAATTTTTAGAAAGTTCTTACAAGTATAATTATTTGTTTATGAGTACTACATTGTGATAGGTGAATATAATTCTGCCATGATTCAATAAGGTTGTATTGTTCCGCATATAGGGTCTGATTTTTCTGGACTTCTGAGCTGACCATATAATCGATACAGACTGTATTATGCCTACTGGCCACTCTCATTAACTGCCTTAATGTCCCCCTCATTCACCTCCTAGCTTGCTCCCGCCACTTTAGAAAGCTTGGAAACTTATGGTTTAGTATTTTAACTTATTTGAAATGCAATTTTAAAAAATTAATTAAGACAATTTTAATCACCTTTCTATCAGCACTACTGGGGGGGGGAAGGCTTGAAAATTTAAGAATGACAATGAGAAAGTAAAAAACAAAAAACAAAAATGGGAAACTTGAAATTCTGAAGAGACACCCCCTTTCCTCCTCCCCCCCCACATGCATGCATAAAGGGCCTTAAAATAATAGAGAATATTAAACTTATAGAATGAGAATAATAAACTTATTAGTCTTTGTGGTTCTAGTTTGTAAACTGAACAATACATAAGTTCAGGTATATTACCAAAAACTGAAAAATTAAAATTTTTTTTTAGATATATTAATAAAAGACATGCTTCTCTGATTTATTTAAAAGGGTTAAGAGGGTATTCAGTTAAAATTTCTAATACATATAACACACAATAAAACAATTATGAAAAATGTGGAAAAAAGGAAACAGGGGTTAGAAACTTTTATTTCTTTCTAACCTTGAAACTTTAACTTTTAACTTTTGTAAAAAATTAAAGTTTATTAAGGTATCCATCTACATTCAGAGAAATTTTTTCTTTAAACATAGAAACTAGTTCATGCTTTTACATTTTTAGATTTTATTTTTTATATTACCATAGAGAATTAATTGCACTTAAAAAAATTATTCCTGGAGAAGTTTTTATAAAATTTCTAATAAATGAAGAAAATGTAGTTAAAAAAAAATTTTTTTTTCAAAAGGTCTAATTTTTTAATTAAATTAAATTATATCAATATTTTTTGATGCAACACATTTCTTATACACTGGACTAGTGAATCACCTAAAATCTTTGCTTAATTTACATTTGGTAAAAAATTTTGGCCCTTCAAAATCATACACATTGAATTTTAACGAATTTTCATTACCTCTATATATCTAACTATGAGTGTAACATCATTAAAAATTATCCAAATTTAAAGCTTTTAGGTCATTCACTAGTAAATACTATCAAAAGCATTCATAATAATTTTCAACAAAATATTTTAAGAAATCACATTTCAAGTTTCAACATTTTATTAAAAATACCGTTCTGAGAAAAACGCATTTGAAGTTTATGAAAGCAACTTTAACTGTTAAAAAATTAAAATACATGTTTAAAATTCCCCACACTTTCTTGCTTCAAAACTTTCTAATTGCCAAGTTGCTAATTATTAAAAATACTAGAAAAATGTTTAAACTAATCTTCATGAAAATTTAAAAAGTTTTGTCCAAAAAATGCTCTTTAAAAGGCTTTAAATTCACAACTTCCGGTTCCGAAGTCGCTACTTCTGTTTTGTTTTGACAGCTGTCACTGATGTTTAAACAGCTGTAACTTTTCTTTAAAATGCCGTAGAGACAAAACAAAAACAGATTTAGAAGCCTCAAAGTTGAAATTTTACAGTAAAGAAATGAAAAAAAAAAATTCTGATTTTTGGTGAAAAACGACATTTTCAACATAGATGGATACCTTAAAAAGCTTGCAATATATTTAAAAAATTAATCTAGTACTTAAAATAGCATTGAAATTTCTTTAAATTCTCTATGTACTTAATGTTTCATAATGTGTTCAGTTTAGTAAATACAATCAACCAAAACTGTATACTTGTCTTAAAGTGTCATCAAAATTTGATCTTGAGATAGGATTAGAGTTACTACATCCGAAAGTACGATCTTGGATTCTAGCTTTGATAACATCTTCTTTGAGAGCAGGTGGCTTGCCTTCTAACACAAAAATTGGATTAACACCAAACTGAAGTAAACGAGACACTCTGAAGAACAGATTTCTAGAAATAAAAGAGAAATTAGTCAAATTCTGCTTTATTCAATTTTTCAAAGTATTTTGCTTTTGTCAATCCTTGCCATTTTAAAAATAAAAGGGAGAGGGCATACATACAACATATCTTTCTAATATAAATTCACTTAATTAAGCCGAGAAATGCTATAGTCTAATTAATTTGGAAACTAATAACAATTCTAAGAAAAAGTTCATAGATCATACCAAATACTTAAAGATGAACACAAATAATTCAATCTAATAAATATTTTTCTATTAAATAGCAGTTATACTACGCTTAAACATATTTAATAAAACTTACACAAATCCAATTCATGAGAATCTTTCTTAATATAGCAGATTAAATTTAGTTAACATAAAGTTGATCATATTTAATTCAAAGTATTTTGCTTTTGTCAGTCCTTGCCATTTTAAAAATAAAAGGGAGAGGGCATACATACAACATATCTTTCTAATATAAATTCACTTAATTAAGCCGAGAAATGCTACAGTCTAATTAATTTGGAAACTAATAACAATTCTAAGAAAAAGTTCATAGATCATACCAAATACTTAAAGATGAACACAAATAATTCAATCTAATAAATATTTTTCTATTAAATAGCAGTTATACTACGCTTAAACATATTTAATAAAACTTACACAAATCCAATTCATGAGAATCTTTCTTAATATAGCAGATTAAATTTAGTTAACATAAAGTTGATCATAACGATTAAGATCATTCTATGGTGACTAATGTAATATTTAAACTACATAAAGGTAATAACTTTATAAATAATTGCTTTAAAAGCTGGATATTTAAAGTCATTTTGGTGCTATTCTAAGTTCAGAAATTATAAGAAATATCGTTAATTTGATTTTTGCGATTAATTTCTAACTGCTTTCATCAATATTAAGGTTTAATGACTACTAGAACATTTTTCAACCTCATGAAAGTCTACTTTCTTTGTTAAAATAATTCCTCTAAAACTTTTTTGCAGAAAATGAACTGATTCAATTTTTTTTTTCACAATTTTCCTGATAATTCCAGAATTGCCAATTTCCTGGTTTTCCCAGTTGCTAGATACCATGTCACTAAAAAATTTTAATTAAACAAAGAAATTTTTGAAAATTTAGCCATGAAAAAAAGCACCAATGGTTACAATATACTATACTCATATATATATGTGTATGTATATACAGTGGACTCCACTTAACGTGATCGCAGTTACTGTTATCAATCATTTGGTCCCGATTTTCTCTATCCATTTGTATATTAAAATTATTGCTTTATGGGATCTTCACATTGGTTAATGTTATCAGTTTTCAAACCTCATTTTAATTGGCAAAGGAATATTGACAATATATTCAGAAGGAACCTATCATTTTCTTTCCCTTTTTCTGTTGTTTGAATTTTTGAGAATTTTCCCTCTTCCGCCTACGAAAATGGGGAATGAACAAAGAAGTGTTGAATTACAGGTTACTGGAATTTTTCAGAAATACGCACACCCTGCTGGTGGTCCGTGGTAGTTAGATAAGCAGAAGGCAACACATTCTTATTGGAACTGAGAAGGAGCGTATTCACAATTTATACCTTGCTCGCTTACATGCAGCTTGTCATTATGGAAGACAGAAAACAAAATGATTTAACATTAAAACAAAAGATCGAGCTTCCACATTAACAGAATCTGAAGTCTGTCAGATTGTCATAGGAAAACAGACGAATGATGGAACTGATGAGTCAGAGGTAGAATTTCTTGATATTGAGCCACCTCCTACAAGTGCTGAATTGAGAAATGCATTGAAATTGTTGAAACGTGGAGTATAACACCACTCTGATGACTTTAAAAAACATTATAATTACGAACAATTTATCTATGAGCTTCTTAGAAAAAATTGCAGACAGTCAACAATGGATCCATTTTTTAAAAATTATGTATACAATTCTTATGTTTTAAAGGATAATATACAGTACATAAATATAAGGTGAGTTTTTATATTTTATTTAATACATGTGAATTAAAGGAGAAGGGGTAAAATTTATCTAATTTTGCATATCGTTTATTATTATCAATTGGATATTGTTATCAAAATCATTTTGTCCCAAACTGATCCCATTAAGCGGAGTCCACTGTGTATATATATATATATATATATATATGTATATATTACCAATTAAACATTAATATAAAAAGACATTATACCTTTTTCAAAATAGATAAAAAGTACATTAATTCATTTCTAACATGGTCAAAATGGTCAAATGCTATAACAACCAAATGGAATGCAAACTAATGAATATCTATTCCAAAGTATGAAAAGGGATATGTAAAATGTAATATTAGCCGATTCTACTTCTGTTGCAATCTGTCATCTATTTATTAACCAGGTTATTATGCAAATAAACACAATTGATAAACAAAATAACTTTTGTTTTCGAACATTTTCAATTATATAATTCCTGTATCTTACCTTAGGTGAGGATTCTTAGAAAAATTTAATCCTGCACATGTTCCTGCCTCAACAACCCATCCACTTAAATCCACAGCGACGCATTTTCCAGTCAAATATGTCAAAGGTTTCCTCTCGCATAGCTCACTCAAAATGGGCCACAAATCATGGACACCCATTTCTGTACATAAAAAAAAAATCAATGAACAACAGAACATAATAATATATATCCTTGAAAAACTAAATAGAATATTAAATAGTCAACCTTTTGAATGTATTAAAAAATAAATACCTTCTAAGTGCTTATCAAGCCAAAATATCATTCCTGTTAGGAATGATAACCATCTATCTACAAAATAGGATTGGCACGTTTTTGCCAAAGGCGGGAAAAAAACAGTAAAAACTGTCCTGGCAAAAATACACTTTTGCCACTTTTTGTCAAAGTTTAAAAATGGATATGTTTTATTTATGGGGATGTAACTATTTTAACTTTTACTAATTTTTGACTCTATCTAAAGATACATAATATAATGTTTTTTTAAGATAGAATATTCAATTCGTCATTGAAACAGTAATCTAAATCTAAAGTTATACCTAGAGATACAAAAAAAAAGATAAAATGAAGATTGATTTTGCAAATTTTTATGTGCAATATTGTTTTTAATGTAATTATTAGCTTATTTCACCTACAAACTGTAAGTATAAACATTTTTAGTACTTATATAAATATTTTATATGTGTATATATACACATTACTATATTAAATTGATAAAGAAAACATTTTTTATCTCATGCCTCCGTCACATAAATTTATTTTCAAAAATAGAATATTGTATTTTGTTTGCTAACATCAATGAAAATTATTTTAAATTGTTTGAATTGTCAAATTAATACTAATGAAATACCTAATCAATATTCTGATTTAAGTCTCAATTGTATTATGTACAAAATTATTCATTATTTTGCTATTTATTAATTATTATTTTGTACATTATTAAAATCTAGCCAACTTTTCTAGATTTTGCTACTTTTGCTGGTTTTTTCCAGTTTTTGCCACAGTCGGCAAAATTACCATTTTGCCGGCAAAATGGCCAACCCTACTACAAAATGAAGTGTGTATAAGCAAGCTTAACACCTATAAGCAGGGTCTGATTAAAGCACGGGCCAACTGGCCCCCCTAAAATTTGGTACTTAGTTATTAAATTTTAAATAATATAATTAACAAAATTTGAACATGTTTTTTGTTAATTCTTCCAGTAATATTTCAGGAAACCTTATTCAGGAATAAATTAAAAACAGTTAAAATGTTGACAGTTTTATCTAAAACCTACTCCAGTTTACTTATTGACATCACTCCAGTCACTTTTTTGACTTGTTACTGACTCTTTGGTTCTGAGCAGAAAAATCCTTTGGTTTTCAGGTTATACAAAAGATATAAATACAGATTTTATTCTCTTATTAGAAACTATCAAAGTAAATCAAATATTCAGTATAAACTTTTAGTATTCATTCATAAATAGCTCATAGCATACCTGATGAATTTTATTATGATTTGCAGTCATTAAAGGAGCATAATACTGGAATAACAGTTTATTACATTCAACATTTATAATAGGAATCATTAAGAATATAATTTACAAAATATGAAAGGAAAAAAACATTTATCTTATATATTATATAATATAAATTAGTAATAAATTAAAAATTTCAGCCAGTTGTAAAGAAATATCAGCACTTTTTATTATATTTCTGAAACTTGGATACAATTGTTATTTGCTTAAGAATTTTATTATTTTTTTCTCTTATTAATTTGATCTTAAAATCGACGAATAGCTATTATTCGTTAATCTTACCTATGCTATTTTATTTTATTTTTATATAAAAACTTAATTGCAAGTGTTACAGTTGACATCCTTGAGGATAGACAGATTTTTAGCATTCGACTGTACTACAAAGGTATGGAAACATAAAAAAATTTAAAAATACTCCAAAAATATTCGTTTGTATCCTCTTTTATAGACTAATTTTTTTTTTACCTTGAAAGGAGAGTAGAGGGGGGGGGGCCTCAAAAGACTACCAGGCCCTGGGACCAGCTTGCCTTGATCGGGACCTGCCTATAAGCCAGCTTAAAACCTATTTTAAAAACTAATAAGAATAAAAGTATACCATTTGTATGTAGGATTTTATGCTTCTATCCTTTTGTAAAGTCACAAAATATAATCTATTTTCATAACAATCTTTAGTATGGTGTTCTCTCAGCAATGCTTTAGAACATGCTAAAATTGACACATCCTTCTTTAAAACTTATATGGGTAAAATACTCAAATTTTTGTATTTTTATGATGAAATTATTCAGTTAGGTACTTGTATCCAATTTTAAAAGCTTACTTATAATTTTCCTTGTTTACTAGTTGAAAAGTAAAATTGGACTTTTCAGAGGAATTTCATCTAAGGATATCAGGTTAAGGTATCTGTCTACGTTGTAAACGTCATTTTTTGCCAAAAATCATAATTTTTTTTTTTTATTTCTCTATTGCAAAATTTTAACTTTTAGGCTTCTAAATCTGTTTTTGTTTTGTCTCTACTGGATAAAGAAAAGTTACAGCTGTTTAAACATCAGTGACAGATATCAAAACAAAACAGAAGTAGCGACTTTGGAACCGGAAGTTGTGGTTTTTTTTTTTTTTTTTTTTTGGTTTTTTGGAGTGCTACGGTCTACTTTTTGCAATACGAGGGCTAATGAGACCGGGACCTACTGCTTAGAGCCGATTCCGAACGGCTACAAACACCCATGCCATAGTGGGATTCGAACCCACGAACTTTGGTTCCGACGGCCAGCACCCTAACCATTCGGCCATCGTTCGGCCCGGATGTTGTGAATTTAAAGCCTTCTAAAGAGCATTTTTTGGACAAAACTTTTTAAATTTTCATAAAGATTAGTTTAAACATTTTTCTAGTATTTTTAATAATTAGCAACTTAGCAATTAGAAAGTTTGGAAGCAAGAAAGTGTGGGGAATTTTAAACTTGTGTTTTAATTTTTTAATAGTTAAAGTTGCTTTCCTAAACTTCAAATGTGTTTTTCTCAGATTGGTATTTTTAATAAAATGTTGAAACTTGAAATGTGATTTCTTAAAAAGTTCTTAAAATATTTTGTTGAATATTATTATGAAAACTTTTGATAGTATTTACTAGTGAATGACCAAAAAGTTTTAAATTTGGATCATTTTTAACGATGTTACACTCATAGTTAGATAAAAAGGTAATGAAAATTCGTTAAAAATCCAATGCGTATGATTTTGAAAGACCCATATTTTTTATCAAACATAAATTAAGGAAACATCTTTGGTGATTCGCCAGTCCAGTGTATAAGATATGGGTTGCACCAAAAAATATTGAAATAATTTATTAAAAAAATTAGACCTTTTGAAAAAAAAAAAATGATTTTTTTTACTAAATTTTCTTTATTTATTAGAAATTTTATAAAAACTTCTCCAGGAATAAAGTTTTGAAGTTCAATTCTCTATGATAATATAAAAAATAAACCTAAAAATGTAAAAGCATGAACAAGTTTCTAAGTTTAAAGAAAAAAGTTCTCCAAACATAAATGGATACCTTAAACAATTTTTCATCCTAAGAGTCTGTTAGTCAGCTGTATGTCACATTATAATAGAACATCTTCCTCAAGTGAGGGTCTTAAATGCTAATGTTACAACTAATCATTTGTTAGTGAGACAAATATTGTTGTAAAAATGTGAATCATGAAACTATTTTTGAGAGAAAGAAATGTTATGTGCATTAGCCAAGGTTATATTAAAGCACTGGTCTCATTTCCTATTTGGGAGGGGGGGGGAGCAGGTCAGGATTTGTCAAGAGCTTTATCCAGTACACATAAAAGCTAGCATTCTAGGGTTCATGTATACAAATAAACCTGATGAAAGAAATTTTTTAACAAACAGGAATAACACCACATACCTATAATTTAATAAATAAGACAGTAAATTCTTAAATTAGTTGTATAAAAATTTATAGGCTTATGTAAAATGAATCAGTAATTTGTTTTATTTGTGAAATATATGAATAAGTGAAATAAATATTACACTTTAATACTCCTAAAATTTGACTACTCTAAGTTAAAAAGTAAGAATATAACAGTTATGAGGTGGAACATTTAAAAGTACCTTAAAAAGTGTTAATCTTTTACCCTATGAATTAAAATAGAAAACAGAGTTCAAAAGATTATATAGTGCATTTTAAAAAATAAAAAAAAAATCTCAACTAAAAAGGAAATTAAAATTTTATTTTATACATATTAATATATATATAATATTGATGCAAAAATCTATTGTAATAAACTAGATTTATTGAGAAAAAATGTAATAACATAAACAGAAGTGGTAATAAATAATCATGATAAAGATAAAACTAGTTTTCACGTAGTTTTTAAAAAGAGGCAGGGGAACTTGTCAAAGAAAGGGCACTTTTTAGAATGAAAAGGCATGTTTTATGTAAAAAGCACATTATCAGTTTTTAATTTCAGGATGTATATAAATTTGAAAAGGAAAAACAGACTGCATCAATGTTAAATAAAAAAAGGACATGGTGTGGTGCCCTTCAAAAACCGCAAAATGTGAACACTAAGTAAAACTATAAATAAATAAATCTATTTTTCAAAATTACCTTAAAGATATATATAAAAAAGGGCATTTTATGATATTCTTTTTCTCAAATTTTAAGAGAAAAATTTTTAAAGAAAAAAAAAGGAGATAAATATGGCATTTGAGCTATTTCAAATGTACTGTCTTTCAATTTGAAATAAAAAGTATAAATAATAGTAATGAGAATTTGACTGTTACAGTTTAAAATCTAGTTTTGATCAAAATACATATTTATCAAAAATTTATCACTTGAAGTTTATGATGATACATGCAAAATGTATTCTGTTTGAATTTTATAACTGCACAAAAAGATGCTCTGCTATGATAAAATGAAACTGTTTTCTTCATAGTTTCTGTTAACTGCTCTAAATTTATAAATCAGTCTTGAGTCTATTAGCATCCCCCTCCCATGTTGGCTACAGTACCTAATATTTTTGAAAATTTGATTGACCTTATTCTAAAAATTTCCATTTATTGGACAAGTGTTTTCAAATCTTAAAAACAATACATATGACATAGTTATGATGCAATATTTATCTACTTTATGTCTTCAAAAGTCTATGGCTTAAAATTTGTGACAAACACCATAAAATGCACTTCTTTTATTTATATAATAAAAGTATTTTTGAAAAATAAAAATATTTATAGTTATCCATATATATGTATAACATAAGTATATATATATATGGATATGTATATAATATGTATATATATGTATAACGTAGTAGGTCAGTAATAAATGTATATTTTTATATAAAGCAAAATGTCTTTTGTGTCTTTAAAAGGTGCTGGTTTTATTTCACAACCAGGCCAGTAACCAAAATACTACAAGTAGTGCTCTGCTGGTAAATTTAGTACGAATTGTCACTTTCGACTTGCGAATATTATAATAATTCAAAATGTAACTAAGTTTAAAATACTGTTCACAGCACTTAAAAAAGCACTAATTTCCAGATCATTCGACATCGCAATGAACTTACATCAAAATATTCCAAATGTTTACAGTAGATATATTTCTCAGGCAATTCAATCTTGACGCCTTTTTCTACAAGCAGTTATTTTCCTTATCAGTCACACCATATTGTTTGTCAACTTCACCATAAAAAACCATGGAAGAATGTTTTCTAACCGGTGATTTTCTTCTGTAGGCCGTTAGTGGGTACTCAAAATTTAAACGGAAATGGAAGGAACCCAGCTAGAGATGTAAAAAACCCGGAATTTTGAAGAGGTGGGAATAAACCCGGGAATTTTGGGGAATAAACCCGGAATTTTGGGAAGAAATCATTTTAACAATGTTTACATTTATTTTTTCAACAGTGGTACTAAAGCATAGAGCTAAGAGATTTTTGTTTTTACTCTTGGCAACATATATGTATATATATTCAAAAAATAATAACAATGAGCATTTAAGTGAGTTTATAGTGGTACTTATGTAATTAATGACCCTGTTAGTCTTATCAAACACATAACTGGTTGCTTCCATTTTAATTGCTAATATAATAATTATATACATTATTTTTTATCATTATTTATTATGAAAATTGCTTTATTCTGAACTTTTCCCCTTCCTTTTATAATATAAAAATAAATATCTTTAAGTTTAAAATAACAGTTTATTATATTTTGTAATGTATATATCATGTGTAATCAAATGACACTATTGCATTTTGTGTCCAATTCCTACATACACACATTACATATATATTGTAACGGCGTGATTTAGCGATGTATCGTCAAAGAACTTTGCTTTGAAAGGTGGACTTGTGTGGATACAAAAGGATTGTTTTCTACGGCACCATGAATTCTACACGGCCGTGCACTACAGTAAAGGAACAATATGCCAGACGACACGGCACCGTCTCTGACAACTAAAAAAAATGATTGCGGAACGACAAAGGATTTTCCACTTCTGAGATGTAGTCGCTAAGCGACCACGGCTTTGCGGCTGATGATGGTTTAACCCGGACCAATCCAGTTGGTCGAAGGTGAGGTCATCGCTAGGTGACCCAATAATAAAATTGTGAGTGAGGCCCCTTTCTTAGAGGCCCCTCCCCTAGAAAGAGACGAAGAAGATTTGTTTTTTTTTTAAGAGAAGTTAGTTATCTAGGAACCAGCTAATTCAGAGGTCGCCTTGACCAGTCTCTCTACCGGAGAGTTTTTTTTTTGCTATAATCCCACCTTGGGATCTTTTCTTTAAGGAGTAGCCAGCATCGGCTAACTCGAAGGTCGCCTCGACCAGTCTCTCCATCGGAGAGTTTCATTTAGCGAAATCCCGTCTTGGGATAAATCTCTTGCGGAGATTGAAGCGATACCCTGTGCTTTGGGTTTTCGTATTCTAATATAATCCTCTTCGGGATTGTTTGCTGTTCTTCAGAACTAACTGTGCAGATCTTCTACCTGTCCATCAGCGAATTATTGAGGGAGCTACGAATTATTTCTTCCGTCTAATCACCCATATTTCGGCAGAGACTGAATTTAGTTTAGGTACCCGTCTCTACTCAGGCCTACCTGTACTAATCACTTACCTATGATCAGATTGTTTTTTTATAGTTGGGAAATGATGTATATAGCAGAAGTGTGAATAAATATAATAATCAAGATACATCTGATTCTTCCTTGTGTCTCCCGAAACAGGGACCGGATACGTTACAATATATATATATATATATATATATATATATATATATATATATATATATATATATATAGAGAGAGAGAGAGAGAGAGAGAGAGAGAGAGAGAGAGAGAGAGAAAGAGAGAGATGTTATCCAAGAAAAATAATGATTTATGGGTTTTGTGACACTACAAATTATTGCCTAATATTTATGTCATAATAAAAATATTGGATATTTCTCAAAGGAAAATTATACTCGTACTTTCTTGCTAAACATACCTTGCCAAATATACTTAGTTAATCCCAATTATTCATTTTTTTTTCATAGCATATAATAGTTAAATTCTGTGAAAATATCAATTTTTGAGGTCTACAACAGAGACAGAAAAAAAAATGGTAGTTCTCATTGTGTCATAGGAATTGGCGACTTCAAAATACTTCGAAATTCCGATGTTTTGGAAATTTTCAAAATTCTCTTCCCAAAAAACCCGGTTTTTTCCCCCTGGTTTAAACCGGGTTTTTTCCACTGCTCACAACTCTACTTGTCATGCTAATAAGGCGATTTCACTCAGTAGGGCAAATTCTGAAATTATGACAATTCTGTCTTTAGTTTCAAACGGAAGGGCAGTTTATTGTTTGTCTATTGGGGTTGTAAACCTGAAAATGAATGGGAAGGGCATTATAGTAATTTGTGACGTTACGACAAATTGCCTTATACAAATAACAAGAACTTGAAAAAAAAAATTATAATGTTTTTGTTGCCGTTTACCAAGTGGAATTTAGATTTTTATAAAACTTATTTTGAAGTTTGAAATTAAGAATGTTTTTCACGAACGGAATGGGACAAAAAGTTTGTATATTATGACGTTTTACGCTCAACAAAAACTCAAGTATAGGTCATTTATCCTTAATTAGTTGAAGAATATTACAATTATATAAAAAGGTAGTTAGAAAGGTATTAAATTTTAATGTGTTACTTTCTCGTTCGGCAAACAAACTTATATCAACAAGCAACACCAAGCATAGAGCCTAAAATGTATTTATAAAAGAGTCTGCCCTTCCTACCAAAACATTTTCAATGTATGCATTATAAAGCCTTTTTTTTAACTTATCAAAATTTATGTACATTACTAGTTTTTACTGAAAATGTTGAAAGATAGTTTCAGACCATGAAAAGAGTAAAAACATTTTTTTATATTAGAACATAATAAACTTAACCTAACTTTCGGTGGGTATAGGATGATTATAAATGTGGATGGGGGTGTGACCAAGCTGGCCTTAAAATCTAGAAACTTTACTATGAAACGGAATTTTATAATTTACTGATTATGCGAAACTGTTATCGAATTTTGCTGTCATACAAAGTATGTTATCTTGAAAATAAAATAAAAAATATGTCATAATTCTTTTTCGCGATTTTTTTTTTATTTTCCCAGTTTTTAAAAAAATCACTATAGAATAAATTTGACTGGTAAGTATTGGAGCGTATTTCAATGTGCTTTAGTATTTTTTAGACAAATTTAATCCTGGTAAAAGCTTGGACAGTAAATTAAAAAAAATGCATCGGGATTGCAAATATATCTTTCAAGATACAATGAAATTACTGAACCTTTTTATGACTATTTACTTATAATTACAAAAGCAAGGATGCACGTACAAGACTTATGTTTGTATATAGGTACTTTGTACATGTGCAAGTATTTTTTAAAGATTAACAGTTTACAGTACTTTTGATTAAGACTTTCCACCCTCCCCGAAAAAAAGTTCTGGCTACGTCACTGACGGAGTCAAACAGAGGCTGATGACCGGTCACAGCTGGACTCACTGACTTCTGGTTGGCAGAACAAATTTGAATTTTCTACATTTTTCAAGAAGAATCACAATTTTTTTTATTGCAAGTAAAACTAGTTGTTTACTCACTTCTCAGATTGTCTGCATTTTAATCAACATTCGAGATATTCAGTTACAACTATCTAAAATCTAAGCATATACAGTGTCACTGTGCTAACCAAACCAAAACTTCTCATTTAATTTCTATTTCACGAAACCAAGTAAAATCTGAAATTAACGTAATAATGGCAAATTAATGCCGTGCATGTCGAAGCAGACTCGAGCACGCCGTGGAATGGCTGTCTTCACACGTTGCAGCATCCACCGAAGTACAAGCAGCATGCAACTAAGTCCACCACTAAAGTCGTGGTGTTGTCACTACGTCTCGATACATAAGTTCCTTCAGGTGGCTCCATAGGAAAAAATATAACGGTGTAAGATCTGGTGGACGTGTCGGCCATAGATCCGGATCCCCACGTCCGATCCGGCGCCGGGGTATTCGAATACCCAGCTAACCATCCATGGTTGGCTGGATCCATATCCAGCCAACCACGTACAGAAGCACAGAAATGCGCCGGAGCCCCATCAAAGTCTTTGTATTACCTCTAATGGTAAGTCATAGAGGAATTCGGTTAAGACCTCATTGAGAAACATCAAGTACAACTGTCCCTTAGGCAACAGATATGGTCCCCGAGTATACCGGCCCACACGTTACAAGGCCAACTTTCCTGATGTTTCTGAGGCCGGATTGCATGCGGATTGACCTGGGACCATATATATATAAATGTGGTCTATCACAACAGCTATAGCTGTTGTGATGGTTGAATACCCTATCACGAGTCAACCATGATTCATCAGTCCACGGGATATGTACAATGAAACCATTATCTGTGTTCTGTTGCTGCAACAGCCATTTACAGAATTCCACCCGTTTCTGAAAGCCATCTGGTTTCAGACCTTTCACGGTTGTGTACCGAAATGGGTGTAGCCTTTCAGACCGTAAAAGCAATATGCAGACCGATATGCAAATACTGCATATCGGTCTTAATATTATTTTTATTATGCATTATTCTAAACATTAATTTCTCCCCTTTATATTAATCCTATTTTTCCAGCCATCCAATTCGAAAGAGGAAGTTTTTCATTCCTTCAGCCGAACCTCGAAATTCTTTCTCTGACTCTCAAGGCTAAAAATGATATTGCTGGCGTTTTAATAAGGAAGTACAGTGGATTCCGCTTAATGGGATAGCGGTTCATTGTTATCAATCGCTTATTGTTATCGAAATCCCTTGGTCCCGTTTTTCTCTATTCATTTGTATGTCAAAAAGATCGGTTTATGGTATCGTTAATGTTATCAGTTTTCGAACTAATTGGAAAAGGAATATTCCCAATGTATTCAGAAGAAACCCATTCCTTCCTTCCCCCCAGTTCTTGTTTTAATTTCCGAGAATTCTCCTCCTTCCACCTAGGGAAATGGGGAATGAACAAAAGAGTAGGGTATTACACGTCCCCGGAATTTTGCTCGCTTACGTACAGCTTGTCGATAGGGAAGCCAGAAAGCGAAATGATTTAACATTCAAACTAAAGATCAAAATTTTAATGTCGTTGTGACAGGTTACCAAAAATGAGAGAGCGCAACATTTCTCAGCCTCTGTTGTGCAAAATTTTGAAAACTGGTGATGATCTTACTAAAAGAAATAAACAAAATGAAAATACGGAGACACATTCCAATAGCTTCCACGTGAACAGAATCTGAAGTCTGTCAGATTGTCGTAGGAAAATAGACGAACGATGAAACTGATGAGTCACATGAATAATCCCTTGATATCAAGACACCTCTTATAAGTGCTGAAATGAGAAATGCATTGAAAGTGTTTAAACGTGGTGTGTAAACACCGCTCCGATGACTTTATAAAACATTACGATGACGAACAGTTTATCAATGAGCTTCTTAGAAAAAATGGTAGACAGTCAACAAATGATCATTTTTTTAAATTATGTATATAATTCTTATGCTTTAAAGTGTAATATACAGTACATAAATATAAGGTGTGAATTAAAGGGGGTGTAAATGTATCTAATTTTGCATATCGTTTAATGTTATCAAAATCACGGTGTCCAAAACTGATCCCATTAAGCGGAGTACACTGTAATAACTCTCTCAGGAACGATCAGCAGCAATAATCATTCTGAACGCCACACTTTGGTAGATGTCTGCAGTCAAAAGTCACTCTCGTTAAACAATAAATTGCTGTTTCAGCATTTTCACATCATACTTAAACCCCACGAGGTACTAGGTTCACTCTCGCTCGAGGTTGTACGCAGACAGCATTATGACTCTGCCTGGTTTAGATTTCTCTGGGTTTTGTCCTAACATTGATGAGATGACATAAAAATGACGTTCGGCCACGACAAATGATGTATTCATTCGTGACAGAAGTTTAACTGGATTCTTGGCAGCCCAGTATGCCCGGGCTGAGGAAATTAATAGACGCAATTTTTAAAGGGGTTTTCCCTTATAAATGTGGGTCCGGTTTATCCATCGTTACACACACACACACACACACACATATATACTGCGCACATATAGTGGACTGCGCTTAATGTGATCAGTTTGGGACACCGTGATTTTGACAACAATAAACGATTGATAACAATAAACGATATGCAAAATTAGATAAATTTACCCCCTCCTTTAATTTACACTCACTACATTTCAAAACAAAATGAAAAAACATACCTTATATTATGTACTGTCTATTATCCTTTAAAACATAAGAATTGTATGCATAATTAAAAATATTGATCAATTGTTGACTGTCTACCATTTTTTCTCAGAAGCTCATTGATAAATTATTCGTAATCATAATCAACCTGTCATAACGATTTAAAATTTCGATCTTTTGTTTTAATGTTAAATAATTTCGCTTTCTGGCTTCAATATCGATAAGCTGAATGTAAGCGAGCAAGGCATAAAAGAGGAATACGCTCCTTCTCAGTTCCGATAAAAATGTGTTGCCTTCTGCTTATCAGACAACCGTTGACCACCAGGAAGGTGTGCGTATTTCTGAAAAATTCCATGAACGTGTAAAACCTCACTCATTTGTTCATTCTCCATTTCCCAAGTTGGAAGAGGAGAATTCTCGGAAATTCAATCAGCGAAGGGAAAGAAAAGAATGGGTTCCTTCTGAATAGATTGTGAATATTCCTTTGCCAGTCAAAATGAGGTTCGAAAACGTATCCCATTAACCGATGTAACGATCCCATAAAGGATCATTTTAACATACAAATGAATAGAGAAAATCGGGACCCAGTGATTTCGATCACAATAAGCGATTAATAACATTAACCGTGATTGCATTTAACAGAGTCCACTACACACACACACACACACACACACACACACATATATATATATATATATATATATATATATATATATATATATATATATATATATATATATATATATATGTACACACATAAAAGAGTTGCCCTAACTGCGCCTGAACCTTGATTTGTAAGACATTAAACAATTCCATGAAAGTTGGATTTATATTTTTCTAGCTATATATACTTTTCGATATTGTAATATCTTATTATTATTTCATGAATTATAATAACTGAATGTCTAAAAACGAATCAAAGTCATTGAGTATAAATACAATGAACTTTTTGAATAATAACATGGATTTATATTAAACAGGGTCAGTTTGACCCCCTTGCCTACGGTTTTAGGTAGACCCAAACTCCCGTGGTTATGATAAAACATTAAGGGCCTGTCTCATCAAAGTCGTTTAACGGCTAACTGAGATTAACCCATGGCGCGACCAATGGGGGAAGCAACTCTCCGTTTAAACAGAGATTAAATCGGTCTCACCAGTAGTTTAACCTGACCGCGATTAATCCCTGTTTAAACGGAGAGTTGCTTCCCCTCGTTGGTCAGTGCCAAAGGTTCATCTCGGTTAGCCGTTAAACGACTTTGGTAAGGGCCGATCCCACCAAAGTCGTTTAACAGCTAACTACGATTAGCCACGATTAACCCTGGGGCCAACCAATGGGGGAATGCAATTCTCCGTTTAAACCGAGATTAATCGCGGATAGCGTTAAACGACTTTGGTGGCCCTAAGACAGGCCTTAAAAATGTGAGTTTCGTCAAAACTGTCAAATTTATTAAATTTCATTTTTTAGAATAACATTTTTTATAAGCAATATAAACAACTATTTTAAATGCTTTCTCCTAAACAGTTTCGAATATTAATTTTATATGACGTCGGTCAATATAAGCAGATGTCCAAAATCCAATGTCCGACTTTTATCGCCATTTAAAATATTGGGCAACATTGACTACAATTTGTGCTGCCTGAGATTTCTTTTTCTCTCGTAAAGCCCTATACCAGAGTAAATATAAGCATTTAGCTGTTTCATAATAATAAAAAAGAATTTAAACATTTTAAAAATAAAGCTGTGTGAGGTTGAAAACATAGCTCATGCAAATTTTTTTCTCCCACTTTGAAACGTCATCATTCAGCACTATAAAATGTCAGAGATCAGCGGAGGAAAGCACACTCGTCTCTTGCAAGCTCTTCTTACTCTTGTCTATTGGGATAAGTATGTTTTGAGTGGTGAATGTATTTCTTCTGTGTTTTATGTTTGTAAATTGATTTTGTTTTTGAAAGTCAATCAAACCTTTTTAAATAGTGTAATATGTATGATCTATTCACAAATTTTTCTTAAATGTGTATATTCAACGATAGTTCTTGTTTAATTTCAACGCTAATTTTGTTATTGTTTTAGGTGATGGGTTTACTGTGGCTTCTGGTAGCAACATGTAAGTATATTTAGTTACATTATTTTCATATGTATAACATTTGAATTTCGCTGCCGTATAAACAGATTTTATGACACTGAGAATTCGTTTTTAATTGTCAGGTTTGGTAAACTTGCGATTGTATCCTTTGCAATGAAAGGCTCATTGGAAGTTTCGTGCACTGTATATTAATTCTATATGAAAATCTCTTATATTATAAGAAGGAACAGACTACCATCTTACACGAGGTGGAGAATAGAAACTTACTAACTTGCAAAATAGCTGTACAATTGCACTACTTATTGTTAATTGTATGAAACTCGATTTTGTTACATGAAAGTAAAGTTAATCAAAGTAACGTATAATTTGTAGCATAAGACAAATCTATTATTCTCAAATCTTATATATTTACTCGGTGTCTAGTATCTGCTTATGCTCCTAGCTTGATTTAACCTGACACTTAAATTTACTGTGAACAGTTGGATTAACACATGCTGTAAACTCAGTACTGCTTATGGTTTTCGTTAGCTTTCTATATAGCTTTTCAGTTTTTTAAGGTTAAATAAGTTGTTTACACTAGTTCTAAAACATAGCCTAGGGTTATGTTCTCTTTAAAATACATTTGTCGGGATTCCTGTGAGACCTTGTTCCTCTTCTATTACAGGCTTCTCGTGTGTTTTCCACAATGTTCATGCCGACTCCCCAGGAAAAGATCCTGAGTTCTCTGCGGTAGGTAAACGTGTTATTCTCTTTTAATGGAGATGTATGCAGGGTTCAACATGTCTGAAATCTCATTGAATGTTTACATTTCAGGATACTCTCTTCGTAATGAACTCTTTGTTCGGTTTTCGGCCATGTCTTGATGAGGCTTGCAGTGGTCTCCCATCCGACCCTAAAGTAGACCCTACGTCCCAGGACTCCGCTGGTTCGGAATATATGTCCAAACATCCTTCCGTCATGCCGCCTTCTCCTGATCCTATCGTCGAATATTGCTTGCCTTTGCATTCCAGTACTGTGCACGACATTTCCGTCATCGTGAAGAACCATCCGGATATAAAAGACGTTAAATCTAAAGTTGTTGAAGGAATTATAGCATACGTTGCTCAATTTTCTGTTTTAAATTCCGAAAAGTGTGAATCTACTGTCAAGCTCTTGGACTTTATACTCTTAGCTGTTCAAGCTATGCGGCATTCGTACGTTGGTGAGCATGGAATAACTTGCAATTACACAGAAATTATTGATGAAAAGCCTGGATATCCTGATCAGACGGAGAGCACCCCGACGACTTCTAAATGTACTCCACCAAGTACAACGCCCGATTATACTTCAACTGAAGCTGACTACAAACCGTCTACCTCGGAGGATGATTGCAATGTAACGGTTCCTGAAGTTCAGCCTACTGTAGAACCTTGTCCTGAACCTTCAGAGGAAATCGAAGAGATAGTTGCAGAGGACGGCCATCACTCCCTGTACCCTCCGTTCGTTGGCTCTGTAAGAGGAATGCCTGGTGTCAATTATCCTAACTATACTGAAGTTCCTGTGACTTCATTTAGTTGTGCTGACAAAAAGTACGTTCCTGGATTTTATGCTGATTTGGAGACTGGGTGTCAAGTGAGTATTTTGGTTTTACTTCATGCATTAAGTGTTCCTGTACTTGTGCTCTTAAGTAATTTGCATCGCTAGGGGTAACTAAAATGTTGACTCGCTGTTGGTATGTCGGTATTGCTTAATATCTTGAGGATCCCTAAATTTCTTTCTGAAGTCTCTTAGTTCTGCAAAACTGTCTTGGGGTCCCTTAATTTGGTAATATTATTTTGGTTTATTATCTTAATTAGGTAACTTCCTGAATTAGCTAAATGAGTGCTTGAGCGCAGCACTGACTCGTGGTATCGGAGCTGGCGAGTTCGAGTTTAACTACTAGACCAGACTTACGGATTGTTCTTGGGTACCAGCATTTAGTATTAATTCTTTCACTTATCCTAAAGAAAGTGAACTAAAGTGTTTTAAGTCTTTCTTGCCTTTAAGTTAGGGTTATATTGCTTCGGTTTCGTCCCTTTCAGCTTAGTGTACTGAGTGACATGTGTAGTCCAGGGAATGGGGATTTTCTTGGATATCTGTGCATACAATTTTGTACACGCTGGTGCGGTTAATTCAGTTTCTAACGTAACCTGTAGAGTGCCTAGTCTTTGCTTTTCAGTCTTCTTGGCTTTCAGCCTTCGGAAAAGCACTGTTACTACGCTGATTTCTGTTCTAAATGTTTGATCTTGCTATCGTTGTACTTAGTTTAGCTTGGTGTCTGTATCAGACTTTCTACACATTCATCCTAGTTTAGAGTTGCACCATTCAACTAGCTATGATGCATATCAAATCCTCTATTGATTTGACTTCATTCAATTCGAATACATAGTCGGAAGCCATGAATATCTTATCGGTGTAAAAAAAAAAAAAGATGGAATACCTCATTACTCGATATGCTGCGAGTTTAAATTCTTTGGGGACTTAAGTGTCCAATTTTAAGGCAATGGTGGTGTCTGCTGAAACTTTTCTATCTTAACTGTCTGTACATAACTATTATTTGTATAGTTGTGGTGTCTATACTTAACAGGTTCAGTGCTAATTTAAAGAGTTCTAAAAGACGGGTTTTCTGTATTGTAGATGTTAGGAAAATTTAGGTGCATTTCTGACGAATTCCCTTGTCTACTGGTTAACTGTTCCTTAATGAGTTATGGGAATTGCAACTGTCTCTATCACGTAAGGTGTAGTTCTGTGTTTCAGATTCATTGGTAATTTTGTAAGAGCGAGTTAGTATTGTTATAGGTGTTCTTATTGGCATTTAACATTACTTGTATAGTTCCTAGTTCTGTACCTATTCTGTGTATAGAGGCCTTAATATGCGTGCTATCATTCTGAGCAGCTACTTACGTCTTCAACTGCAGTTCTTTTTGGTTACACTTAGTTTCTATGTGGGTTTAGGGGCTCCCTTGTCAGTTTCCGGTCGCCTTAATTCGTGCGCTTGCATCTTGCCGTCTGATCTTTTAAAATTAATGATTCGCAGTTTATACAGTTTTGCAGCTTGCGCAACAGTATGTGAACAGAAATTCTTGTTATCAAACATTAACTTAGTCCTTAAATCTAAAACTGACGCTCTTTTCAGGTTTTCCACGTCTGCTACGAACACAGACGTGAGAGTTTCCTTTGTCCCGTTGGTACAACTTTCAATCAACCCATCTTGGCATGTGACTACTGGTACAGTTCGAATTGTTCTTTGGCTCCAGTCTATTATGAAATCAATGCAAAGGCAGAGGAGGTCGCTGAGGAAGAAGAGATGAACGTGGCGGTAGGAGAGCTAATTACAGTCCTAGTCGAAGGTAAACAGGAGAGTAAAGAAGATGCTGGCAAGCCTTCTGTACCCCAAGCAGAAGTGGACATTACAAAGTTTTTACCCGTAAAAGCAAAGGTTACAGAATTTACGAAGGTAGTTCCTGAGGTGCCCGGTGTCCTCATCCCGAGTCCACAATCCCTTGATGTTGATGAAGTTGCATCGGAGATATTTAATAAAATGGTATCGTCTGCCACCGTAGTTGCTTCTAAGAGCAGGGGTGTCATTGCCAAGATTCCGGAGCCTGGAGTTAAAGTTAAGCTGGCAGCTGTAGCCGGAGGACTAGCCGCTAAGCCAGTTATTGCTAAGGCTAAATTATCAGCTGCAGCTGCAATGTCTGTTCCTGCAGCAAAGATCGCTGCTGCGAAAGTTGCAGCGCCGGTCATTGTGAAGACTAAGTTGGCTACTGTTCCAGTCGTTGCTAAGGCTAAATCTGTTGCTGCAGCAGCATCCGTTCCAGTTGCAAAGATGGTTGCTACAAAAGTTGCTGTTCCTGTTGTTGCGAAGGCTAAAGCTGCTGTTCCTGTTGCGAAGATGGTTGCTACAAAAGTTGCTGTTCCTGTTGTTGCGAAGGCTAAAGCTGCTGCAGCAGCAGCATCCATTCCTGCTGCGAAGATCGTTGCTACGAAGGCTACCGTTCCCATTGCTGTGAAGGCTAAGTTAGTTGCTGCACCGAAAGTTGCTGTGAAGGCATCGGCACCGGTCCTCAAAGCTAAAATGGTTGCGTCCGCTATACCTTTAGCTAAGTCTAAGATAGTCGCACCTGCATTGAAAGGGTTGACACTGAAAACCGTGAGTGCGCCTCTCGTGAAAGCCAAGGTAGCCCTGCCTCTAGTGAAGAGCGTCGTCGCTGCTCCTGTTCCGGTTGTGAAAGCTAAGTTGGGTGCAGCGGCCGCAATATCGCCTCTCACCAAGAAAGCATTGGCGTTGGGTTACATGAAGCTATTGAAGGCTAAGAAGTTGGCCTTGGCAGGTTAATCGATGTACAAGAGGTTATATGCTGGCATATGTAAACATGATCTGAGGAAATAAAAGTTTTTACTGATCAAATTCTTTCAGTGTAAATTTATTCCCATTGTTTTTTTAGGGGGCATGGCATGGGATTTCAGTCGGAGTCCTTTTTTTAAATACACTTACCAATCCTTTAGATCAGTTGTAGCTGCCATTTACCTATTAGGACTACGATTTCGTAGTTCTAATTGAATAGATATCGCATTCGATCACGATGGTTTTAGGTCACTCGCTTTAGACCCAGGATCCAGCCGGTGTTGCTGAAATCGGCTAGCCTGCTATTATCTTCCAAGAACGGTTTCGGCGTTAAGTCCTTTTATTGAAGGTTCGAGTGCCTGATAGCAAATCGAGCAGTGATTCGGTGATTTCACCTCGGATTGTTCCGAATTAAGAAGTTCACTTCATTTTAAATATACATGCCACGCGTGTTAGATGTAATCATCGTAGGGTATTGATGCTTCATAAATCTTATGGGGAAGAGTTCAAAGTAATGACCTGTTTAGGCACGGAAATCATCTTTCATCGATTACAACAATCAGTTCGTCTAAAAAAAGCCTTTCAGAAACTTGTGTTGCAGGAAGATGTGCAAGATTTTAATGATTGTAACTTATACACAGGGTTGCATCGGTAAAAACCATGGGAGGTTTGAACAATCCTGGTCGGTATACATTTTGACCAGTTTTGAACCACTCAAATTTACTATTCGATTTATAAACTTCTATGTTTTAACATGTTTGATTAATACTAATCGAACATAGTTTACTAGCATATGGTAAAGACAAGTTAAAATTGTCATAACATAAATGACACCCGCAAAAAACAAATATAACATAACACCAAGATACAAAGTTTACATATTTTTTTTATACAAGCTGTTTTATATGTAATTTATATTGAATTAAAAAAACTGTTACAAGAAAAAGTTTTGTAGTTTTCTCTCTAAATTCAAACGATTTCGGAATTTATTTTGAATTACTCTAAACTTTGAAAAAACGTTGAAATCATTTTAATTGTAAAATGTCATGTTTGTTTAAATTTTAAAATTTATGTTTTTAACTGACTCATGTTTTATGTTGCAACTGGATTACATATTTACAACTGCATGCACATGATTCATTTTTAAAATTAAACTTTCTTATACTGTATAAGCATGTTAAATCTCATGAATTTATTAGTGTCATGTTATTTAACTGCACTATTTTTATTGCTTATTAAGAGTCGTTTCTAATTACAAAAGATATTGTATATTAAAATTAAAACTATTTTTAACAATTCTGACTTGGGACCAGTTTTGGACGGTTAAAACCACTTTTATCCAGTGTTCTGGTTAAAATCGGTTTTGACTGGTCAGAATTACAACCCTGCTTATACACTATAAAAATATATCGTAGAATTTGCTATCATTCGGAAGATTAACCATTCAGGGTACTTTTAATAGTCTAATTTCATTCTGCTTCTAATTTGGGGGACTTTAGATCAAATGTTTCTCTGCCAGTTAATTTTAGAATGTAGTTTTGCGATTCCTTTTAAGTTCTTTGCAGGTTAATATATATACAGTATACTCCACTTAATATGATCAGTTTGAGACACCGTGATTTTGATAACCGAATGATAATAAACAATATTCAAAATTAGATAATTTACCCCCCCCCCACTTTAATTCACACGTACTAAATTCCGAAATAAAATAAAAAAAGAACTCGCCTTATATTTATGTACTGTATATTATCCTTTAAAGCATAAGAATTGTATACAAAATTAAAAAAAAATTATCAATTGTTGATTGTGTACAATGTTTTCTATGAAGCTCATGGATAAATTGTTCGTAATCATAATCAATATGTCATAACGATTTAAAATTTCGATCTTTTGTTTTAATGTTAAATCATTTCGCTTTGTGGCTTCCCTATCGACAATCCGCACGTATGCGAGCTAGGCATAAAATGGGAATACGCTCCTTCTCAGTTCCGAATAGAATTTGTTCGCATTATTATCGGTCTCCCTTCCGATAATAACGTGTTGCCTTCTGCTTATTTGACAACCACTGACCACCAGCAGGGTGGGCGTATTTTTGAAAAATTCCAGGAACGTGTACTACCCCACTCCTTTGTCTTTCTCCTTTTCCCTTGGAAGAGGGAGAATTCTCGGAAATCAAAACAAGAACGAAGGGCAAGAAAAGAATGGTTTCCTTCTGAATAGATTGTGAATATTCCTTTGCCAGTTAAAATGAGGTTCGAAAACAGTTCCCATTAACTGATGTAACGATTGCGTAAAGCGATCATTTTAACATATAAATGAACAGAGAAAATCGGGACCGAGTGATTTCGATAACATTAACCTCGATCACAATAAGCGGAGTCCATTGTATATATACAAATTTATGTAAATAAAATGTACTCTAATAAACTTAATTTTGTTAAATATTTTTTGACGATATCTTAAGCCTATTTTAGTCCTCAGTTTTGTGTTAAACGGTTTTCATTAAACGTCTACGACAAGGGCTGTGGAGAAAAATGCCGATCGAGACCTTCAATCTCGTATAATGAAGATCAAGCATACATAAATATTGAAGATACGAGGATTCAAAATTTACAGAGTGTAGAAAAAGTTAATAAAATACAGTAATTTTCGTTTACAGAAAACTTTAATAGGAGGGTGCAGCCCCTTTTAAACCTTTAATAGTTCGATTTTTTTTTGTTTCTACATTTTTAAAGTACCTGGACATTTCTGTATCGTTTAAAAGAAACCAGGGGCGTACGCAAGGGGTTGGGTTAGGGGTTTAAACCCCCTTGCTTACTGTATAAATCAATAAACTTTTAGCGTGTTTGTATACTGGTTTAATTCCCTATTTGTTGGCAAGTTATTTTTTATTTTTTTGTCAAATTCATTAGTTTTTTTTATATAATATTCACATTTATACGGTTATTTAGGTAGATGTTACACTATGAGTAGTGTTTTTCTGGCTTGATTAATTCCTACTTTTTAATATTTTACCTCTTATTATAAAAAATGTTCTTAAGCTTGAAAAATCCATTCAAAATTTAACTAAACAATGTTGTCGAAATAAAAGTCAAAATTGTCTATCCGCCTAAATTAGGGAAATAGTGCCGTATTACATATTCTAATTTTTTCTAGTAGTTTCAGAAAATGAACCCTATGAACTTATGAATTTTAGCACTTGTTATCGCGGCATTAAATCTTGAGCGGTACGGTTTACTTTTTTGCAACAAGTAGGCTAATGAGACCGGAACCTACTCCATAAAGCCAATTTCGAACGTCCATGCCATAGAGGGATTCGAAGTCATGAACTCCGGTACCGGAGGTCAGCGCCCTAACCATTTGGCTCTCTTTAAAGAGGAAGAACACTTTGCGATTTTCAATAACATACTCAGTTTTGGGACAAACAATACACTCTCCAAAAGCTGGAAAAAGAAATACATAACGCAACTGGACCTTTTTAATTTATAAATTAAAAATGCTGAAAAACAATTTTTTAAAGCTTAAGAGTGTAAGACAAATGTGAAACAACGTTATTCGAAAAATGTTTTGATAATGAAGAATATACTAAGCCTTTTTTTTTCAGAACGAGTCATTTTGAATTTTTGGTTGGGTTCTGTCATTTAGAAGGCCCCTTGCACATAAGCAATAAATCCTTGTTCAATTAGCCCTTGTGTAGCAAAAAAGTAGCTTTAGCTCTCTTAACCAGAACAAACTCAGTCATACAACATATAAAGAATTAAGCAATTAACCAAATTTCAGTTATTTGTAAACATTTACTGTCGTCACAATACTTGGCTGAGGAATTCTAAGTCTGATGTTTAAAGGAAGTCTGTGCAAATGGATTCATAATGATTGATAAACAACCTAACTGTGATGAACTTACAATCTAGATATTCAAGGTCAAGGTAATTGGGTTTAACGGAGTACCCAGCGAAGTGGAAAGTTTTCACTTTAACCTCCGAACGTAAAACAGATCAAAACATCTATTTAGGCCTCTAGGCAAAAGGTAATCCAAACAAAAAATTAATACATTCCAGCTCACAAGGAAGCGAGGAGGTGAGAATGTTCATATATATATATATATATATATATATATATATATATATATAGTCACCAATGTGGTGTCTAATTAAAGGATAATTAGACAGGAACCTTGACTGACTAGTAGGTATTGGACTACGTTACAAACAGTATTCAATGCGGCTGGGAATACAGGCAGATAGTCGTATGACAAACGTCTGCGAAGCTGTTCATTTAGAACGTATCAGCACGTGTCACTGAAGGAACAATACCCCCGGACCTTAAAAAGGTAAGTATAAGCTTGTTAGAGTTGTGAACATTCCAATCGCAAAAAAATACTTACGAACGTAAGATTCCGAGTACTATGTCCTTCAAGATGGATACATTAGGAAATATTTAGTGAAGATTTTACTCCGGAAAGTGAAAATCAAGTTTAATAAATCCTAACTGTATGAGGAAGAAGTTTGCAAGAGTACACAAGATTAATAATCTAGTATAAAAAATAACCCTTACGCAAATTTATGGCGTTACAACTTCACTTTTAGTTCTAAGTCTGAGCCGCAGTTCATTCGCAAAGGTATCGAACTGGTAACCTGAGGGTTGAGAGAGGTAGGCAAAGGTCAGCTATGTCCATTAACGGAACGCTGGAGTTTGTGAAGTAGGTTCGTGGTCACGATGTCATTGAAGTTCCCAAACAATATCACAGAGTGGTAGACCAAGGTCGGTGCTCCTAAATTACGAAGACCCACTTTGTTGTGTTTCGTGGGGGGTAAATGTTGGTCTATATGGTGCTCTTCCAGTAAATGTGTAAATATGGTTATGGCAAATGCTGTAAGCAGTAAGTGCATTTACGAGTTCTTATAGTTACCAATATGGAATACAACAGATTTTATTAACAAGCTAAAAAGCTATTAAAGTACAAATTTATTCCAGAAAGTGATTTACATAATTAAGCTTTCCGTATCTTCAATAGTCTGAGGTAATTTGTTGTAAGTGCCGTCTTGGTCATCGGCGATACTTTCGATTCCGAATACCTAAACATTTCTTCGACTGGCTTTTTAATAGGATCTACACGATCAGTTGACTTCACATCTCCGGTAGCTGGACTGACAGAAGATGGCACTTTTTCGGGAAATGCGATCGGTTCAACAACGAATTTCGGATCCAGCTTGGTCAAAGGCAAGTGCTTATGAGGCGATTTCTCAGAATCCAGATATCTCGGGACGTCCTTAACTACGTTTTGAACAATCTGCAACACCTCATTCAAAATGAGCTTGACAGCTTGTTCGACCTCTGCGTAACTCTGAGTGGAAGTTTCGGGAGTAGCTGTAGTAGTGGAGGCCGACTGCAACTTCTTGGAAGATGACTTATTGCGGGGATGTTTACCGTAATGCACATCACGATGCTTAACTTTACCAACTGATGCTGTAGCAACTATCTTCGATTGCGTGTCTACAGACTCGGGATAGATCGTAACCTTTGCTTTCACGGGTAAAAACTGGGAAATGAAAGACAAAACTGCGTCGGGATCAGATGACGGGGCTGGACTAGAATCTTTTAACTGTTCACCTGATTGTGCCTTCTCTCCAGCGCCGAGCAGAGTGTCGACCATCGAGCTTACATCTTTCTCAGAGTCCTTTTTAACAGAGTAGGAATTGACGTTGTAGTAGATCGGCGCGAGTGAACAATTACTGCTGTACCAGTAGTCGCATGCTAGTAGCGCTTGGTTGAAGACTGTGCCTAAGGGACACAAAAAGCTCTCCCGGCGATGAGGCCAACACACATGAAACACCTACAATATTTAGAAAAAGCAATTTAGATTCTCGGTATAGCATACTTTAGAAAATCACGACGTCTATGATCAAGTGATATTAAGACTCATTTACGAAGTCAAAAAGTTCATGACTATCACCAGTGTTCATGTACACTGGAAAGTGACAGGAGATGTTCAACCAGTGAAAAGTAACAGATTAAGTTCCACAGAATCTATGCTCAAAGACTATTCCGTACGAAGATTGAAAATTTTTTAAAGTTTTACGTTATACGTAAATTGGAAACAATTTAAGGAGCAATTAAAAGAGACATTCGAGCGTACAAGTAACCAAGATCCGGATTAAAGCAACTTGCTAAACTGCTAGCTTTTAGGAAAGCAGAATTTAAGATTGTAAAATCGTTAGAATAAGCTGTCCTTTCCTTAAACTCATTATACAGATCTAATTCTTCACACGCTGTTATCACAATGCGATATACAACGACCTATATTTAAATAAATTGCAGTAAAATTGTACAGATTATTCAGAACTCAAGAGGTTCTTTTAATACTTTGAACACCAAAAGGCCCTATCACACGATCAACATCGTACTGAAGTCTAAGATTCCTTTAACTAGTGAGAAGGAGCCAATTTCTTTGGTTACAGCTTAAGATGTACTATCTTATTACAGATGGCCTCGATGATGCCTACAGTCCAAAATTTTCAGATATCGCACGAGAAATACCGTATTGAGACTAATCCTAAACTGAATTTGCCTTTTCAACATGTACGCTGTAAGCTACAGGTATCTACGGAGCATTTAAAGATTAAGTGTTACATAATACATGAGGTTTTTTAAAGGTATTTAATTTATTTTTGAGGTTAACAAATAAATAACACAAAAAATAATTCATCGGATATCTAAGTAAGATTTAGTACAAGGAACTGAACTTAATATAAAGCATCTTTAAAAGCTTATGGTAATCTAAGCTTTTATTCTGAACATACTCTTCCAGACATCGCAATCCTGTCCACACTAAAAATTGGCGAGCCTACCCCCAGAAAGATATTGTGCAGGCAGGCACCAAAGCAGAATGTGCGACGCATGTCGCAGAATAGCCGACGCTGCAGAATATTCGTGGCTTGCGAAACTTAACTGAAAAAACATTAATCTACTTTTTTTGTAACACGGAAAAAAGGAATGAATTGCGGAAAAAGCCGGGATCCGAGAGGGAATGCAATGCTTATTGAAATCTATTATTGCAGGCTATAAATGCATTGAAAACAAAACACCTACATTTATCAGTTTCTTAATAGACGTTTTATCGGTTTCCCTACCAAAAAAAAAAAACACTTTCGAAATTTGGGGATCAGCAAAAGAAAAACAAATGGGTATAAACGGACCTTTTCGAAATAAGCATAATATAAATGATGGTGATGAAATCAATGCCGGAACAACTGATAAAAGAAGGTTTATATTTTGCACCACCACGACAGTCCAAAAAGTATTAAAGCTTCCCCTTCCTTTTAAGGTTTGAGTCAAAACGGCTATTGACTATATCATCGTGGTGATGTGTCTAAAATATTTCACAAAGTAATTAGCAAGACTAAACCCTCTGGTTTTAAAACATTTTCCTAAATTCAATTTTTTTAACATCGTTTTATTAAATATTTGACTATTGCTGAAGATAAGATGTATTTGTATACTTTTATACTTTAATATACGTACCACAATGGCAGTAATATTAATCCTCTAAGCGGTTTGCACGTACAATTCCGCCAAACCGATGATGTCTTCAAAGCGGTTGTCACATACAATTTTCGACCTCCAAAAACGCTCTGAAAATAGATGTAATGTACATTTCTGCCAGTGCTTTTACGGTAGGAGGGTCAGAACTATTGTTTAGGAACTGCACCCCTCTTTGACTGACATTTATTGAGGGATGCATCCCTACCACTTGAGGCACAAAGACGCTGATAGCTTTTCATGGCTTTATAAATCTCTAATTCGAAGTATTTCATTTGCGGTAACTGCAAAACTTAAATATTTTGGATGTCTTTCGTAAAAAATATAAATAAGTCTCTCAAAGAATATTTTCATTTGTACTTTTAGAATCAATTATTTCTTATGGGATGATCTTCGAGATTTGACGAGATTTATGTGTTTTAAAATAGATTATAGAATATATTATAGATTATCAATACAATCTATATTATCTATTTATATATCCGGAAGTAAAGGGACAATAGCGAGGGTGTGTTTCCCGTATTCCATTCTAGTAGACAAAGGGTGAAGGAAAAAAATCATAGAACACTTTGGCCACTGAAACAGTAAACCTTTATCGTATTTTTGGAGACTTTTTCCTCGATGTGTTCCACTCAGAGGGTTATGAAAAAGTAAAGACTGATATAAACGTATTTGCGGTAGAATATTTTTGATTACCTAAAAGCTTGTTGCAGAACATTGAAAAGCTTTCTGCTATAGGGTGGGTAGGTAGGCAGATATGAACAAAATGAATTCAAAGCTTAGTCCACTTACGCTATGGACGCAGTTGTAACAGACCACGATGAGTTTAATGAAATTCATTTTAGAATTTCAACTGAAAGAACAATTGTTTCAGCAGCTGAAGTATAATCAGATTTAAGACTATGAAAATTTAGCCAACGAGAATATACTATTTCACCTAACGAAGATTCGCAATGTTAAAGCTATTAAAAACTATGGAAACTACAGAAGGGTCGGTTACCTGACATCCTGTTTCCAGGTCGGCGTAAAACCCTGGAATGTAGTCTTTATCGGAGCAACTGAAAGACGTCAGAGGAATGTCGGCATATTCAGGAAAATTAACCCCAGGAATTCCTCTGATGGAGCCCACTTGTACTGGATACGGATGAGATGGAGACTCCGTCGTACTCTTGGTCGGCTGGCAGTCTGCAGCTGTGGTTGAAGTAGGCTGGTAGGTCGAAGAGGCCGTTGACGAGGCACAGCCACTCGGAGGATGGGGAGTAGTGGACGATGCTGCAGGGGTGCTGCTGTGCGGCGCTTTAGTAGGGACAGGAGAGTGTTTTCGGAGGGCAGCGTCTAAATCGTGATTCAAGGTGTCGAAGAAGCGCTTCATGCTATGCTTCCACGATTCATGATGATCACCTCCTAAATCAAACAAGAATGGATGTAACGAATTACTTAAAGATATTGCCGAGTTCAGAAGTAGTTAAAAAATTGAACATTCAAAAGGTGTTTGATTTCTGAATTATTTTGTTTACCATGTAGGTTTAAAATTGAACGTACACATTCATATTTCAATTGACACTTCACATGGAATATAACCCGAAAATAAAAGCATTATTGGGAAATCGTAGGAACATTAGATATTCGGACTAGGTCTGAAGACAGAATCGTGCACGAACATTCAGGTGAAGAAGTGTCTTCATTTTATTGCTTTAAAGATGTCCCCAAGATAATTTAAATCTTTAAGAGTTTTAAGAAATTTCAATCTTAATTCTTGTTTGCCTTTACAGTAGCATCGATTTGACTACATATTGGAGGTTTACCCGATAGTTGAAAACTATCTTTTAATCCCTTGCCTGCCCTGTACATATTTACACCTCTAATTCATTATATGTTTGTATAACAAATTCGCCACAAGCATATATCACATGTGATATACAAGCCTATAGAGCACAAGAAATATGCATGATGGCAAACATCTTAAAGAGAAATTTAAGTGTTATTAGTCTTATTTACAGTTTCTTAGCACGAGCTTATTTCTACAAACGATTGATGCACTCGACTGAAGTAGTTCAAGCAGCAAGTCTGTACAAAATTTTAGTGTAAGGAGCAGGTCCGACAAAACCCGGGCGACTAAAAAAATGCCTCTGGCGATTGGCTTTTGAAACTGAATTGCTTTCTCGACATTTTGTTGATTGCCTTGCTATTAGTGAAGATGATATTTCTAAGATTATTGATGAATGGTATGCATTCAAAGTTCTTGGGAAAAATTCATCTCTTAATTCTCTTTTTGAAAGGCGTATTTTGATGAAGGACAGATTTCCACATTTAACAAACCTCCTTTCAATTGTGATGACCTTTACTGTTTTAACATCTTCCTGTTAAAGAGGTTTCAGTACAATGGATGTCATCAAAAACAAACTACGTTCAAACTTAAGGAGAGAATCTTTAAATAGCTTAATGTTTATACACTTAAATGGACCATCTTTGCAGCAATTCAATCCTGAAAAGTCAATGGATATATGGTATTTCAGGGCAAAACTCGAAGACACTGTTAATGTTAATTTCTTTTAAGATTTATAGTTACATTACCAGATATAATTTTCGCGTTGCATAATCTGATCAAATAGATTTTCCTTGTCCTGTTGTAGAAAAACCCTATTTGATTATGATTCGCCCATGTTTCATTCTGCAGTGAATGCGTTAAAGTCAAGTTGAAGAAAAAACGTGTGCCATGGTCTCTTGAGAATTTTTCCTGGCTCCAAAGAATTTACAACTTGTCAGTCTCTGGTAACGAGTGTTTTTTTTTATAAGGAGACCAGTTTTAAGTGAATCTACTAAAATAGGAATAAAAAACTTAAAAACCTTTTAAAAATTTAAAGCTATCTTATAATACAGATTATGTGAAAGGAATAATCAGAAATAAAGCTACTTACTCAGTTTTTATTTAGAATCAGTGGATTATATAGCTTACCGTAGATGTTAAACCTTTATAATGTGTAATAGTCAAAGGGTTATCACTACGAGACCTTTCATACTTACCAACTGCCACCAACAATGCAGCAATGCACAAAATGCGTATCATCTGAAATAAATAAGACAGATATCAAGCACCACAAAAGAAATTACAGTGGAACACTACAGTGTAATTGTACAGTGTAATACAGTGGAATTGCAGTGTTTACGCTGAATGGAATCGCTGTTAATGTTATCAATCGCTTGTTATCGAAATCACTGGGTCCAGATTTTCTCTAATCATTTGTATGTTAAAATGATCGCTTTAAGCGATTGTTACATCGGGTAATGTTATCAGTTTCCGAACCTCATTTAAACTGGCAAAGGAATATTCACAATGTATTCGGAAGGAACCCATTCTTGTCTTTCCCTTCGCTGCTGTTTGAATTTCCGAGAATTCTCTTTAACCTAGGGAAATGGGAAATAAATAAAGGAGTGGGAAATTAAACGTTCCTGGAATTTTCCAGAAATACGCACACCCTGCTGGTGGTCAATGGTTCACAGATAAGCAGAAAGCAATGCATTCTTATCGGAACTGAGAAGGAGCGTATTCCCATATTATGTCTTGCTCGCTTACGTGCAGCTTGTCGATATGGAAGCTAGAAAGCGAAATGATTGGAGATTAAAACCAAAGATCGAAATTTTAAATCGTTATGACAGGTTGATTACGATCACGAACAATTTATCAATGAGCTTAGAAAATATTGTAGACAGTCCACAATAAATTAATTGTTTTAAATTGTATACAATTCTTATGTCTTAAAGGATAATATACAGCACATAAATATAAAGCGTGATTTTTCAATTTGTTTTGAAATTCGGTGGCTGCGAATTAAAGGGTGGGGGGTAAATTTATCTAATTTTGCATATCGCTTGTTATCAATCGGTTACTGTTATTGAAATCACGGTGTCCCAAATCGATCACAATAAACGGAGCCCACTGTACTTGCGCATATATATATACATATATATATATATATATATATATATATATATATATATATATATATATATACCATTCTAATTTAAACTTAGAATGTCTTCAATTACAATATTATATTACGAGAACGTGAAAATATCTTAAATGCAAAAGAAACGTTGAATCTCAGTTTATAATGCGAATATGTTAATATATTGATACATCGAAATAAGACTACAATCCGCTAGAAAGTTATTTTTGGTCACAATAAGAGACTTTCATAAAAAATCAGCTATTTAACAATATTACTTAGAATTACTTCTAGAACAGTGCATTTAAAACAATTGCTTTTCAGTGTTCGTTTTGTCTTTGGAGTTAAGATAAAAATTAAACTGGTCATCAATTTTCACCTTTATTCAGTATTATTTATGCATACTATTTCCAGCTGTATAATGGTCAAGCAACTTTCACCTTCAACAGTTTTACGGTATTAAGTAGTTTAACTCGGGAAAATACAGCGAGAGTTTAAAAGCATACCCAATTTCGGGGCAAACGCATTAATATACAATATTCCGAATACATAGGAGTAATGTCCTTAAAGCATGACAGAATAACTAAATTCAACGCAAAAATAGTCGAACTGAAAAAACTTTTG
>CM063508.1:185813143-185828143 GCA_032207245.1 Pardosa pseudoannulata | reverse complement strand
TCTGTGATTAGCTCTCATCGGTTGTGATGAAACAAGCCCTCAATCATTACAAATTTTAATTTTCATCATGAAAGTTGAGATCACGGCAGCAAGCCACACTTGTTTCGAATAACTATCATACAAAACTGTTTGGTAGTTAATTTTCAATTAGTCGTCATTGAATCTAGAATTCAAGTTTATGATTTTTACTTGATATACAGAAGAGTCTCGTAATTCAATAACGGCGTGGATTAGTTTGCTTCTAATATTTGTTCCTAACTGACATTTTGCTTCGGACTCCCTTGTTGTTTATATAAAACAATTGTTTTCGTTTATCAATACATATTGTATGCCTCTACTCACAAAATATCTTAAGTCATAATTATGCTTTTTACAAGTCAAATGTGATTTAGAAAGAAGTTAATCTTTGATCTTTTTTTGACAAATACTTTAATTATAGCATAGGACATGCTAAGATATATTTTGTTATTTTATAGTTATTTTATATTTTAATATTTTCTTTTATTTTTATTTGTTGTCATTAGATTTTTATCATTGATATTTATTTTGTTCTTGTAAGTTTCACATTTTTCTTTATGTATGTTATGTATTTGTTTCTTTTTTATTTAGTTCAGGAATACTGTGTTTTGTGTTTATTTTATTTGTATTCATTTTTGACAATTTGTTTGTGTATTATTTATTTTTACTGTTATATTTTATATTTTTATTTATTATTTTATTCTGTTTTCTGTATTTTACATCTATTATTTTTTTTATTATTTAATTATTGTATACTATTTTATTTATATATGTATTCTTTTGTTCTTTTTTATGTATTGTTATTTTTATATTTATTTTTTTTATAATTATATATTTTTATATATATTATATTATTATTTAATTATTATATTTTATTATATATTTATTATTTTGTTTTTATATGTGTTTGTATTTATTTTTATATTTGTATCTATATTAGATTTTGATTTTATTTTTTTTAACTTTATTTATTCTATTTATTATATTATATATAATTTATTTTTTTATATATATTTTTTATTCTTATTTATATTTAATTATATTCTTTATATGTTTTGTTCTTTATTATACATCTAACCTTGGATGTATATTTTTCTCATTTACATATATTTTATTTATATTATATATTATTTTTTATATTCTAATTTTTTATTTAGACATATTTATATTGTTTTATATTATATATATATATTATTACATTTATATATATATAATATATATATTACATATATATATATATATATATATATATATAAAATACTTATATATATATATATATTTATATACATATACAAATATATATACATATATATATATACATATATATATACATCTATTATATTACTATATATATACATATATATATATATATTTTATATATATATATTATATATATATACATATATATATACATAATATATAACATAATAAAAAATATATATAACATATATATATATATATATATATATAAATATATATATATATATATATATTTTATATAAATAATATATATATATATATATATATATATATATACACATACATATATATATAGATATATATATATACATATATATATATAATATTATATATATATTATATATATATATATACATTTATATACAACATATACTATAAATATACATATATACATCTATATATATAAAATGAATTTGTGTGTGTCTGTCTGTCTGTTCTGTATCAATAGACTCAAAAACCATGCATCCAATCGCCGTGAAAATTTGGGAAATGTTTAGGTATATCCCTGGGAAGGTTTTTGTAAATTTTTAACGTTCGAAATCCATTCCTTCCCCCATTTTCGAGCATTTCATGTCACTATTCTAAGCATTATTTTCCCCGGTTAAAAGCAAACGATTAAATTTTTAATTTATCGCGTGATAACGTGATAAATAAAAAAAAGCATTATTTCTAGCAATGTGACGTCATCCCAAGTAATTGTTTTAAACGAAGTTTTCCTCGGTTAAAAGTTGAAGATTAAAATTTTTAATTTATTACATAATACATAGGTGAAAATGATATTTTTCTATCATTATGACGTCATTCCTTTAAATATTTCATTTATTCATTTCTTATTTTATAATCGTCTGCGTAGTATCAATTCGATTTGACCTGGAAATTGAGATATAAAGTGATTCACTTTCATTTCTATGTGACGCAAAATATAGCATTTTTATATGAGAACTCATTTTAAATTTAATTCTTGGTTAATTTTTAAGTTGCAATGAAATGTTTATCAATAATATTTTAACAACAAAAAGTACAAATTTCAGTGACTCTCATGGGCAAATAAATTCCTATCATTTTATATAGTTATCTTTATATTCACATATTTGACAATATGAATGTGTGCTTTTGTTTCATACTAAACTATGTGGTTTGTCATAAATTTCCTTAATTTTGGAAACATTTATTACTACGAACAAAATTAGCACTTTTGCTTTCAAAACCTCTGCTCCCTATTCTATACACGTAATTTGGCAAGGTATATTAAGGTTGCTAATCAACGTACAGTAGTAATACAGTTTAGGGTTAAACTTCTATTTTACTATACAGTTTTGAGCAAATTTAATATAAGACACACATTTGATGCAGATTTAACCGTTAGCGTGTGTAAACATATATTTTGTTATTTTTATTTATAGATATTAAGAACAGTTTTCATTTTTATGCTTTTTTAACAAATCTACCCGATAAGTCATAGAGTATCTTCTTTGGACAGAAATCCTTGATACCGCCAAATGAACATATTCCACATTAATACATCTTGAATTCCCAGATTAAAATCTGACTGTGAGATCCAGGGATGTTATTTCGCCCATTCGTGTTCCGATATACCAATTAGTTCGAAAGATATTAACGAAAAACCAAACAAAATGGCAGTTTAATTTTGCGACACGAGCTTTCCGTTATTGAGTTGGCGTCTAAATATGACAGTGTTATTCATTGTTGGCATTATTATCTCCAGATATTTGGTATTCGGGAAACATAAAAACGTATCTACGCGATTTTAAATTCCAGTGTAAGTATAGAAATATATGATGGCATTTATGTATATAAGACTATTCTTATTCTGATATACGATAAACTCATTTTTGTTTAGGAAATCACTTCTTTTTTCTATTTTATTAGCTTGGCGAGATTTTTATTTTCAATAATTAAAAACTTGCCATGTTCTATCAAATTTGTTTTCATTTCGCAGTTGCCATTTATTAAATAAAAACTATCATATGGTTATAGGTTTTGTTATCTAAAACTCAACTACACTAGAGATAAAAGAAATTGGCAAGTGATATACAGGGAACAAATAAATTTGAAACTATGAAATGTTGAGATATTGTAGCCACTTTTGAATAAAGTTTAAAATGTGATTTCAAATAATATAATTGTTTTCGGTGTTTTAGTCTTATATACTTATTTTGTTTTATCAATATTAATTTGGTATATTTCTTTCATTTTAAATTCAGTTGCGCCATTTTTATTAATCCAATTTTAAGACGTCACTCTGTACTTCACCTATTCTTAAATAAGCTTGGCGACTTTATGGTATATGTTTCGTGTTATAAAAATTGAAATCCTTTTTGTAACTTCATTTTTTATGATAACGCTTTAAGAAGTGTTATTAGTCCTATTTACAGTTTCTATCGTAATTAGAATCAGCTAAAAATATGTCTGTACAAAATTTTAGTGTAAGGATCAGGTCCGACAAAACCCGGGCGACTAAAAAAATGCCTCTGGCAACTATTTTTCATACGCAATAACTTTTTCTCTTTGAAATATCCCAGTATCAAAATCATTTTATTTTTAATAGCTAAATTTTGTATTTCCTCAAAATATGTAAATCTTTATTTTACTTTCTCAAATTTTTTAAGAAGTTGATATTTTTTCTGTTATATGTTGTCGTGATTTTTATATTCAGTACTTACAAATTCGCCATGTTCTATCATATTTGTTTTTATTTCACAATTGCCATTTTTTAAAGAAAAAATTTTCATTATAGGTTTTGTTGTTTAAAATTTAAATTTTATGTATGTAAAACATTAGTACTAAAAGACGGTTGGGAATGATTTATCCCATTCAGAAACAGTATATATATATATATATATATATATATATATATATATATATATATATATATATATATATATATATATATATATATATATATATATTATTCTCCACAGTATTTTGAAATTTGATTCCTACATTAAAAAAAAGTCCTGGAATTGGGAATTATTATGCAGCGGCTCACGGGCAACACAGTGCACTTACTGGACATTTGGCTATTAATAAACTGTTATAATCATCAACAATCTAAAACATACGAAATTTATTCAGCATTTCTATCAATACGTCTTATTATATTTAATAGTGGTTCTAAATCTTTCATCGAAATATTTGAAAACCCAGACCGAAGGCTGGGTGCGAAGCAGCTAGTATGTTAATAGAAGCGTGTCGATGCTTTGCTCTTGTCACGTAGATGTGTACATTTTTTGTCTCAAATATAGTACCATCACGGACTTAGCTGATGTTTTGATGGAGCTACTTGCTTAGGTCTCTCATTAGCCTTAAAACCCTTTGACAATTTCCTTTTTTTTCCAGAATTCGGTCAAAAAATGTCGCATTTTTTATTGCATTTTTTTGCTCATTTTACATTTTTAAGTAAAGATGTGTTATTAAAATTAACATTTCTAATATTTTTAAGCTTTTATTACAACTTTTTTTCTTTCTACGAAAGCATTATAGAACTAAAGTTTACCTTTAGTCTCATCGATATCCAATGGATATCGATGATTTTTGGAATACCAGTGAAAATAAATAGGAGGCGGATCCGAAGGATTATCAAAATTAATTTAAAAAATTGTGTTGATTGATTGATTCCATCTGTACTACTCTCAGAGTCACTACTATCCAGGTCATCTAGTAAACTTTCGCTACTATCATTTACAGATAATCCAGTTTCTGATTCCGAGTCACAGTTCGAATCTCAAGAAATGAGCTCCATACGCTCTGAATTATCCATTAATTAAAAGTAAAAATATATTATTCAACGCTTACATCAATAAAAATATCAGGCGGATAGTAAAATATAACCAGAAATCTATACACTGAAAGATAAGAATTCGTCTTCTGATACAAAAGATGCGAAAAAACCAGAGCTTGAAGCAATCAGAGCAGAAAATACAATAAACTGTAAACTATCATTTACTGGATATCTATACAAATAATTTGTTACTAAAATTGGAAAAAATACGGCCGAAATAGTACAAGCGAAATAGAAATCAGATTGCCCGTACGCCGTACAGGCAAATCAGTAAAGGCCCGAAAGCTGTGCCCGTACGGCGCGCGGGCAAAACAGATAAGGTGTTAAGCCAGGGAAGATTAAAATAGTAGGGACTATTATCAGTTTGTAATGGCAAGTTTAAAATGCGCACTTTATATATTTACTACCATATAATCACATAAATTTTTAATTTTTCAGAATTGTAAAGTACGCTAATGAGGCAGGTAAAAAATGGTTTGTTTTTTAGCTGAAAATTATCTAGTACACGCTCAATAATTTGTTTACCTTCATACTCCTCTAAAATCTCGTGATGCTGTGAATGTAGTTTAAAATCAAGTTGAATTCTTTTTGAAATATAATTCATAAGTAAGATAAGTTTTCTTATATACGTCGAAATTCTCGTTAAGTTCTTCATGATTTTTTGCAACAGTAATCGATGGAAATGAAGGAATAAAACTATCATTTCAACTACACCCTGGAGGTAGAGGTAATTTGTTGTCAATACCGGTGATAAAATTTTCATTGTAGCAAAAAATAATCGGTGATTAATTTAATAATTATCACATACGTAGCTAATCTATTATATAAGCCAAATACAAACGAAAGTTATTTACATAATATCTAAGTTCAGTGATAAAACGAATGAAAATAATAATACAGACGGTATTTAAATGATTTAAATGATTCAATGCGATGGTTAAAGGGATGACGTCATAATGCTAGAAAAATGTTATTTTTACATATTTATTACTAGCATATAGCCCGTCATATGACGGGATTAGTAAAAAATTTAATTTTCCAAAATTGTAAAGTACGCTAATGAGGCAGGTAAAAAATGGTTTGTTTTTTGGCTGAGAATTATCTTGCAACAAAAGCTTCAATTAAATTCACTTATTCAATTTAAAATTATCACATATGTACCTAATTTATTATTTAAGCCAAATATAGAAGAAAATTATTGACGTAATATCTAGGTCCAGTGATAAAACGTATGAAAATAAGGCATAATTTAAATAACTTAAAATAAGAAATGATTCAATGAGATGGCTAAAGGAACGAGGTCATAATGCTAGAAAAATGTTATTTTTATCTATTTATCATGGGACAAATTGATAAATTTAATCGCCTGCTCTTAACCGGGGAAAATAGGAGTTGAAATAATGGCATTAAAAGCTCGAAAAGAGGGGAAGGGGTGGATTTCGAAAGTTTTAAAGAATGCAGTATTTTTCCCTGTGATATGAAGCATATTTATACCAATTTATTTTAGAATCGGATTTATAGTTTAGGAGAAGATAAACATTCCTCGCTATGAATTTTGCTAACTATGGATACGTCTATCCATTCCAGGTCCAACCGGTTTATAAAATCGAGGACAGACGTACAGATAACTTAGGCTATTATTGTATAGGGGATGATAAATTAATGAACTTAATCGCCTGCTCTTAACCGGGGAAAATAGGGCTTGAAATAACGGCATTAAATGCTAGAAAGTGGGGAAGGGGGCATTTCGAACATTGCTAACCCTAACTCATCAATATGGAGTTCAATATAGATACCTCTACCATTCCGGGTACAACCGCTTCATAAATTTGAGGACAGACGGACAGATAACTTAGGCTATTATTATATAGGGGATATATTATAGATATTTTCCGGGATGAAATTTAAAATATCTAAATTTTCTGAAGTGTTATTTACTCCATGCACTGTAATATACTCTAAACCCATTTGCAATTGATATTCAACTTATCACCTCGAGTTATTCAAGCAAATCACTGTCTCGAAGGCGACGCAGTCCGCTTCTACACGCGTCGTTTAAAAAGTCATTTAAATCCAAGCATCCAAAATCTTTCCCATTTGACTCCGATCCGGACACTTAACTCCCTTCGGAATGGCGTATCCCGCACGAAAAAATAAGGAGTCACTTAATGATACGCTATAAAGCTTTCCTAATTTATACCTGCGCCAAAGTTTCCTTTTGTACACGAATCTGGCAATGCATGGGATGAAGACAATTTTCTTGTTCTGTTTTAATGGAGATCGACTTTTCCCCGGGAAATGTTAAAGTCATTTCCACGATAAATCATCGAAAGGTAAATGTAAACTGTCATAAGTTCGGAACGCGAATTCTATCGATTCCCCACAGACAGATAGAGCCGAATGCCGTGCTGACGGAGTTTAGAAAAGGCCTTTCTTATTCCACACCATTTGCGGGGGAAAAACGAAAAATCAAAGTGATCTTTACCTGCAATGACCTTTCGAAATATTTCTTCACCATGTTCCTAATCTCTTCTTTGTCGGGATTTTATCGGATTCCCCAGACACAGGAAAAGCATTTTTTTCTGAGTTGAGGAATGTTAAATCCTTCCTGGTTGTTTTCCGAGCTGAACTCGGGCAGGCGAAATGTTCCATCCTTGATCATCCCGAGTGTAGCTCGGGCACTGTTAAATTTTATACTGTTCAGTCAGTCTTTCCCGAGTACTTTCAAGTGTGCTTTTTGTGGTTTCCAATGCTTTTGTTTAGTTTTCTGGCTACTAGATTATTTACTGCTCAAAGAGAGACAGTAGAGGGAAGAAGGTAAGGAGATAAATAAGGTGCTACTGTCCAGATTGTGATGTTGGGCTCTGTCCAGCACCGTGTTTTCGATTGTATCATATACGACCAAATTTTGATTAATAATTTCATAATTAATCATTTATGTAAATGCATAGGATATAAATAAAATTTAATTCAAGCTAAAAGCTAGGTATTCTAAGCTTTATATTTATAGTTAGTGTGAATTGACTCCTGTGTCTAATGACTTCTGCCGTACAGAAAGCTAAATATACATGTAAATTACTCATTTAAATAAATTTTTTTACATTACTTTTTAGGAATTTTTGTATGCAAATGATGCTATTCTGTTTCAAAAGCTATGTAGGTATGAAAATAAGCATAAAAAATGACATTTTTTGACTCTTAATCCCGAAATAAAATGAACCTGAAAGGGGTTAATATATTATATAATAGCCTAAATTGAAAAGTAACTAAGAAGTTTTAATTCCTTAACGTACTGGAGTTTCTCTATGTTATTCCTTTTCTTTAATGTCAAGATTTCTTTACAATGTTCCCAAGTTTTAAATTTAAAAAATATTTTATTTTACTATACTTATCAAATATATCGCTATATTAAGAGGAACTGAAATATCTTCGTGAAAAGGTTTGGTTAGGTTTAGAAAGCTATTGTTTACTTTTTGAAACAGGAGAGCTACTGAGAATCTACTGAGAAGTACCCTATGATGTTGGTAAAAAGATGGTTTGATATTTAACAGAGAATTATCTGGTTCATTCTGAATAATTTGTTTATTTTCATACTCCTCTAAATTCGTCCGATAAGGTAAATGCAGTTTAGAATCACGTTGAATTCATTTAGAAAGATAATTCAAAGTTTTCTTAGCTACGTCGAAATTATAGACGATTATTAAGTTCTTCCCATTGCCACAGTAATTAATGGAATTAAAGGAAGGAAAATATCCTTTCTAGTACACCCTGGAGGTAGATAGAATTTGTTGTTAATACCGGTGACAAAATTTTCACTGCAACAAAAAATAATCAAGGATTAAATTCAAACTGATCACATATGTGCCTAATTTATTATTGAAGCCAAATATAAAAGAAAATTATTGACGTCATATCTAAGTTCACTCATAAAGCGGATGAAAAAATGCAGACGACATTTAATTAAATATTAGAAATGATTAAATGAGATGGTTAAAGGAATGATGTCATAATGGTAGAAAAAAATGTTATTTTTACCTATTTATTATGTGACAAACTGATAAATTTAATCGCCTGCTCTTAACAGAGGAAAATAGGGCTTAAAATAGTGGCATTAAGAGAAAGACTATAAAAGGGAGGAAATGGTGGATTTCGAACGTTCCTATCCATAACTCATCAAGAATCCAATATGGATGCCTCTATTGAAGTACCGAATGATAACAAATAATTCTATTACAGATTTCTCCCAACAGTGAGGGATGACGCGGAGTTATTCCCAAGAGACCAACAGCTGAGACAGCGCTATGCAGCCATTCAGACAACGGAGGGATGAACCAATTTTCGTGGAACGGCTATAAAATGGGGCGATTGAACAAAAAATGAGAATTTATTCTAGCATTTAATTTGGGTTGGTTTGGTTTTGTAGTGCTACGGTCTACTTTTGCAACACGAGGGCTAATGAGACCGGGACCTAGAGCTTAAAGCCGATTCCGAACGGCTACGAACATCCATGTCACTGTGGGATTGGAGCCCACGAACTCTGGTACCGAAGGCCGGCACACTAACCAATCGGACATCGTTCGGCGCTTTGAATTTGGGAGTCTGGTTAAAAGAAATTACTTCGACGAAAATTCCTTCGAATCTGATATTTTGTGACTGAGAAATAAAATATAAGAGAATGCGAAGGGAGGAGGGGAATTTTAGAGAAATGTTTTAAAGGTAAAAATTTGTATATCTTATTAATGGAGCATTAATATGTCTGTAAGTGTAATATGCAAAAATATGTGTCTAATTTGAACAAAATACATGTATATTGTTATTATAATAAATATAATTATTCGAATTGATTGGAGATATTATACAATACTAAGAATATTCTTTTCTATTTTCCTAGTACAAAAGTATTGTAAAACATATTCTGTGAAAATCCAGGTTGAGTTGTCCGGGCTGAATAAACTTTCTCTAAGTATTCACGCCGTAGACTTAAGGAAGTAAATTCCAATTAGCATTTGCGCAAATAGAAAATTCACTCAAAATTCGGAGGGGGGAAACCAAAAAGAAAATTTTCTTCTAAAGTATCTTATAGTTGCTCGGCCAGAGAAAAATTCTGCGTCAAGAAATATGAAAGAAAATTGTGTCAAATTCTGGTATCGGGAACATATGGGGGATACTTTAGTTGGAGGAAACCGCTTCGTTAGAAAAGTAAAAAATGTCAAGTTTTTTTTTTATACCGGGGAGGTAGTCGAGAATAAAATACGCTCGATCAATAATTCCTTTTTAAAGTTGTTGGTGCAGAAGAATCATCGGGGTTGTCACTGGTTAAAATGGTTTTACTTTAATTTTATTTTTACTTTTTTCTTCCTTAAGGCGCAGAAGGATATGAAATAAATCTAACGGAGTGGATGAAAGTAAAAAACCGATCGAGACATCTTGTCAGATGTCATATTAACTTCCAGATAAAAATTTTTAGCCGAAATAACTTTTATTAGTGAATTGCTTCAATTTTTTAGTATAACATACAGATGTTTTATGCATATATATTTAATTTACGTCTATATACATATATATACGTATAGGTCTGTGTATATATCTTGTGTTTAGGTTACTGTGAATGCCCGAAACTGGAGAATGTCGACATACACCAAATACCTCGGGGAAAGATCGAATATTTTATTACATTCTTATATATTCGGACTATCACCGGTGTATGTCGACAATCCCCATGCACTGATCGGGAATGTTGAAAATAAATATTTTTGTTACGTTTTTAAATCATATTTTATTATTAGAACATATAATAATATATATGTCAAAACAGCACATACCATGAAGGAATACTCCAAAGTCCTCTTGACCATTCCAAAGAAAAATATCAAAGAGGAGCTTCAACCAACTACACCTTCTATCAAGCCCTGACTAGCAGCAGAAGTTTATTTCTATTAAAAGAACGGCCGCAAAAGATAATCTTCTAATGAATACAACGAAATTGTTACAAACTTAATTGATGACACTGTGCGAATACCAGTCACTGATGTCGACCGTGGTCGTACGTATGCCCGAAATGTATTGGCGGTTTTTATTGAAATAGAAGATTCCGATTTTTAAAAATTAGTAAACAAAAGTGGTACCCTCAAGCAGATTTATACCCGTAATCAGTTTATATTTTGTAAAGAAAAGTTTCTTCCTTTAGGTGGAAGTGGGTATGAAATAAATCTAACGGCGTCTATGAAAGTAAAACCCTAATGAGAATTCTTGTAAGATGTCATATTAACTTGGAAATGAAAATATACAATTTCTAATGATATATATATATATATATATATATATATATATATATATATATATATATATATATATATATATATATATATATATATATATATATATGTATGTATGTATGTATGTATATATGTATATATGTATGTATGTATATATATATATGTATATGTATATGTATATATGTATACGTATGTGTGTGTATATATATCTATATATATACATATACATACATATATATATATACACACATTCACACACACACATATATATACACACACATATACACATATATACACACACATGTACACACACATTTACATACACACATATACACATATACATACACACATATACACATATACATACACACATATACACATATACATACACACATATACACACATTTACATACACACATATACATATACACATATACACACATATACACATGTACACATATATACGTACATATGCATATACACATATATACGCACATATGCATATACACATATATACACACATATGCATATACACATATATACACACATATGCATATACACATATATACACACATATGCATATACACATATATACACACATATGCATATACACATATATACACACATATACATATACACATATATACACACATATACATATATCTATGAACATTTACTAGAAGTTGAAAAGAGTGAGCATGCATCCTGATTCCTAGAATTTTAGGGCTGTTGATAGTTACTATGATATTAGAACGTAATTATTGACTTTCAAGTATCAGTGAAAGATCAACTGCTTTATAAACATTTCCCAATATTACGGAGGCACAAAAATATTGTCCTACAAGTTTTATATGTAGTATTGTGGAAACATGTTACAGATGATTGACATCGAAGCAAAGTAACAATATGCAACCTTGTAGCTTAAACATCTAAGACACCTACAGAGGGATTTGTTTAGCGACTACGACCAACACGGAGAACGTTAGGCTGTCTCGAGTCTCGAATTTGTAATTTTCCGATAACGAATGAGCTCCGCGGTACACCGTTTGTTTTTATTCCATTCAAAGTGTCTCCACTAGATACTACTCTTTAAACGGCAGAACTTATTTTCCATGCCATTCATGAACTCGGCTGATCTTTGGACGGCTACAGTACTCGATAGTTAGAGAAATTGTGCTTACAAAATATTTATTAGGCGTACTTAGATTCCCATTTATCTTATGAATTTATGCATAAAATTTCGAAAATTTTGTTTAAAATATCTTTCTGAACTCCATAGGGAAAGAAGAAGACCGCTAACGACGTGGATAGAAAGAGTGTTTGGAGAACTTGAGTGGGAACAGAAGGAAAATTGAGCGTTGAGGAAATGAAGAGGGGGCAACCGGCTGTGGAGCTTAGGAAAAAAGATGAAAGGGTAAGAGAGATATGGTTTGGTTTGGTTTTGAGTGCTACGGTTTACTTTTTGCAACACGAGAGATAATAATACCGGGACCTACAGCTTAGAGCCGATTCCGAACGGCTACGAACATCCATGCTACAGTGGGATTCGAACCCACGAACTCCGGTACCGAAGGCCAGCACCCTAACCAATCGACCATCGTTCGGCCTAAGAGAGTAATGACTAGGAATATAATGATAGTATATTATTATAAAACAGAAACGAAAAGTAACACTAGGTTTTTTTTGTGAATAATGTTGTATTTTAAAAGAAAGCTACGTGCAAAAACCTCTTTAATACTGTTAATACTTCGAATTTCACCTAACGCAAATGTCTGTTAAACAAAACCTTTATAGATATTTCGTTGCACTGCCCTCTCGTCCTTTATCTGTGACTGGTGAATCGATAGAATTCGCGTTCGGAACTTCTGACAGTTTACATTTCCCTCTTGCGAATGATTTATCGAGCAAATGACTTTTACATTTCCCGTTCAAACAGAAACGAGGAAATGGCACAAAACTCTCCAAGAGCGTTGCCAGAGAGGAAAAAAATGAAATCTTTTGTTCAGGTATAAATTAGGAAGGTCTTATCACGTTGCATTAAGTGACTTATCGTTTGCGAGTGTGATACGTCGATGGTGTTATTCGGAAGTCAGTTAAGTGAGCAAGTGTTCGGAAATGGGAAAAAATGGTGTCACAAGGGATGGTTGTATTCTAATTATTTATTAACCGACGTTAGTTGATGCGATTTTAGGCTGCCTCAATCGAAGAACATGAATACTTGTTAAAATCACGTGCTCATTAATTATATGTTTTTGTCTCTGTACATTGTGAGCTCAGTTGGCATAAGCATCCGTCATATGAATGGAGGTTTGCTTGTTCGAGCCTCAAGCAAGTAAAAGGTTCGAAGTGTTCCATAATATAGGTTCGAAGTCGCCTTGTTCTCCAAGTTCAAACAATAAGTCTGAAGTTGGTAGTTGGTTTGGTTTGGTTTGGTTTGGAGTGGTACGGTCTACTGTTTTTGCAACACGAGGGCTAATGAGACCGGAACCTACAGCTTAAAGTCGATTCCGAATGGCTATGAACATCCATGCCACAGTGGGAATCGAACCCACGAACACCGGTACCGAAAGCCAGCACCCTATCTACTCGGCCAGCGCTCGGCGAAGTTGGTAGTTGGAGCATGGGGTACTCCAAGTCTCCTGCTTGCTCTCTACCAAGTTACTGAGAAACGGTGGAGATAATGTTGCTGGCGTCCGTACCATTCTTTAACCTTCGCGTGTATTCCAGGTGGTGCTTATCAAGTAACAGATTCGTAGCAGTGTTCGGCAGAAATATGTATGTCTGTATGACTAGCTGTCATTCGAAAATAAACTTATATGTGAAAATAGATAATGAAAATATATTTTGTTATACAACTGGTCAGACACTAGATGTAGTACTACGGTCTACTGATAATGAAAACTACTATTTAAAGCCGATTCCGTTATGCCTCAGTATTCGAACCCACGAACTGGTTCAGACAACCATTCATCGTTCGGCTTCACTCCTTAAATGAAGAATTAACATTTTTCATCTAGTATGAATGAGACTATATGTATGAAATACATCAACATTACGAGCTTTAAAATAGATATCCGAAACTTCCCTCTTTTTCCTTTCTCATTTTTTATTTTATTTCCCAGCCCTAAAAAGCGAGATAAAGGAGTATTCTCAGTCTTCAATTCTTTCTACCCTTCTGTCAAAATAAATACTGACAAAAATGACTCCATTTTTCAGCTATCCCAGGAAAATTGCATCACTTCTGCGATAATTAATTTGGCAGCTATATTAATTAATCAAGTTTCACAGACTTGTGTCCCAAAACTTTCAGTTGGTTAGTTGGTTGGTAGCAATACGGTCTACTTTTTGCAACAAGAGGGATAATGAGACCTGGACCTACTGTTTAAAGCCGATTTCGAACGGCTACGAACATCCATGACTCAGTGGGACTCGAACCCATGAACTCCGGTTCCGAAGGTCAGTGCCCTAACCATTCGGCCATCGTTCGGCCCCAAAAATTTCAGAACAATCTTATGTTACAGATGTCTCATGGGTACAAAATACCCTGACTCTCTCTTTAGGGTTCGACATCTGTGGAATATATCTATTATTTTGGTATTCGCTGCAGACCAGTTACACACGTTCAAGAGTGTCGGTTAATCTGAT
>CM063508.1:185793957-185811457 GCA_032207245.1 Pardosa pseudoannulata | reverse complement strand
AATCAAGCGATTTCATGCAGCAGGGCACATCTCAACTTATGACAATTCTGGCTTTAGTTTCAAACGGAAGGGCAGTTTATTGTTTGTCTACTGGCTATTGTAAACATGAAAATAAACGGGAAGGGCATTATAGTAGTTCATGACGTTGCGATAAATTGCTCTATTAGGAAAATGTAGCGAACTTAGTGGATATAGAAATCATGGATAAATTTACTCGGAAATTTTAAGCTATGTATCTTGAATCATTCTTCAGTAGGTTAAATACGTTTAGACTTTAAAATGAATTAGTGTGTGAATTAAGTGTCCTGACACCGAAAAAGCAGTAGCTCCATATACACTGTAGTAATTTGTTAAACATGTAGGGCACATTAAGATACTGATTTTAGGGTGCTACCAAATGTCAGTCGAAATGTGTCACAGGCGAATTTAGCGTTACAATGACGCTAAATTACGCAGAAGAATACAAGAAATGGGAAATCGGTATCTTAAATTCCCCTCACTGACGGCTTCTAACGTCATGTGAATACCTCCTCCCCCTTTGTTCAGAACACGAAAGACCGAAATCAGCTGATCTGAATTCCTCCTGTTTCAATCCGGCTACAATAGCGCGGCGACTTTGTGTCTGGGATGTTGACAGTTCGGTTGAATAGGCGTCACGCCCCTGATCGGTTGCGGTAATGATCCCGGAGAAGTCCGGAATCGGGACAGCTAACGAATGAGAATTCAACTAAAAAAATAGCTGTAACCTTAGCTGGAGTTCTCAGGTAACTGGAATCGTGACTGACCAAAAACCGGTTGGCGGGACTAACCTCCAGGTATAAAAAGCCTAGAATTTTGCGACTCGGGGCTTTTCGACTTTTTTTACGGAGGTGCTTCGACCTCGTGGAGGCTTCCACAACTTTCGACAGGAGCCAGCTTTTTAGGGATTGCGTTCGGGAGACTCGTAAAGTAATCTCCTATAAGGAACGGCAGGGTCTCGGACACCGAACGGGGGATAGATTGGGTTTGCATTGCATCCTGGAAAGCCCCCCCCCCCATTTTGTGAGATTATTTAATCTTTTTTTCGACTGTGATCGTCTTGGTAATGTTATGCAAGCAATAATCCTCTGCTTTTGAGTTGTTTTTGGAGAATTAGAATCCCTTTGTATATATACCAGCATTTACTCCAGAAAGAATAAAAGTGATTTCCAATTCTATCGTGACTGCGATCCTTCTTCACTCAAGAACATTGAAGTCGTCACAGTCATTATGACGCTGTAGTTTTCTGTGACATATCTCGACTGGAATATAGTAGCACACCACGTTGATTCCTGATATAAACAAATTAATAAAATTATAGTAGAAAACTGTTATTATTATTTGTTTGGTTCGACATCGAATAGAGTACTAATGCCAACTTAGCGATAAAGCGCTGAGCAGGCAAACTCTCCCTCTCTGATCTCGCCGTGATTTATGTAAATTTGGTATTCGGCTGTCGTTATTCAGTCTTTTTTTTTGGGTATTAAATACTACTAATTGTTATTGTTTTAATTTTTTGAAATTAAATTGATTGTTTGATTTAATTCGTATTATATTATTTCCATGTGTATGAGTGCGGGAATAAAGTTGCCAAACATGTCAATGGCTACATTGTTCTAAAGGAACACCATTTGTTTAAATAAGCTTTTTTTAAGAAAGACTAAGTAGTGTTAAAAATAGATCAGATTCAAATACATTAGTATTCAAAATTCAGAGTGAGGTATCAACGTCTGTCAAAACAAATCACTCTATTTTTACTCTAAATAAAAAAACTCTCTTTTACCTACAAATAAATGCCATTTTTATTATAACATCAACTTCAGAAAAAATTCTAAACTCTCTCTCTCTCTCAAAAAAAAAAAAAAAACAAAAAAAAAAAAAACAATAATAACGTTGTCATTTTTTTGAAACACAAACTTTTACAAAACAAAAATCCCCTATATAATAATAGCCTAAGTTATCTGTACGTCTGTCCTCGATTTTATGTAGCGGTTGGACCTGGAATGGATAGAGACATCCATAGTTAGTAAAATTCAAAGAGAGTAATGTTTATCTTCTCCTAAACTATAGATCCAATTCTAAAATAAATTGCTATAAATAGGCTTCATATCACAGCAAAAAATACTACCTTCTTTAAAACGTTCGAAATCCACCCCTTCATCTCTTTTCGAACTTTTAATGACATTATTTCAACTCCTATTTTCAAAGGTTAAGAGCAGGCGATTAAATTTATCAACTTATCCCATAATAAATAGGTAAAAATAACATTTTTCTAGCATTATGACGTCATTCATTTAACCATCTCATTGAATCGTTTCTTATTTTAAAATCTGCCTTATTTTCATACGTTTTATCATAAGGCGATTTCACTCAGTTGGGCAAATTCTCAAATTACGACAATTATGGCTTTGGTTTCAAACGGAAGGGCAGTTTATTGTTTGTCTATTGGCTGTTGTAAGCATGAAAATGAATGGGAAGGGCATTATAGTAGTTTGTGACGTTTCGACAAATTGCCTTATTGATCTTAGATATTACGTAAATAATTTTCTTTTATGTTTGGCTTAAATATTAGATTAGGTACATATGTGATAATTTTAAATTTAATCACCGATTATTTTTGGTTGCAAGATAATTCTCAGTCAAAAAACAAACCATTTTTTTTACCTGCCTCATAAGGTACTTTACAATTTTGGAAAATTAAAAATTTTACTGATCCCGTCATATGACGGGCTATATGCTAGTAATATAACTACAACTAGTGACTATAGTAACCAATCAATATAACGTAAAGGGGAAATATTAGAGTCACAACGTTGGTGGGACTACATTAGAGTAGGTTTAATAAAGAGGTAGAACTGTAGTAGGTGCTACCCTATTGTGATCGAAATTATGTCACAGGCAATTTTCGAGCTATAATGATGTCAGAAGTCGCCAGACGTCATTATGACTCTGACGTCATTATGACATAAAAGTTGCCTGTCAGATATCTCGACCGCTATACAGCAATTTTACCCAACGTCACGAACTACTATATTGCCCTTCCCATTCATTTTCATATTTACAATAGCCAATAGACAAACAATAAATTGCCCTGTCGTTTTAACTAAAGACAGAATTGTCATAAGTTGAGATGTGCCCTGCTGCGTGAAATCGCTTTATAGGGTAGCACCCATAGTTCTTGGTCTTACGAAAAATTCTCTGGGATCATAGTCCGGGAGAATTACTATTTCTTAGTTTCTTACTCTGCACAGGTTTCGAAAAATGTTCAAATCCCGATGACTGCTCTAATTAGATTCATTTTGGTATCACGATGTACTAATTCATTTATTAGAGAATGGGCGCATGACGTCAGGTGCAGCAAAAATGGCAGCTCCACTTCCTCGTTGGCAAAACATTTGAATTTCCTTCGGATTGGGAGGGCTATTGGGGTTTTAATTTTGTCAATAATCTGAAAATGGTAACAAGCTGTTGTACGTATGGCTGTACTAAGAATTTCAAAAAAGGTGAAAATATTGGATTTTATTGCTTTCCTAAATATTCTACATTGAGAATGCTTTGGGTAAAACTTTGAAAAGGTAAGACTGGCTCCAAGTTCTTCTTCGAGAATTTGGGGCAAACATTTTAAGAATGGTAATAAAACGTGTATCTTACTGTATTGTAATAGATTACATAAAATTATTATGCTCTAAGAATTTTTTTATTATTACTGAGTTGTTTTTTCATGTTTCTAATGTGAAATTCAATTTTCATATTTCTATGCTTTTGAGACTGTACCTATAAATGTAATTATTTTTTGTCCTTAAAATGATCATGTTTTGCACATTTTTATTAGATTCTATTCTTATTTAAGTAATAGTCTACTGTGCCTGTTAACATAATCAAAGTTGTAATACTTTGATTATGATACTTAATAGTACTTTGTAAAGTGTTTAATATATATATAATATATATATATATATATATATATATATATATAAAAATTTTGTAAATGCTAAAAAAATCTATTTTGAATTACTTGGCCAGCTTCTGATGTGTCCTTTCCTTCCCTTAAATAAAATTTAGTTTTATTGTATACGTTATCCATATCGAAGCTCATAAGATACAACGAAAACAAGCAATGATTTGCCAACGAAAAGGTGAGTTGTAGTCAGCACTCGTATTTGTTTACAAACATGCACTTTCTTTATTACTCCAGAGAGCCTTGAGAAATGACTAAGGATGCTATCATATTACGGTTGACATATGCCACTGGTGACTTTCGCGTCATAATGACGTCAGAAATCGCCAGAGGTGTGAATTCGGGATTAAAAATTTCCTTCTCTGGCATCATTATGACGCAGAAGTCACAGTGACATATGTCGACCGTAATATGATAGCAGCTTAAATTTTGTTTTGCACTATTTGAAACTTTTGATGTGAGTGTTTGCTGCTTCCCCATGTGCGTACCCAATTTAAAATGTTAGTACTTTCAAAATCTTTGTGGCATTGTTCTGGCAACATTAATTGCCCAAAATAAAATGTATTTAGGATAACATTCTTTCCCTTTTTTGATGTCTCTAATCAAATTTTAATCGCAATGGCAATGGAAAATTTTAAATTAGGTGACAGAGTAAGAGTTGTAGGTAAAAATACTAAAGGAGAAGTAGCTTTTGTTGGCGATACTCATTTTTCTGATGGAATATGGCTCGGTATCAGTTTAGATGAGGCCAAAGGGAGAAACAACGGTACTGTGGAGGGTATACGCTACTTCAAGTGCCCGAGAAAACATGGTGTTTTCGTCCGGGCATGTCAGATAGAAAAAGAAAACGCGGACAACAGCCGTGGTAATGACAAAACAAACAACGCAGCTTCGTGCAGAATCACATATCCAAATTATCTAAAGTCTAGTTCAAAAATTAAATGTGAAAAGCACTTGTGCCTTCCAAAGAATGATGTACGTAAGACGAAATCTCAGTTAAAAAGTATAAATAACTGCAGTTCTGAAACAGTTCGCACTCCAAATGCTGCTGCGAAAAATACAGAAGAGCTACAAGTGATCAAGCAAGAAAATGAAGCTTTAAAAAAGAAATTGGAAGAAACAAAAAAATCACTGCAGGAAACACTTGAAAAGTATAACAAAGCGATGGTAGAAATAAAACAGATAAGTAAAGATATAGACAGTAAGAAAAAGCAAATTAAGGCTCAAAAATTCAGTTTAAAACTATTAAAAATGAGGCAGTGCAATCATTATAAGAAAATGGACTCTTTAGAAACATCCGTAAAAAATTCTTGTCAGACATCGAATGATACAGCGTTCGATGAAGTGACAAGCTTATTAGACGATGATTCAAATTTCTCCGATGATGAACTTGATCCGCAAAGTATAATAACTTTGTCTTCCTTGAAAAGAACTGTCGAATTAGAGGAACAGAACAGAATTATGATTGAAGGTCTTGTGGAACTAAGGGAGTTTCTTATGTCCCAATCGAAACCCCAGAGTGCAAAAAACAAAATCGGAGGAAAAGGGAAACGTAAGAACTATGCTTCTTTACCTAACTCAAGTTATTCCACCACCTCAGTTAAAAATAAATTTTCTGCCGAGGAATTTGACTCTGATACTAAAGACTATGGAGATGTGTTGCGCAAAATGGTTAAGTTTACTGAAATAATGAAAGAAAGAGGGCGACCGGGTAAAGAATGTACCTCCCCTAACCCTATAATCTTACATCCTTCGGGTGACTGTATTCCAGACAAAGAGGAAATGCTAGTGGATAATAAGGTGAATCAGTCTTGTAGACAATTTGAAAGTCAACCTGGATTAGATTCCAACACTCAGAAGTTTGAAGATTTGACAGAAGTTCCAAATAAATCAGAATCTTTTCAGCATTCTCTTGTTCTCAATAACTGTGGCTTCCAGAGTTACCTCCACATTGGAGATGACCTAAGAACTGAAAAATCCTTTAACGCACCTAGCAAGGGGAAGGTTAGTTCACGTTTAAATAGTATTGGCGATACAGAACTATTAGATACATCAAACTTTGAAAATGAACTAAAACAGCAGACTGTACCAAAATCTAGAGAACTGAGCTATCGCACTTTCGACAAATCTCTAATTCAGAGAAAATCAGTGGTCTGTAAAGTGGATAGTATTTCAAACTTCAATTCCCAAGATTTGGAATACCAGTCAGGATTACAAATGACTTTGCCTAGTCAATCAGATGACATGACCTTTTAGTTACAAAAATAAATGTTGTCAAGGAAAACTAGCGTTAGGATTTTATTTTCAATTGTACCAAACTACAAAATGAATAAGGTAATGGAATGGAAAAATAAATCAGACAAATATATTATGAAATTTTGTACCAATATAAATGATTACCCACTTGTATTTGACAAAATTTTGTTTGGTAATACTCCAGAATAGGATGTCCCTTGGTAAATTTGGCGAAATTATTGGCGATGTTTACTAAAACATAAAAATATTCCATCAGAACGTTGTATTCCTTGGGTTTTTTTTTTTTTTGGCGACTTTAATGGATGCAGAATGTGCCATTGAAATAGAATTATATACTCTTACTTGATTAGCCAACACCACTTAGAAACCGGGCATCTTTATGGGACTACTTAAGAATTGGGTTCCCCTTGGCGAATTTGGCGAAAATATTGACGATATTTTCTAAAACACAAAGGTAATCTCTCCAAACATTGTATTTCTTGCTTTTCCTGGCGACTTTAATGAATGCACATTGCGCCATCGTAATAGAATTATATACTCTTAATTAAAGAAAACGACTTGAAAACCGGACATTTATATTTATGGGCAATGAATTCCTTTAACAGTTTACAAAAGCAACAGCTGCAAATTATTAAAAATGGGCCATAGTGAACCATTAATGGTTTGTTATATCTAATTTTTTTAAGCATTGCGCACTTTTAATATATAAGAAAAGAGTGACACAAGGAGAGTTGGATGCAAATATCATATAAATTAGAATATAGATACAGATTGTTTGGACATGGCGAGATCAGGAGAAAATGTTAGGCGACCCTACTTAAACCATTATCGCCAAGTTGGCGGGGTAACCCAGTTCTTTAGTCAAGCCCCATCTTTATTATTTATAGGTAATTAATCCCTTAACATTTTACAAAGCCAACAACTCCAAATTATTAAAAATTAGATATAGTGAACCTTTGAGGGTTATTATATCTAATTTTTTTAAGCATAACGCGCATTTAATATTTAAGAAAAGGGTTGCACAAGGAGAGCTGGATACCAGTATAATATAAATCAAAATATTGATACAAATTGTTTGCACGCGACATCAGGAGAAAATGTTGGACTACCTTGTTTAGAGCCCAGAAAATCTTTTTAAAGTACAGATAAAACTATCATTCTGTGTTTTTTCTCTCTAAATTTGGCGATTTTTTGGACTCGACAATTAACGATATTTGGCCAAGGTAGTTTGTCATTCCTGTACAAATTGTGATAATTTAACCGTCAGAAATAATTTAATATAAAATTATTACTGAAAAAGTGTTTATTTGTGTTAAGAATTATTTACTACGAATAAGTTTCCTAACATTTTCCTAAGAATTTTTTTTTCAAATAGTGTTTTAAATAATATTTGTGGTTTCCAAAAATTTTCATCTCTAAAAAAAATGCATAAAATGTTAGATTTCTTTTACTTTGAAACACGTAATTTCTGCCCTTATGTTATTTTGGCTATCAACCAAATTTGTCAAACTGGGTTAGGGGGAAAATCATGGCGCCGGTGACCAGCGGGCTAGGTTCATCTGTTCTCCCGATGTGTTCCGAGTTATTATACTTATCACCTATATACTTATAGCCTAAGTTATCTGTACGTCTGTCCTTGAATTTATGAAGCGGTTGGACATGGAATGGATAGAGGCATCCATATTGGATTCTTGATAAGTTAGGGTTAGCAACTTTCGAAATCCACCTCTTTCCCCCTTTTAGAGCGTTTAATGCCATTATTTCAAGTTCTATTTTCCCCGGTTAAGAGCAGACGATTAAATTTTTTCAATTTGTCACATTATAAGTAGATGAAAATAACATTTTTTTTTCTAGCATTATGACGACATTCTTTTAACCATCCCCTTTAATCATTTCTTATTTTAAATTATTTAAATATCGCCTGCATTATTTTCATACGTTTCATCACTGAACTTAGATATTACGTGAATAACTTTTTTTTATATTTGGCTTAAATAATAGATTAAATACATATATGATAGTTTTAAATTTAATCATTGATTATTACCACTTCATATATTCGAGGACAGACGGACAGATAACTTGGGCTATTTATGATAAAGATTTTCCAAATTCCTGGAAGAAGGCTGTGGTTGTACCCTTGGCCAATCGAGGATTCGGTCACACTATCCCCCTGATTTTCAACCAATCAACCTTTTGTCGGGAATTCCCAAAGTCTACGAATATATCTTAGCTCGTCGATGAGTTCTGCAATTTTCATAATATCATTCGCCCGGAACAATTTTGGTTTTTAGCGCAAGCACTTCACTCAACATCAACTCTGGAGGATTACAGAATTCATGCTACCAGTGCTGTTAAACAGGCTACTGCTGTTATATTTTTGGGCATTGCGAAAGATTGCGACAAAATCTTGTTGGAAGAGCTCATTTACAAGATCATTAACTTCATTTTTTTCTTCCCAGCTTATTAAAATCTTTAGTCATTATCTTCATAATCGTCGATTTGTTGCCAAAGTTAGCAACACCCACTCAACACCTCGACCTATTCTTAGTAAAAGTTCCTAAAGGTAGCTTGTTTTGTCCAAAACTGCTCAACATTTATAATAACGACACGCCATATGTTCCCAAATTATCTCTATGCAGATTACACTGCCAGACACAAACCAACGCTTTCTTCGCTATTCGAAATTACCTCAAAATTTATGAACATTGGTTCACTTGTTCGCGCATTAAGGCACATTCGCCTATGTTCGGAAAATTTTTTCTTTAAACTTAGAAACTAATTAATGCTTTTACATTTTTAGATTTATTTTTTATATTATCATAGAGAATTGCTCTTAAAAAAATTATTCCTGGAGAAGTTTTTATAAAATTTCTATTAAATGAAGAAAATTTAATAAAACAATCTGGTTTTTTCAAAAGGTCTCATTTTTTAATAAATTAAATTATTTCAATATTTTTTGACGCAACGCATTTCTTATACACTGGATTAATGAATCACCTAAAATCTTTGCTTAATTTACATTTGGTAAAAAATGTTGGTAATTCAAAATCATACGCATTGAATTTTTTAACAAATTTTCATCACCTTTATATCTAACACTGAGTGTAACATCATTAAAAATGATCCAAATTAAAAGCTTTTAGATCATTCGCTAGTATATATTATCAAAAGCATTCATAATAATTTTCAACAAAATATTTTAAGAACTTTTTGAGAAATCCCATTTCAAGTTTCAACATTTTATAAAAATACCGTTCGGAGAAAAACGCATTTGAAGTTTATGAAAGCAACTTTAACTGTTAAAAGATTAAAATACATGTTTAAAATTCCCCACACTTTCTTGCTTCAAAACTTTCTAATTGCCAAGTTGCTAATTATTAAAAATACTATAAAAATATTTGAACTAATCTTCATGAAAATTTAAAAAGTTTTGTCCTAAAAATGCTCTTTAAAAAGGCTTTAAATTCACAACTTCCGGTTCCGAAGTCGCTAATTCTGTTTTGTTTTGACAGCTGTCACTGATGTTTAACAGCTGCAACTTTTCTTTAAAATGCCGTAGAGACAAAACAAAAACAGATTTAGAAACCTAAAAGTTGAAATTTTACAATAGAGAAATTAAAAAAATTATGATTTTTGGCAAAAAATGATGTTTTTAACTTAAATACAGCTAAATGTGCTGCCCTTATTTTTAACCAGTAAAATGTTTTTAACTTCATTGTTCACAATAACTTTAAACTTTATGATGGAAATATCTTATAAATACCTACCCAAATTCTGAAGACCTTACTTTTAATTTTGGTAGACTGGTCCAAACTTGCTACTTATTATACGAAATGCATAGTTGAAATATGTGTTATTGGAGTTTGTTGTAGTAAAGCTTTTTAAAGTTATTTCTCTATGTAGCAGACGATTGTTTATTGTTTGAATGGAAAAAACATAGCAGTCTATTTTACAAATTATTTTTTGTTCCATATAACATATTTTATTGTTTTAATATCAATCTACATTTCGGAGAGAAAATGGTTTGGCATTCGACCAAATACATTTAGAAGTCTTTCTCATTTTCCTCATTTCAATGCTTATTAACCACAGTTCTTCATCAATTTTTTGAAATACTTGAATCCTTTCAGCTAGATATTTTTTGTAATTTCTTCTTTTGCATCTGCTCTTCTTGGTAATATCCACAACTAATGGAACAACAATGCCTCTTAAGTTTACAGATAGTTTATTTAACCTCTTCTGAAGCACACATATATCGTGTATTTCTGGTGGATACTTTGGTCTGGGTAAAACTTTCAAAGGCGTTAAAATGCTTTGATGGTTTTTCATAGGCCTGACCCTCAATTCGAAATTCTTTTGAATGAGGTACCTCATAGAGTGCTCCATGTCCTGTAGTTTCATCCTTAGATAGTCTGTTACTGACGAATTATCACCAGCCTCTAAATTTAGATTGAATTCTTTAGTTTGGTTGCCTACATCTCTTAAAGCTTTGCTTTCTCTATGGCTGTCCTGCTTCTTTTTTGAGTGCAGGGTCTGCGACAAATCAAAGATTTCCCGTTCACAAGAGGCAATATTCTTTTTAAAGTTACGTATCCTTTCTTCGTCTTCTTGCTTTTTCTTTTGAGCCCATCTGCAAACGAGTGGTACGATTTGAGTTTCAGCTACTAGCTCAACCAAGAGTTCTCCATTATTTAAGGTTTTCTGCAGACAACCTAAATCGATTTCAATCTGTGTCAGATTGCATATAATCTCGTCTAAAGATACTTTATCCAGATTATTTACTCTAAATTCTTCATCGTCGACACGGCATGACTGGTAGACAGATATCAAACTGTTCATAACATCGTTTATTAACTGCCAGCTATGCATTGTCCTTGTTTCTACAATTGGGCAAAAATATAATTTTTCTTTAAGGCTGTTCTTTGCGCAGATGATTATAGATCGAGAATATATTTCAAATTTCTTCACCACTTTCTTAATTTGCTGTATACTATTTTTGTAATCTGAGGTAATTCCATCGAGTCCTTCAAACGATAAACAATAGAACATGAGGCACCTGCAACTTATTAAAATAAGTCTCAAGTAGCATTCGGAATTAATCATAATCTCCATAAATTTTGGAACAGATTCAATTTCTAGAAGATGCTTAAGAGAGTAAAAAGTTTCTCTAATACTCTCCAGGCAATTTTCTGTATCAATCTCATCCTTAGATAATAATGTCAAATAGTTTTCAATTTCTTCTTCTTTTCTAGCGAGTATTCCATGGTATTTACCTAACATTAAAAATTGTTTTGTATCGATGAAATCGAACGATTTGTTAAATATTTTTAAAAAACTCTGCAGCTGTGTAGCAAAAATAAGGAATCTAGTTTTAATTGTCATAGATTTAAGGTCTTCATTTTTCAGGCTGATATCACTCTTGGGATAAGATGCTTTCAGCAACTTTATAATTAAATCTAATTTTTTAATCATTTTAGATGTATATAGTTTTACTTGTATGGTAGAGTGTTCACCACCATCTACAAAAAAACTCTCCGGCATGAATGGGGACCAGCAATTTAATTCTTCCTGGAAGTTCTCTAAATCATATTTCGTGTTCTCTACTTGAATGATATCAGTTAAATTTCGCCTTTTTTCCCGATATATTTTCAATTTCAAATTTTCTGCCTCAGTAACTGCTTCTTTACGTTCCCTAAGAATTTGTCCCACTTCATCGGAGAGTCTACGATTTCTTTCTCGGAGAATGGCTGTTAGTTCTTGGTATTTATGTATGATCTCTTCATTGCTTTTATGAAGCATCATTTGTTGCTCTAGAGCCGTTTGTGTGCGCCTAACTTTAGCTTCTAAGCAATCAATTTCCTCTCTGCATATTGATTTTATTTCAATTAGGGTGTCTTGAATTTCTTCGCTAATTTCCAACTCATCTTCAACATTGTGCAATTGTTGATACAAATTATCTATAGTTGTTTCTAACTTTAAGTTCTGGTCTGTCACTTCGAAAACTACATCGTCAGCATCAGTCATGTCATTTATTGTATTGTACAGTTCAGCAACCTCTTCTTCACATTCCAGAATGACATTTTCCTTGGATATTTCAGCTTCCTTCAAATTCTTGATTAGATTAGAGTTGTTTTCAGCAGTTATTTCGTACTCTCTAAGTTGTTGTTGCAGTCCCTGGTACAAATCTTTCAGTTTTTGCAACGCACAATGCAATACTTTATTCCGATTTTCCAACATATCAACAAAATGCTTGGTAGGAATGCCATTAATGCATTGAAGTTGCATTTGTTCTTTCATTATTTCGATTTCGATTTCCAAAGTTTTGTTTTTATGAGCTTCATCTTTCACAAGTGTTTCATAATGTTCACTTTTTTCCTCGGCAATTTCTTTCTCGATGACAGCAGATTCTGTGATTTCTCTCAGCTGTTCTATTGCACCAAGAAGTTTTCGTCTGCCTATTTCAGAGAGTTCCAAATTCCTCTCTGTGTTGCGCAGTTTTCTCTTTAATACTGCAACTTCTCTTTGAACAATAGCCAGGTTTTCACTAAGGTCGCTTTCATTTTTCGACCGCTTGTTCAGCTCTTCAGTCATTTTAAGCATTTCTTCTTCCATCCTCTTAACGTTGTCCCCAACCTCCTTTTTTCTAATTTTTATATCAGATAATTCCTTCGACGTATTTCCAAAGTCTTTTACGGTCATATTTATTGAAAGAAATTGTTTTGTGGTCGTTATGTTCTTCACCTCATTCATTGCCTTTTTTGCATCTTTGAATCTATTTGCATTAGTGTTAGCTTTATAGAATGAATTATAATCATTACATAATGTACTCAACCCGGACAGTTTTACGTTTTCTCCCCTTGGGGCTTCCTTTTCCAGTTGTCTTGATCGGACGAAAATTCCATGATTTCGTGGACAGTTGAAGTATCTGTGGCCATCAACGCAGCCATTATTCTTCCCCTTTGCTTCATCCAGTGCTATGCCAAACCACTCACCCTCAGAGAAATGTGTTTTACCAATATAAGCTATTTTACCGGACACGTTTTTATTGGAAATAGTTACTCTGTCCTTTAAATTGAATTTGTTCATGCTTGCATTTCAGATATAATCGAATTACCAAGCACTTTCAGATTTTGATCAGAAAACATACAAGAAAAAAAGTAGTGTCAGTAGAAGGACATTGTAAATCCTTATTATTTAAAATGTAGCATGTGTATCAATATTCAGAGCTTGATGCCAGTAATTTTTAAATATAATATATTTGTTGGGTTTTTCCCCCTGGATATTTCCGTCACCCAATATGCAAAATAATATCGATGAATACTCAATAGATACCCGTACGCCGATGCATTATAGACGCCGTGTTTTTTTCGCCAAATTTGGCGATTTTTGGCGGTTTTATGGGGCGATGAGTGGGTTGATGTGTTTGCCCTGAGTTTGGCAGCTCCGATGTGTTATGGGTGAACGTGGTTTCTGACATCAGTACCCGGCACTATTCGAGATATTTGCATTATAGATGTTCTTTTGGCTCCCAGTCGCCTAAGTCAAGTTGTATTTTTTTGTTCTTATCCTTTTCTGGAATTTAGTAATTTAGTTATGGCTGGTGTAGTTATTTCGGTTCTTACTATTTTTGAAATTGTTAAAAAGTATCAGGATATTCTAAATCAAACAAGATGGTTTGGTTAGAAACATTTTTTTTCTTATCATTTTCTGGGATTTAGTAATTTAATTATGGCGGGTGTACTTATTTCGGTTTTTACTATATTTGAAACGTAAAATGATAATTATTATGCTAATTTTATTTTAATAGTGCTATAAATTGTCAATCTGTTTTTTGGTGATCTTTCAGAAAACTATTACCGCCGCCATGTTTTTTTTACTCGGCGATTTTTCAAAACACGCGTTTTTTTGTTGGTCGCCATAAAAAAACGGACGGGGCAGGCTTCTAAAATGCATCTGATCTTTCGCCGATGAGGCCATAGACGTTTTGGTCAGAAATTGCAGATTGCTGTTCATATTGTTTATGAAGGAGGAAATTCATTAATAATCGGCTGAATTTCAAGTTTAGAGGAGTAAGCCAAATTTCTGGCGATAATTGTCAAATTCTAGTTGCTTTGTCATTAGAAACTCTTGCAAATGGCACGTGCTTTATTTTTACGTAAGCAGTTATGTTATAGAGAATGTGCTCATGACGTCAGGTGCAGCAAAAATTGCAGCTCCACTTCCTCGTTGGCAAGACATTTGAATTTCCTACGGATTGTGCTTGTTATTGGGGTTTTAATTTTGTCAGTTACCTGAAAATGGTAACAAGCTGTTGTACGCATGGCTGTGCTAGGTGTTTCAAAAAAGGTGAAAATATTGGATTTTGTTTCTTTCCTAAAGATCCTACGTTGCGAATGCTTTGGATAAAAGTTTTGTAAAGGCAACACTGGACTCCAAGTTCTTCGAGAATTTGCGGCAAACATTTTCAGAATGGTAATAAAATGTTAACTTTACGGTAATGTAATAGATTATATAAAATTATTATGGATTTTTTTATTACTACTAAGTTTGTTTTCATATTCTTAATGTATTTTTTATGCTTTTGTGAGACGTACTGCACCTATAAAAGTAATTATTTTTTGTCCTTAAAATGATCAGATTTTGTACATTTTTATTGCTTTCTTATTTTGGTAATAGTTAATTGTGCCTCTTAACGTAATCAAAATAGTTATACTTTTGTTATGATACTTAATAGTACTGTGTAAAGTGTTTAATTTTTAAAAAAATATATATATATACTTTTGTAAATGCTAAAAAAACCTATTTTGAATTACGTAACCAGTTTCTGATGTTTCCTTCACCTTCCCTTAAATAAAATTTAGTTTTAATGTATACGAGATCCATATCGAAGCTCATAAGATACAATGAGAACAAGCAGTGTTTTGCCAACCGAAAGTGGAGTTGTAGTCAGCACTCGTATTTGTTTACAAACATGCACTTTCTCTATTTACTTCTTCATTAAGGCGATTTCACGCAGCAGCAGAGCACATCTCAACTTATGACAATTCTGGCTTTAGTTTCAAACGGAAGGGCAGTTTATTGTTTGCATATTGGCTGTTGTAAACATGAAAATGAATGGGAAGGGCATTATAGTAGTTCGTGACGTTGCATGAAATTGCTCTTTAAATTTTTCAAAATTTCTCAACTGTTAGTTCATTGATATCATATTTATAAACTGAATGTAACTTAACTTGGCCTCATTTTCTCAAAACTCACAAATAAATAAATAACTGGTACCGATAAACTTGGATTCTACTTAATAATCAAACAAGTTTCACGGAGCAATTTGATTTTTTTAAACAAAAAAGATTTGCATAATTATGAACAGAAAAAACTTACATATAATTACATATAAATTATAACTAAAGAAAAACTGGTTAATTTGCCTTGGCCGGGTTCAAACCCGCGCCCTGTGATTCGGCAGAAACCGACCAAGTCAAATCTTCGTTGCGACTCACACACACACAGAGACATATGTAATAATTGATCGAGTTGCTTCAAATATTTCTTCTTTGGTTTCAAAATTTTATATCTCAATTCTTATAAAATGGCGGCTTTTTTCTGGTTTCGGGATTTGCACACGGCACTCTGTCAGTGGGATGGGTTTTTAGAATTCGTGAGAACTTTTTTTGCGGCATGATTGGCTGTCTCTTGACGTCCATCATGACGTCGATTTCGGTTTTAAAATGTTTTAAATAGGCGAGCACTAAGATTCGAAGGGTAGTTCGGGGAATTTTTTGACTTTCTGTTAATTGCTAACAGAGCGCAAGGTTCAGATGTGTGCTTTGTAATGGTAATCATGTAAGACAGGGAATAAATGAATTTTAGTCGAAGGTGATATTTTGCTGTTGGTGCCTCTGCATGCTACACTCCGAAGAAAAACACTCTAGTATCCCGTTCTAGGATTGGGTCACTGTACTCAGCTGTTTCCATAGCGGACTCCCAGTGAACACGACTACATTCCGCGGGTGTTGATACATGTTGTGTACGGCTACGGTTTGTCTCATATATATACACACATACATATATACACATATGTGTGTGTGTTCCCAGTGAAAATATGCTCCACAGATTACACGGGAGAAATATATGATATTTCGTATGCCTGGGCTCGTTAGGAAAAAGAACTATTGTTTGAACTTGCAGTCGAGACTTCATCAGAAACACAAGTCTATAACTGTGAAACATCAACTGACCGTCATCACATGGCTACTGCACTGCTTGGAATGCCCAAGTTTAATATACATCACGTGATTTAGTTGCCATTAGACTTAAAAAGGCTTGGGAGTCGAGAGAAACTTGATCATTTGATCTAGCCCCAAAACAACAGAGTTCGTCAATTTAAGTATTGGAGAAGCGAAACCCTTTTTAGCACTTAGAGTGCGGGCAACGTATTTTTACGTTTTTTGCAGTCTGTCACTGGAGCGTGGGTTACGTAAAAATACGTATTGAGTAGATTGATGGTAGATACCCGCTAACCACCACAAATCTACTAAATGCGTATAATTATATGTATGTGGGACATCATAGGCATGTTGTTTATGTTGCTATGCAACGCTTTGAATTTTTTCTTTCCACTAGTTAGGATTGTCGAGTGACTCGGCCTTTTCTTGCGTTATTTCGTCTTCGATCGAATTCCTAGCTCCAGAACGTACCAGTCATGTTTTGTCCATTGGAAGCTTGGTTTTTTTTTATGGTTGAATACAAAATGGATAAAATAAGCCGTCGTGACAAAGAGAGTGCTGAAGAAATAGGTGCTGGAATTTAATCGGACTTTCATTTTAAAAATAGTTTATTTTTGTGATTTTGTAAAAATAGTTACTTTTTGTTAGATAATCATACAGTCTATATTAAAGTGTGAAATAAAAAAAAAGTTTCGTTCCGAAAATCAAAATAGTTTTCGATGGACTGCGATTTTTCTGAATCACTAAACTTTCTCGCTATTCACGAATAAACGCACGCGTAAGTTGGCGGTGAAGTATATCCACATGCCAAGTGTTAATGGGAAAGATGAATAATGGCGCCAGCAGACAGAAAACTAGCATTTATGACAGCTTTAGGTTTGAGAGACGGGTGAAAAGAATTTAAGTTGGAAAACACCCTCTCTAACTGATATTTTATGTCTGGGAAATTAAGAATTAAGAAATGAAATGGGGAAAAAGGAGAATTTTAGATATCTATTTTAGGGATAACAGTCTTGATATTAGATTTAGCATATATATACCT
>CM063508.1:185788957-185791457 GCA_032207245.1 Pardosa pseudoannulata | reverse complement strand
AAGTTAACTCAACAACACTTTCAGTCTGAAAAAGCGATTCGAAAAATATCTTTTCCCCATTTGAGTTCAAGTCGGTAAACCATTTTGTCGAAGATGAGTTCGACAATATTTGCGTCGAAAATAAGCCCAACCTGCTTATCGGCGACGCCCGCCACGGCTGATATTACTATCACACCGCTTTTATTAAATAGATTAAGATGGAATTTCCTACCGCCACCGAGTAGAAATATGTGCTGGATATCTATGTATTCTTATCTTTCTGTCCATCAGTTAGCAATGCCAAATCCAATTTCGGTTTTTTCCCCGTAGCTTCATTTCACCCAGTATGAATTATCTGTTATTCCCTTGCTTCGACACTGTCTGCTCAATAACGGGCATTGTATACCACGACACTAGAACGAACGCCCTTTGGAATTATTTCGACTCTAACCATATGTAGTTTTTTCAGAAATCCAATAATATTTATCTATGTAACTGTCTATCTACCTATACATCCCATAATACATATATACCTAACTATATATATATATATATATATATATATATATATATATATATATATATATATATATATATATATATATACACCTATATATATATACGCATACGTATATACATATATATATGTATTTATATATGTATATACAAATACATACATACATATATATATATATATATACACAGATGTATATGTATATATATATACATTATATTTATTTATGTATACATATATACATATATATATACATATATATATATATATATATACATATACAGATATATATGTATATACACTCATGTTCATAAATTAAGGATAATTCAGAATCACACAGAAATTGAGCTCTAAAATAAAAATTTCACCTGTAGAATTATCACACATATCTTTAAAAAGAATATGCAAGTTGCAGGAAACCACCAGATAGCGCGGATAGTACGTCACAATGACGAGAGTGTATGAAAGGGGTATATGAGGAATGGTAGCAAAGAAGTAAAATTGTTCACAAGCGCTTTAAAAGCCTTTCAGTGCAATAACCACATAGTTATGGCACAAAGGAAGCATTTGGATGATTTTTTACGTGGTAGAATTATCGGACGACTGGAATGTGGACGTACCCAGCTGGAAGTATTCAAGGAACTTGGAATCGCCCAGAGTGTCATCTCCAGGCTTTGGCAACGATTCAAACATGATGGTAATGTGAGTAGATGTTACAGCACAGGTCGCCCCCGAGTTACTACGCCGAATGATGACCGGTATTTGGCAGTTACTGCCAAAAGAAACAGACGGAGCACAGCATCAGATCTGTCTCGTCAGCTCTCTTCAGCTACCGGTACGACAGTTTCAAGGCAGACCGTGTACAGACGCTTAGGGAACATTGGTCTATATGCTCGTAGGCCTGTCAGATGTGTTCCCCTTACCGCAACTCACTGTCGCCTCCGATTATGCTGGGCTAGAGAGCATGCATTGTGGACACCGCAACAGTGGTCTTGTGTGATGTTTTCCGACGAGTCCAGGTTCAGTTTACATTCTGATTCTCGCCGGACTTTCATATGGAGAGCGCCAGGTACCCGTTACCACCAAGAGAACACCATTGAACGACACCGTTACGGTGGTGCAGGATGGCTCGTTTGGGGAGGAATTATTCTTGGTTCCAGAACTGACCTGCATGTTCAGAGTGTAACGATGACAGGCCACATCTATCGGGATGTCATTCTGGAACAACATGTACGTTTGTTTCGGGGCGCCATGGGTCCTGAATTTCTGTATATGGATGACAACGCCCGACCTCACCGTGCAAACATTGTAGACGAATGCCTTCAATCGGAGGATATCACCCGTATGGATTGGCCAGCATACTCACCGGACTTGAATCCAATAGAGCATGTGTGGGACATGCTTGGCCGACGAATTGCAGCCCGTCAACCCCCTCCCAACTGTCTATTGGAATTTCGGAGGGCATTGCTTGATGAGTGGTGTAATTTTCCCCAAGATCAGATTGAAAATCTGATACTCAGCATGCGTAGGCGTTGTAACGCTTGTATTGCATCGTCCGGAAGACATACTCTGTATTAACCATCATACTAACCATGTTATACTGTTTTCTGTAAATAGGTTCTTTTTTGAAATTTGCTCCAAGGAGTAAAAATCGAAATTTTTTTAATTATGTCAAACATATAGCATCTTTTTTGCTCTTTACCTTTTGTTTAATAAATAGACTTTACAAATAAGTCAAATTTGTTTTGCTTTTGTCTCTTTCATTGCCTGAACTTCATTATCCTTAATTTATGGACATGAGTGTATATACATATATATACATATATATATACATATATATACATATGTATATGTATATATATACATATAGATATATAAACATATATATATATATATATATACACACACACACACACATACATATATATATACATATATATATATATATATATATATATATATATATATATATATACATTATATACATTAAGCGGAGCCCACTGTACC
>CM063508.1:185778957-185783957 GCA_032207245.1 Pardosa pseudoannulata | reverse complement strand
CGCGAGAACATTTTCTCGCTATGATTTTTTTTCTATGATTTTAAAGGAGGATTTAATCAAGAAGGATGTTTTAAACGGTTGCAATTGGCATTAGGTGAAGAATCTCCAGCTCGTGCTACTGTATTCAGGTGGTTTAAAGAATTGAGCAGAGGTCGCTATTTTCTTCAGGATGAAGAACACGTCGACAGTGATCCCGCATAATGTGTCTGCCATACGAAAAATGTTAACGGATGATAATCGCTGTACCTATCAAATTATACAGAAGAAACTTAACATTGGATCCTCAGCCATACACAAAATTATTAATGAAGAATGACACATGAAAAAAGTAGTTTGCCGTCGGATTCCTCATAATCTGACTGAGCACCAAAAAAGAGGAGAGTGTCAGAATCAGAAAAGAAACTCTTAAATTGCTAAAGGATGGTGGCCACCACATCATTTCTAAAATTGTGACTCATGATGAAACGTACATACCGTTTTTTTTTTTTACGTTCCAATACGTCAAGAAAGCAAAATATAGGTCTTTGAAGATGATCCCACGCTGAAAACGGTGAAAAGACAACGCGTACTGAAAAAAGTGATGCATGCCGTTTTCTTCAGACGTACGGGATTGGCCATCAAGTTGGAAGGACAGAAGACAGTAACAGCAAACTGGTATATAACTAAATGCCTTCCATACATTCTACCAGAAGTGAATGTTAGGGGATTCATGCTTCCCCATGACAATTCATTTCACATACAGCTGGACTAATAGTTGAGTTTCTTAAACAAAAACAAATTAAAGTGATAGAACATCCACCGTGTTCACCTGATCTACCTATGCGTGACTTTTAGTTATTCTTTAATCTAAAAAAGAACTTACGTGGATGTCGTTTTCATTCAGTAAAAGAGATGGATGTGGCTGTAAATGTAGTTTTCATCTATTCTAAGAAATGAATGGCTCGTGTCATTTAATCTGTGGAAAATTCGTCTACAAAAGTGCATTGATGCTGGAGGAGACTACTTTGAATACACCTAAAATTTTGTAAGTATAACTTTAAAAACCTAGTGGTGTCTCAAAAATTTCAGAGTGACCCTCGTAGGAAAACCCATTTTTATTGCAGCGTCCTTGTTTATATGGCTATGTATACAAGCACCTTTAAAAATTAAGGCATTATGAAAATTTCCTTATTTTTCAGATTTTTATGTTCTAACTATCCCTTGTATAGGAAAAAATATCCTATAATGAAAAATTCTTTAAGGAGCTGTGTAAGAATGAAATGATCCTTAAAAATTTTCGGATTTTCAGTTATTTCCATTCTAATGCAAATTTTGGATCCTCGGAATGCCATGTCACTACTACGCCACCACCATTCTTGGAAAGGCAGTAAAATTATGTGGTTTTCAGCGCTGACTTTCGATTTGAGCTTTTTTATCAAGTGCATTTCACTCAACGTCAAGAACAGACAATTGTCGATAAGGAGATTCAAAAATAATTTCTCTCTGATAAGTTTTCACACCTACTTAGTCATTCCAAAGTTCTTAGATACAAGCTGGCGTAATAATATTCGACAGAAAAGGAACATGTTAAAGAAAAGTTATATTTTGCTTTTCGTTACAATTTATTATTAAAGGAAAATAAATGTTGCAGCAAAGATTCTCGATTTACTCTATTCCAAAGAGGTTGAAACCAACGGTCTGTGACACGGGAGATAACGTTGAATAAATTTCATTACACGATAAACAAACTCAAGGTCTTATTGGCGAATGCGCTTTAAATACATTTAGCCCTCTTTTTAAAGGTCTCTTTTCCGATGCCGGGCTCTGCCTTTAATATTGGCTTTTATATATATATATATATATATATATATATATATATATATATATATATATATATATATATATATATATATATATATATATATATATATATATATATATATATATATATATATATATATATATGTATATATATATGTATATATATATGTATATATATATATATATATAATATATAATATATATATATATATATATATATATATATATATATATATATATATATATATATATATATATATATATATGTATATATGTATATATATATATATATATATATATATATATATATGTATATATATGTATATATATATATGTATATATATAATATATATATATGTATATATATATGTATATATATATATGTATATATATAATATATATATATATATATATATATATATATATATATATATATATAATATATATATATACATATATATATATATATATATATATATATATATATATATATATATATATATATATATATATATATATATATATATATATATATATATATATATATATATATATATATATATATATATATATATATATATATATATATATATATATATATATATAGCCTGCCCAAAAATGTACACTGGAAATACCCCAAAATTATTTCAGCAGATCAAATTTTCACAGCCTTGTACAGCTTTGGGACAGCTTTGTACTGGAAAAAATTGCCGTCTCGCACTTAACCTCAAAAATCGAGAAGTAAGCACCAGGCTATAAAAATTGCAAAGATCGTGTTACCCTTCACATGTGAAGTAATCTATAGGGATTTGTTACAGCATTAGTATTAACATAGTAAAACCTATGATAAATTTGACCTGACATCCCAGAGTAATGACAAACTTAGATAAAGTCCAATCTACCAGTTTTCTGTCGAGCCAGTAAAAAAGGCTGGATGACGCGAAATTTGTTTAAAGACTGATTTAAAAATTGTTTTATTCCCGGAATAGAAATATTTTTGAAGAAAAAAAGTTTGAGCTTTAGAGTTTTATTGCTCCTTGATAACGCAGGTAGCTACAGTATAGGAGTTTAATCATTCCAACCTAAATTTTTTTTTTCTCTCAGAGCAATGTATAAAAAATTATCTGACTGTGTGTATCTCTGCCGATATCCAAGGCAGAAGAACATTTTCCATTCAACGATGTTCTAAATTTAAAGGAACGATGGCCTAATGGTATAGCGCTGTTTATCGGTACTAGGGAAACTACGATATTTCGGGTTGAAATCCTGCTACTGGAATGGATGTTCATAGCCGTTCGGAATCATCTTTAAGCAGTAGGTTCCAGTCTCATTACCCCTCATAAGCAAAGCAGTAGACCATATCGCTCCAAACCAAACCAAATTGTTCATCGTTGTTCCAACCATTAGATCAAGGAATCGTTGCAACACTAAGGTATTCAAATATGCGTAGCATTCCAAAAATTTTTTGAAAGACTGCAAAACGATAAAAATGTAACTCTTACTCGAGCTTGGGAAAGAGTTTGCTCTTTTAGAGTGTGCTATAGATTTGGCTTACGAGGAATTAAAACAGTCCACACTTCATGCGTGTTCGAAATCTTTGTTACCACAAATGGTTCAAAGAGGAAACTTTGTTCCATATCAGAAATCATAATATAACAGAATTATACAGTTTGCTTGTAATTTAGAATGTGACGGATTTTCTATATGAACATTGATGATGTTTGGGGAATATTTGAAGAACTAACTGAACCAGGGTTTATCGGTTTTAACCATGGGGGTGATTAAACCAGTGGTTTTAACCGTCCTGGTCAATATCCATTTTGACCCGTTTTGATCACTGAAATTCCATTTTTGATCTAATTAACACTAATTGAACACAGTTTACTAGCAGGCGATAAAGACAAGTTATACTTGTTAAAATGTCATAATATAAATAACACCAGCCAAAAACAAATATAACATAACACCAAGACACAAAAGAATATGTTTTACTTATTTTTTATTCAAGCTGTTTTATACGTAATTTATGTTGAATTCAAAAAATGGTGATAAGTAATAATTTTTGTAGTTGTCTCTAAATTGAAACGAGTTCGTCATTTATTTTGGATGACTCCAAACTTTGAAAATAATCTTTCTAGAGCTGGCACAACAGTTCATTAGATATATTATTTTTCATTATTTTCTAATTGTAACTTATTGCAACTGGATTTCAATTTTACAATGGCACGTGCATGGTTCATTTTTAAAATTAAAACATTCGTATTATACTGTATATGCATGTTAAACCTCAACTTGTTAGTGTAATATTTCGTTTAACAGCACTACTATTTCAACTCCTCTTCTTAGCCCACTCTCCTGTTTCTAATCATGGATCTTGTTGGTGCTTCAACCACATTTGGCGAAATTGGCGTGCTTGCAGCTTGCGTGCGTGGCGTGCTTGCAGCGTGGCGTTTGAAATCTGGCGAGGGGTTCGTAACTCAACAAATTGATACATAAACAAAAACAACATTTTGAGGAAAAATTTTACAAAAATTGAATATTTAAAATCTAATTGAATTAACAAAGAAAACACAAAGGAAACACACAACATTCATACTAAATAGACTGAAACATTCACTTAATCACAAATTAAATAAACTGAGTGTGATTTTCATCACAAATTTTGTGATTTAGTGTAAATTGTAAAATTAATTTAAACAAACAAAAAAAAAATAAATAAAAAAAAAAAAAAAACTGTATTTTGAGTGGAGGTTGAAGAGGAGTTGTAAAATTGAAATTTTTTTTTCAAATCTCTTATTTATTTGTTTATTAACACTAGGTTTACAGACCGAGCCAGTTTGACTCATTAAAAGTTTGATCACTATATATATATATATATATATATATATATATATATATATATATATATATATATATATATATATATATATATATATATATATGTATATATATATATAACTTTAATATCACTTTTCAAAAACATGCGTTCGTTTTTAGTTAAGTAATAAAATAGATGTCAACTTTCATTCCTCTTCCCCTTCATTTCTCATCATCCAATGGGGTAGACCTATTGTCACGGTGGTGAGCCCATTGGACTCATAGAACGGTTTAACAGTGAATCGCATAACATGAAATTTATGGGTCCTATCAGGCCTGGGCAACAGTCAAGTCTTACGTGATTTGTTTTTCTTCTGATTTGG
>CM063508.1:185758957-185773957 GCA_032207245.1 Pardosa pseudoannulata | reverse complement strand
CGCGAAAGCTGGAAAACCGCGAAGTAGGATTTGCCTCTAAGAATTTTCGTGTGCGCGGGTACAAGAATGTTTTAAATATGTAAACAGTATTTATACTTTACACATTTAACACAAAAATGACAACAGTATACGTATTTACTTAAACGTATCAGTGCTCATTAATAAGGTTCATTACAAAACCTTATAGAGTAATAAACATTCATCAACATTGCTTTCTGAGAGAGGCGAAGAGTCTCGTGTGGGTGGCGGAGGAGAGGCTCTCACTCGACTCGTAGAAGCTTTAGACTCACTCGGAGACTCTTCTGCTGGAGGCGCTGACGGTAGAGCCAGGGGGCTTTACCTTGGAGAGATTTGGTTCGGTTTGGTTTGGTTTGGAGGGCTACGGTCTACTTTTTTGCAACCCGAGGGCTAATGAGACCGGGACCTACAGTTTAAAGCCGATTCCGAACGGCTACGAACATCCATGCAACAGTGGGATTCGAACCCACGAACTCCGGTACCGAAGACCAGCACCCTAACCAATCGGCCATCGTTCGGCATTACCTTGAAGAGAAACAAGTTGATGGGTAGTTGTTGTCTTTGTTTTTTCTCTCATTGGTCGATGTCGCACCTGCAACCAATCACGCGCGTTTATGAGAGTCCTTGGTATGTACTCTGAGTCAACTCATCTCTTTGTTTGCCATGCAGGGATCCTTCTCTCTCGCGCATCAACATGAAACAACGCTAATTTCCGCAATGTGTCTGCCGACAGGGTTGTATTTTTTCATTTTTATTTTTGGACGAATATTTTGGAAAAGCCCGCGAAGCACTGAAGACGCAAAACAGGAAGCGCGAAGTGTCGAGGGAATACTGTATAAAAGTTGGCATATATGGATTAATTCAAAAGCAGTAGCATTTATTTCGAATAGTCATATTTTTATGGCATACGCCTTTCTTCAACTGTTTTTCCTCTCCCGCCGAGCGGTGGTCGAATGGTTACGGCGCTGATCTTTGGTACTGGAGTTCGTGGGTTTGAATCCCACTGGGGCATGAGTATTCGTAGCCATTCGGAATCGGCTTTAAGCAGTAAGGATCGGTCTCGTTTTCAATCGTGTTGCAAAAAATAGACCGTAGCACTTCATTAAGCCTTTTTATTGGGTCCTCCCTTCTGCCAAAGTACTCCACCAATTTTCCGTCGCAAACTTTCTTCAGATTGTAAAGCATTTTCGCTTTTGATTTCTTCAACTAAGAAATAAAATTATGCTTATGAAATAAAACCCGAAACATGATTTAAAATATTTAATTACAGAAGAACCTCGATTAACCGAGTCAATAAGGAATTTTTTTCTCCTTTCGAAAATGAGCTTGGAAAAATTATGCACATTTAAGTTCGTTGTCCGTGTTACAGGCACTTCCCCACAAAAGCACTCAACTTCCAAGAAATATTACACCCTTTTTAAATCTTTTTAGCTTTGAAACATAAGTTCATATATGTTTATTTTTATCATTTAAAGAACTTTCTATTGTTTTTTTATTTTAAAGTTAGTTAAATTCGCAAGCACGGAAGGTTTTATACATGGTTTCTCTTAAGCGAGAATTCCGATATCCGAGATACTAGCGGTCCCAGTAAGGTCGGATAATCGAGGTTCTACTGTAATGAAAATAATATCTGAAGATGTTACGAAATGGCAACGAAATGTTAAGTTGACAAAAGACATTCGAAATGACAGACATCGACCATAAATAGGAAATGATTTTTTATTCTTGAAAAATATGAATATAAAGCATTTAACCCTGGTACCGGAGTTCGTGTGCTCAAATCTCGCCGATGGCTTGGAGGTCCGTAGCCGTTCGGAATCGGCTTGAAGTAGTAGGTCCCGGTCTCATTACACCTCGTGTTGCAAAAATGTAGACCAAACCAAATCTATGGAGGTAGCAGGTTCTGGCATAGAGATATCGGTATTGCCAGATGCAATAGGAAAATATTTCAGTTTTGCATAGCAGACTATTCATTCTTTTTTTTTCAATTTCAGATAAGCCCTGAGATTTGCTCTTGCACAAACATGATTCTACGGATATTGCTTTTGACATGTAAGTAAAACAACTGCTTTTCATATTTCAGCTTACATTTTCCATTTACCAATACTGTCCCATGATAACTATTTTTATAAACCGATTTATATTTTTTTTTGTATTTTAAAATGAATGTCAGTCTTGATAAATCTTTGTGAAACTATAGACAATACTAAGATAATTTCTGAGATCTACAAAGGGCCGTCGACAAATGATGTCATGCTCGAAGGAAGGGGGAGGATTCCTGATATTGTGACAAGGGGGGGGATTGGATAACAAGTAACTTGACATCCCAAACTTAGTTTAAAATCAGGAGTAAGAATTTTGAAATTAATTTTCAACTAGTATATAGTCCGTCATAGGACGGGATAAGTAAAATTTTTCATTTTCCAGAATTGTACAGTACCCTATGAGGCAGGTAAAAAATGGGGGTTTTTTTGGCCGAGAATTATCTAGTACACGCTCAATCATTTGTTTATATTCATACTTTTCTAAAGCCTCCCAATACTGTGAATGCAGTTTAGAATTACGTTTAATTCATTTATTATTCAAAGTTAATGTTGATAATTCAAAGTTTTCTTAGTTACGTCAAAATCATCGTTAAGTTCTTCCCATTTTTTTTTGCCACAGTAGTTAATGGAAGTAAAGGAATGAAACTATCATTTCCACTACACCCTGGAGGTAGATAAAATTTGTTGTGAATACCTGCGATGAAATTTTTATTGCAACAAAAAATAATCGATGACTCAATTTAAAATGATCACGTGTGTACCTAATCTATTATTTAAGCCAAATATAAATGAAAATTACTTACATAAAATCTAAGTTCAGCGATAAAAAGGAATGAAAATAATGCAGACAATATTTAAGTAATTTAAAATAAAAAATGATTAAATGAGATGGTCAAAGGAATGATGTCATAATGCTAGGGAAAAAAATGTTACTTTCATGTACTTATAATGTGACAAATTGAAAAAATTTAATCGTCTGCTCTTAACCGGGGAAAAATAGAACTTGAAATAATCGCATCAAAGAGGGGAAGGGTGGATTTCGAACGTTGTTAACCGTAACTCATCAAGAATCCAATATGGATGCCTGTATCCATTCCAGGACGAACCGCTTCATAAATTCGAGGACAGACGGATAGATAATTTAGGCTATTATTATATAGGGGAATTACCAAGCGATTAAGGTATTTTCTTGATTTGGGAAAAGCAACTTTCCCAGATAGCGTGCATACTTGTAGCAAGATTGATTTTTTCTGTGTAATATCTTGTCATAACAAATTTGACGAGACAAACTTGCAGAAAAACTCCTGCAAGTTTGACGGAACATAAAGAGACCACTCCTTTGCGAAGCCATTTTGCTGCAAAACTGGGACAACCTTGTCATGACAACCTTGAAGCAAGCAAAAATTCTTAGACTTGCTGCAGTCTTGTTTCAAACTGGCAGACCTGTTACGCGGAACTTGCTTCAAGTTTGCAGACTTGCAAAGCAAGACTGCTGCAAACTAAATTTGCTATCTGTGTTCATGCAAATTAAAATTTCAAAATGCTACTGTTTTCAAATGCTCTCATGCATTAACATTTTATTGCTATTGTATGTTGATTATGTGGATCCACGGTAGCTCAGTCGGCAAGAACATATTTTCTTTTGTATCTTTGTAACCGGAGTGTTGTGAGTTCGCTGCTCGAGCCGTCCTGAGATCCGTTGGAGGTGATTAAAAGTGACTGGAGCAATTCAAATAGGTTCGTGGTTCCAATGTCCTCCAAGTTCTCAAACGATACCTCTGGGGGTGGCAGGTCAAGCCTGGGGGGGTTCTGCTCGGTCCATGCTCTTAAGGCGGCGCTGTACTCAACCTCCGATGTGAAGAAGCTAATGTTAAGTGAATGGAAAAGTTATCCCTGGTTTACAAAGTCACATTTGGATTTTTTTCAGAATTTTTTAAGTACTTGATACCTTAATAAATGGAAGCTCTTTTTTTAATTTTTATTTTTCATTCAAAATCTATTTTTAAAAGGTAATCAAATTTTTGAATTGAAGAAATAAGCGGTACTTTTTCCTTTATCTGTTTATAAATACTCAAGATTGAAAAAATTAAAAATTTTAAAAACTAGCATTCATTCTTCAATGTTCAAGCTTTTAGTAGAAACTTATTTCGAAGTTCTATCTAAATTAGGAAAAGTGTAATTACGGGATAAATTTAAGGAAAATGACGAGTACCCAGCGGGGGTCATGTGGCGAGTTCGTAACATACCTTAAGCTACAGGTGCTCCCAAGGTTGTAATTTTGATCAGGACACTGGATAAAAATGGTTTTAAACGTCCAAAAATGGTCAGAAGTGGCCAGAACTGTTAATAATATTTTTAAAGGGTCTTAATTTTAATATGTAACATCTTTTGTACTTAGAAGTCACTTCTAAGTGACTTTTAATAAGCCATAAAAATACTAGTGCAGTTAAACAAATTCATTACACTCACAAGTTCATGAGATTTAATATTCTTATACAGTATAATAAGAATGTTTGAGTTTTAAAATTGAACCATGCACATGCAATTGTAAAAATGTAATTCAGTAGCAGCAAAATACATAAAATACACTCTGGCCTGACGTCTGGTGGGCAGCCGTGAAGAAGGTTAAAGGCATTAACATACGATTGGTTGATTTTACAATACATCTCATAAACTGTCGTGCCAGCTATAGAAAGATTATTTTCAAAGTTTGGAGTCGTCCAAAATAAATTACGAAATCGTTTAAATTGAGAGAGTAAACTACACAACTCTTTACTTGTAACCGTCTTTTGAATTCAACATAAATTACATAGAAAACAGTTTATATTAAAAAAAAGTAAAACACCTTTTTTTTGTGTCTTGGTGTTATGTTATATTTGTTTTTTGCTGGTGTTATTTATATGATGACATTTTTAACAAATGTGACTTGCCTTTATCATAGGCTAGTAAACTATGTTCGATTAGCATTAAATATTTAAGGAAAAGTAAATTTCAGTGGTTAAAACGGGTCAAAATCGATATTGACCAGGACGGTTAAAACAGGTTAAAACCACTGGTTTAAAACCCCATGGTTAAAACCGATACAACCCTGCATGTAAAAATTACTGAGAGTGAATGTTGAAAGGGTTAATGTGAAAATGGCCGACAGTTCGATTATACAAGATTTACAAAGAATAATTACAAGGAATATTTCGGCCAATTTTAGTTTCCTGTATAATTTTGGCAGCGAAGTCGTTCATTCTACTTTTAATGCATTTTTACTGTTTATGTAAATTTCACTACGCTTTTTTACCAGTAAAAGCACTGAATGTGTCATTTTCAGGGTTGTATGGGTTTTAACCATGGGGATTTAAACCAGGGGTTTTAACCGTCCTGGTCAATATCTATTTTGACCAGTTTTGACCACTTAAATTCACTTTTCCTTATATATTTAATACTCATCGAACACAGTTTACTAGCATATGATAAAGGCAAGTTACATTTGTTAAAAATGTCATCATATAAATAACACGAGCAAAAAAAAACAAATAGAACATAACACCAAGATACAAAAAAAATGTTTTACTTATTTTTTTTATACAAGCTGTTTTATATGTAATTTATATTGAATTCAAAAAACGGTTACACGTTTTGTAGTTTTCTCTCTAAATTTAAAAGATTTCGTAATTTATTTTGAATGACTCCAAACTTTGAAAAAACTTTGAAACAATTTTAATTGTAAAATGTCATATTATTTGTTTTAATTTTAAAATTTATACTTTTAACTACAAATTATGTTTTTAACTGTTACTCATGTTTTGTGATTTTAACTGTAACTCGTGTTTTAATTTTTAACTGCAACTCCTATTTTATGTTTTTTTACTGCAACTGGATTACATTATTACAGTTGCATGTGCATGGTTCATTTTTAACATTCAAACATTCTTATTATGCTGTATAAGCATGCTAAATTTCATGAATTTGTTAGTGTAATATGTTGTTTAACTGCACTATTATTATTATTGCTTATTAAAAGTCACTTCTAATTACGAAAGATATTATATATTAAAATTAAGACCCTCTAAAACTATTTTTAACAATTCTGACCACTTCTGACCATTTTTTAACCAGATTTAAGTGGTTAAAACCACTTTCACCCAGTGTTCTGGTCAAAATCAGTCAAAATGACAACCCTGGATTTCGTTGGTAATAGACATGTTTTGGCGCCGCATTTGTTTAGAGCTGAGAATGCGCTGCTAAGTTAATTTCCGATTAAATCTCGCTGAAGAAGTTTGTAATAATGTAAATTTTGTTTGAATAAAACCGCTTTTCTTAACTTGTTCTTGCCTCTATAGGTGCGGTACTCTTTCCTGCAGCTACTGCATTAAAGGATGCGAATGAGGTGCACGAGATATATTACGATACCTACAGGTGTTTTGAAGACGAAAATGGCAACTACCGTTTGCATGGACAGGACACTCCGCTCTCGAGCACCTTGGACAATTTCATTGCACTGCTGGAAAAATTCGAGGCAGCAAATAGCATGCTAGAATTGAAATACCAACTAGAATACTTCATTACGGAGTAAGTATACAGAGTAAAACTACTGTGAAATGCAATTTTGTCCTTTGACTCCTTATCTACCGCGGGCGTATATATACAGCCTTGAACAGTCAATTACTCTCCCTGCTTTGTACGTATATCTAAGCCTTCATGCGATACGTCCCTTAGTAATTTCCTGCTTGTCATCAAGCACTCGCATTTAAACCACTTTTAATGCATACGAGGTATACACCTGCGTACTACGAGGCACTGAACGAATGGACTACGCAAAGCATATGTTTTCACACGCGGCAGTTAAAGGGTTAATATTCCAATAATATATATATATATATATATATATATATATATATATATATATATATATGTCAGGATTTAAATTGTAGACTAATTTTAAAAGATTTTAATTAAGGATTCTTTACTGAGAGTGACGCGGCGTGAGGAGTTAGCCACATAAATACGGCTCACGCGCAGTGATCTGGAGCAGAGAGCAGTGTGCACATTCCACGGACAGAGCTGTGGCTACCCGAAGCAGCTAAGCCTGCCTTTGTTAAAAGTTGGGCGCCAATGTGAGACGCCATTGAAGATGATTGTCGAGTAGTGTAATTTGAGATTTGAATAACGCTAAGAAAATAATGTCAGGACTCTAGTGTCGTTCCTGGAACCTGACATATATATATATATATATATATATATATATATATATATATATATATATATAACATACATATACGTGTATGAAGGTTGAAATAAATGTACTTCGCGGGAAAAAAATCTTTTAACTCTTTTGATTAGTTTTTTTTATTTTAAATTTCAAATATTAAGGACCATATTCACCAAAATCAGGGTATCCAGGATCAAAGAGTGGATCGGTAGATCAGCGATCACACGCCGTTAACTGTGACTTAAACTGGTGTCGTATGCACCGTGAGTGTATTCACTGATCTATAGATTAATTATTGCAAATATGTAAGTGATGTTTTGATGGGTCAATAAACGAGAATCTCCGGGGATAGTTCTCATGCTAAGTTGATTGATATATTGACTCAACCAGACATAAATATCGTTTGAGTAAATTATAAATTGAGTCAAGGATCTGTAGTTTTACTGATATTTGCTCACGAAATAAGAATGGAAGAATTTGGATGAAACCGAGGCAGAATCTTTTTTAAAAAATCTGGAAAGATCCAGCAGCAAAATACCTTGATGCTAACAAAAGTTTTTCAGCAGAAAATAGAGCATTATTCTTTTCCGAAGGAGCTGAAATCGTGTCATCTAGCATTCGAATGAATGATTCAGCTGTATATTTATTAAAACCCTAACGCGACCGAGAGTCCACATCATCCAAACAATCCAAATGATTTGTTCTATCTGGATGCACAAATGGGTTCTTGCGGCTTTCTGCTATTTCTAACATTTGTAAAACTTCGAGATCTTCTAGATCTGAAAATATATCCGCCATGTTTGTTTTCAATGCAGATCGCATGCGTAAAATGTAGTGTCCATGGATTAGGCAATGAATCCTCCCTATTCGGGGGATCAGAAACAGGGGATTAAAATGAGCTGAAAGCCGTGGACTGTCGTTGAAGAATACGAAAATGCTGATTCGCGGTTAGATCCGAGTATTAAAATCGTGGTGAATATGGCCCTTAGCTGTAATTAAAAGCTCGAGATCTTAGCTGTAAATTAAGTTCGAGATCAAATACTCTTGAAAGAGACCGTGTGAATACGGAATTCTTGCTACTCTATGAGTTTAAATATTGTAACTGACAATATGGAATATAATGTAGCAAAATCGTTGAGTCTGATTTCATCAGTAATAAATATTTTACTGGAGCCGCATTTGTTTAGAGCTGACCATCGATACACATTCCTTCAAAGAAGTTTATTCCCCATTAATTCTTACTGAACAAGTTCGACAGGTTTGTGATGATGAGATATTTACCAGAGAAACAAGTGCCAATGCAGGCCAGTGCGGCAACTGGACGTCTGCTGAGTGTAGACAAGTGTTTTTTCCCCGATGAATCAAGTTTTATGCTCCATTGGTAAGATATACTTTGACGTATACAGTGTGAAACGTCTGGAAGCGAACACCCTGCAACAATTGCCGGAAGTTTCCAAGCTGGAAGAGGAAACATTATGGTCTGAGGAACGTTTTCGTGGTATTCTCTGGGTTCACCCATAATTTTGGAAGGCAAAATGAATCAACACAAGGATGCATCTATCCTTGCGGACCATGTTCACCCTTACATGCGAATCGTTTTTCCTCAGGAATCTACCACCAGGACGATGAGACGTGTTAGAAAGCTTGAAGTGTACATGCGTGGTTCGAAAAGCACTAGGATTATTTTACAGTTGTCACTTGGTCAGGAAATTCCTCGTACTTGAACCCAATCGAGAATTTGTGGGACCACTTCGATTGGATCCTCACCTTCGCAGCTAGCATATGTCGTCATGGCTCAACATCCCAGTGAACACCTTTAGGAACTTCATTGACTCTCTTTCTGTCCGTCTGCCGAAGGTGGTTATTCTGGATTTTGGCCGGTGGTCACATAGATGTGACTGGACTATGTATAAAGTTGAAAATACTGTTGATTTTGTAGCAGTCGAAAAGCTTTAATTCATGAGTCCTTTCTTAGGTAGAGATTCCGTAGTTAAAAGCTTAGTTTCTACTAAAGTTGCGAATATTTAATTGTTATCACAGGAACTTAATATTGTGACGACTTCAACGTTCTTGAGTGATAAGTAGCGTGAAGAAGGGTCACAGTCACAATAGAATTGGAAATCACTTTTATATTTTATGGAGTAAATACTGTTATACATACAACGGGATTCTAATCTCCCAAAACAAGTCGAAAAGTAAAAGAGTAGATCTTGCACAACATTTCCACGACGAGCACAGTCGGAAAAAATAATATTAAATAATCTCATAAAATGGGGAGACTCGTCTAGGGTGCAATGCAAACCCGATCTATCCCCCGTTCGGTGTCCGAGACCCTGCCGTTCCTTATGTGAGCGGACTTTACAAGTCTCCCGAACGCAATCACTAAAAAGCTGGCTCCGGTCAAAAATCGCGGAAGCCTCCACGAGGTCGAAGCGGCTCCGTAAAAAATCTCGAAAAGCCCCGAATCGCCAAATTCTAGGCTTTTTATACCTGGGGGTCAGTGACGGTCCCGCCAACTGTTTTTAGGTCAGTTACGATTCCAGTTACCTGAGAACTCTAACTAAGGTTACAGCTCTTTTTTTTAGCTTAATTCTCATTAATTGGCTGTCTCGATTGAGGCTTCTCCATGCAATCTAACGGGGGTCGTTACGAGCAACCGATCAGGGCGTAATGCTTATTCAACTGAACTGTGACCATCCCAGACACTCTGTCTCCGCGCTATTTTAGCCAGTGGGAACAAGAGACTTCAAATCATCTGATTTCGGTAGTTAGTTCTGGACAAAGAGGGGTCTTCACAATTTATTCAAGTACGTCAGTTGAATGTATATAGGAAGTGTAAGTTCTTTTTTTTTCTTATTTAAAATAATTTATTTTAAAAATCTGCCTTTCACTGTCTGATTTTCTTTCCGATTTGACAAAGTTTACTGCATAACGTAAATTTTATCACTTAGGACTGTAGAAAGATTAGATCAATAATTTAAAGCATTAATTGTTTTCTGTAATTTGACCATATTTGGGGCATTGTGTTTCCTTAAAACAGAATTTTATCAAGCCAGATTGATAATTTGGATATTAAGTAGGATATGTCTGAGTTGTTGAAATATGAGGTTACTGATAGAACGTCAAAAAAGGGAAATTCTTGTCTCGGGGTAAGATAGAAATGTGGAACTTTTCGTTGCTCTTACAAGTTTGACAAAATTTTGATTAAGTATTAATGACCCAATATTTTATAGGTATCTTTACGAGAACATCCAGATTACCAACGGAGGCGTTAGTGATACCCCATCCGGAAGAATCAACTTTCAAAATATTAGAGACCTCTGGAAGAGTGGTGATTACATGCCAGATATCAACGACCCATTTACGCCCGAAGAAAAATGCAGCCTCTATTTCCTGATTTCTCATTCTACCCTCGTTGAAGACACAAAATACATGAGATCCTACTCAAATGACAGGTATGCTTATGTCTATTATTCCAAAATATTCGTGGGTCGTTTAGATATACAGTGGACTCAGCTGTCACGTGATCCGTTTGGGACACAGTGATTTTGATAACAATAAACGATATGCACAATTAGATCAATTTACTCCCTTTTCATTCCCAAGAAATTTCAAAATAAGATGAAAATCTCATCTTGTATTTAAGCACTTTATATTATTTTTTAAAACTTAAGAATTGTATACGTAATTAAAAAAAATGGATCCATTGTGGACTGTTTACCATTGTTTCTAAGAAGATCATTGATAAATGGTTCGTCATCATCATCAACCGGTCATAACGATTTAAAATTTTGATCTTTTGATTTAATGTTCATTCATTTCGTTTTCTGTCTTCCCTATCGACAAGCTGCACGTAACCGAGCAAGGCATCAAATGGGAAATGCGCTCCTTCTCAGTTCCGATAAAAATGGGTTGCTTTCTGCTTCTCTGACAACCCTCGACCACCATCAGGGAGTGCGTATTTCTGAAAAATTTCAGAAACATCTAATTCCCCCACTTCTTTGTTCACTCCCCATTTCTCCAGTTTGAAGAGGATAATTCTTGGAAATTCAAACAATATTGAAGGGAAAGAAAAGAATGGGTTCCTTCTGAATACATTGTGAATATTCCTTTGCCAGTTAGTTCGAAAACTGATAACGTTAACCGATGCAACGATCCCATAACGCGATCATTTTAACATACCAATGAATAGAGAAAATAGGGACCCAGTGATTTCGATAACAGTAGGCGATTGATAACATTAACCGCGATCAAATTAAACGGAGTCCACTGTATATACGCACATACATATATATGTTTGTGTGTGTGTGTATATATATATATATATATATATGTTTATATATATATATATATATATATGTATATATATATATGTATATATATATGTTTATATATATATATATATGTATATATATGTATATATATGTTTATATATATATATATATATATATATATATATATGTATATATATATATATATATATATATATATATATATATATATATATATATGCATATATGTTTATATATATATATATATGCATATATGTTTATATATATATATGTATATATATGTTTATAATATAATATACATATATATATATATATATATATATGTTTATATATATATGCATATATGTTTATATATATATATATATATATATATATATATATATATATAAATATATATTATATATATATAATATTATATGTATATATATATATATATAATAATTATATATATATGTTTATATATATATAATAATATATATGAATATGTATATATGTTATATATATATATGTATATATATATATATATATATATATATATGTATATATAATATATATATATAATATATATATATATATATATATATATATATATGTTTATATATATATATTATATATATATATATATATAAATATATATAATATAATATATATATATATATATATATATATATATATATATATATATATATATAATATGTATATATATATCTATATATGTATATATATATGTATATATATATGTATATATATATGTATATATATATGTATATATATGTATGTATATATAATATATATATATATATTTATGTATGTATATATATGTTATATATTGTATATATTATGTATATATTTATATTATATATATATGTATATAATTATATATATATATATATATATATATATATATATATATTATATTGTATATAATATTTTCAATATTTTTTGATATGTATATTTATATTTATATTTTACATTTTAATAATATATATTTTATATATATATATATAATTTTTATATATATTTATTATTATGTATATATATATTTTTATATTTATATATGTATACATTTTATATATATTGAAATATATATGTTTATATTATTTAATATATATATTATTATGTATATTTTATATATATTTTGTGTTTTAATGTATATATAATTTATATATAAAAATTTTTTATTTTCATTTTTATTAGTTTTTGTCGTTTTAAGTTTATAAAATTAATTTTTGCTAAGAAATCAGCTTGAAAAGTGTTATTATTTGTAATATTTAATTATAATTTAATAAAATTATTATATTTTATTATTTATATTTATTATTCTTATTTTTTTTATTTTTATGTTTTAATATTTTGTAATATTTCATTTTATTTTTAATATTCATTTCCAATATTTTATTTACATTTTTGACAATTTTTAAAATTACTTTTTATTTTTAGCTGTCAAATTTTTTATTATCTTTTTTTATTTTAAGTTTTTAAAACCAATTTTTGATATTATAAACTTTATACCTCAAGCTGTCTATACTGGGAAGTAAGCAGCCTGATTTTTAAAGATAAATTTATTGTTCTGAAAAAATGTTATTTAATATAGTAATTTTGAAACTGGTATTTTTCTATCAAAGGATATTCATAAGTTTAAATTTTACTATTCCTCTCAAAAGTATACAGCAATATTGAATAATTATTTCACTTAGTAAAGAGTAAAAAAGAATTCTTCTTGAATATTCTTTGATAGAAAATTATAAGCTTGTGGCTAAGCTATATTTGTGAGGGTGGGGTTCAATGAAAACATTTTTCAGTGCAAAATATAGTTTAATTAGATAAAATCTTAGCTTGCACACAAAAAAATTAAGGAAAAAAATAAAAGTTAAACAGATAAAATATACATAATTAAAATAGTTAACACAATTAGAACCGGGGGAGGTCAAAGTGTTGCAGCGCCTCTGAAGTCCGTAAGGCCAACTGACTTTTTGGGGGAAGTCTTCTCTTACGTGTGTGTTTGTTTTTGTACAGGTGGCAGCACGGTGCTGTGGCGAAGCACATTTGTTACAAGCTTCTAAATTACTATATTGAAGGACATTTCAATGAGTAATTTTTTCATGCTTAAATCAGGCTACTTACTGTCCATTAAAATAAACCGAGGACAAACATTATTGTCTGAATAATGAAATAGGATTGCATATTTTTACCAATTATTGTTAACTAGCACACAATGACGCCCATCATATGACGGGATCAGTAAAATTTTTAATTTTCCAGAATTGTAAAGTACCTAATGAGGCAAATAAAAAAAATGTCTCCCATTTTGGCTGAGAATTATCTTACAACAAAAAATATTCCATGATTAAATTTCAGATTATCACATATGTACTTAGTTTGGCTAATAAATTATTTAAGACAAATATAAAAGAAAATTATTTAGATAATATCTAAGTTCAGTGATAAAACGTATGAAAATAATGGAGATATTTAAATAATTTTAAAAAAATGATTAAATGAGAGGGTTATAGGAATGACGTCATAATAATAGAAAAAAAATGTTATTTTTACCTATTTATTATGGGATAAATTGCTAAATTTAATCGCCTTTTCTTAACCGGGTAAAATAGGGCTTGAAATATGGGCATTAAATGCTCGAAAAGGGGGAAAGGGATGGATTACGTTTTAAAGACGGCCGTATTTTTGCTGTGATATGAAGCACATTTATACCAATTTCTTTTAGAATCGGATCGACAGTTTAGGAGATGGTAAACTTTAATCGCTTTGAATTTTACTAATCCTAATTCATCAAGAATCCTCTATCCATTCCAGGTCCAACCGCTTCATAAATTCGAGGACATATAACTTAGGCTATTATTATATAGGGGATGATTTTAAAACGTAAAAGACCATACAGATTAAAGCAAATAAATCTTATTCATTAGAGCTGCACTATGTGATTGAAATCTGTATCGATTGATGTAATTTCAATTCCATTCACATTCTTTCCATTGTTTAACCAGGTGTATTAAAAATCCTCGACACGAACTCACGATTACTTAAATAGGTTTAGCTAATAAATTAGTAAATAGATGGCGCAAACGAACTAAGTAATTTTCCTCCTGAAACGGTAGCACCAAAATTGGCTGTCCCAATCCACTCGTAGCACATAGAATCGCCCATAGGGTCTCTTGTTCACTATAGTTGCGCATCTGGCAGCCTTTGATTTTTGGAGAAAAACCGCCATCTGCCGCCAAGGCTATTTTATCGTCTGCCACCATTGACCACGATAAGGCATACCCGCTACAGACGGTGGTAATGGCTTGCATTGGATCATAATGTGGAGGGCCCTTAAGCCATAGCCCTCAACAAAGTGGTAATGGCTTGCATTTAACCTAGTATGGAGGGACCTTTAATCTTCGATTACTTGATTTTAAGTCACCTTTACGATAAGGCTGAT
>CM063508.1:185755986-185758857 GCA_032207245.1 Pardosa pseudoannulata | reverse complement strand
AGTCACGTATTTAAGTAAAAATTATGGATTTAGTGAGTTACAATTAACGCCACAGTTCATTTAGTGCAATACATAGAATTATAGTAGTGGTATTAAGTGAAAATCCCAAGAAAATAAATTTAATATTAGTAAAAATGATAAAGTAGCTCAAAATATAAAGCGGTCTTGGCGCTTTTTCGCCAAGTCAAAAAAGATAAAAATGGAAGGTTTGTAAAGTCGTAATGGTATTTTGTATTGACGACTCTTTTTCTCGCTTTGCCAAACATCGCACCATCAATATCGCATAAATTACATAAAAATTAAAAAATAATAGAATAAGAAAAAAGACGGGAAATTTTTAGATCCAGATAACAGACAAATTTTCATTGTATTTAATTTTCAATTATTTCCAATTTACATCTTATATCTACATATAAATGTAAAAAATCGTCAATCGGGTATTATACTAAAGTTGTACCGGTTTTAAATAACACCTAGAGAAATTATAATCTGAAAAACTCACGCATGGCAAAATCAGTTTCTATTTTATTTTTCAAATCTATGAAGGAATTTTCGATTACCGTATATTCTGCGTTATTAATGAATCCATATACACCGATATGTTACTTATTCGATAAAAATAAGGGTCTACTTAAGAATTGGGTTCCCCTTGGCAAATTTGGCTAAAATATTTGGAGATATTTACTAAAACACGAAGATAATCCATCCAAATAGTGTATTTCTTACTTTTTCTGACGACTTTAATGAATGCACAGTGCTCCATCATAATAGAATTATATACTCTTACTTAATTAAGGAAAACGACTTGAAAACAGGACATTTTTATTTATGGGCAATTAATTCCTTAACAGTTTACAAACGCAACTGCTCCAAATGATTAAAAATCAGCCATAGTGAACCATTAATGGTTTGTTATATCTAATTGTTAAGCATTAAGCACTTTTAATATATAAGAAAAGAATTATGCAAGGAGAGTTGGACGCAAATATCATTTAAATTATATATACATATTGTTTTTACACGGGGAGATCAGGAGAAAATGTTAGGCGACCATACTTAAACAATTATCGCCAAGTTGGCGGGGGAACCCAGTTCTTTAGTCAAGCCAAAAATAGAAATTATCCAGTTCGCATAACTTTTAAAGAATAATATTTAATCATCTTTTTTTACCATTTTATCGTGGGTGTTTCTTCAAAATAGGATCACCCTTGGCTATTTTGGTTAAATTATTAAGGATTTTTAGTGTACCAATATCAAGTAAAAGTTTTCTAGGTTTATAATGCAAAATGCACTAAAAGAAATAACGAAAAATGAAGTATAATTTATCAAAGATTAGATTCATATTTAAAAAAGGTATTTCAATTATGTTAGAACACTAGTAATAATAACAATAATAATAATAATAATAATAATAAAATTATCACTTTGCTCAAAGTAGATATAACACAGATTAACATACGTAATAAAGAAACAGCAATCCTAATATTAAGTTATTGAAAAATACTCACATTTGCAATGGAACCTTTTTGTTAAGTGGAACAACTTTTGCATTTTCAGTTTACCATCATTTATTCCACAATTTAAAAATATAAGTTTAAGAAATGGTGATGAGCGATTCTAAGAAAGTGGTAAGAAATGGCATTCAAGTATTATTCTGTACTACACTAATAAAATAGTCACAAAAGAATAATAAAAAATGATGCCATTCCAGAAAACGATTATCATTTAATAAAAAAATATTCAGATCAAAACGATTTTGGGTGGATTTTAATTAATATCTCCATAAATTATGGTTCCTCGGAAATTAACGTAAAGGCAATGAATTTCCTTAAAGTTTTTAAATTCGTTGATACATGCAACTTCAAATTCTAACTTGGAAGAACGTTATAGTGTACAAATAACCATTAAAATAACTTAGATATGATGTCATACACGAATTATTATGACAATTATTTGCTCAGAAAAACACATACTCAGACGAAAAGAATCAGCAATTTTGGGGTTTTTTTGTTTTTTTTTAATTAATATTTTCGTTAATTTTGGTCTTACAAGATGGAACATGGTGAAATAAATTTCTGAGCATTTTCCAAATTCGTAGACATCTATTTCGACCATAAACTCCTAGCCAAATAAAAGATATGTAGTAAAATTTTGATTTGAGTTTAGTTTTGACGTCATAAATAGCTAATTCTTACAATCGTTGCTCATCTAATCGCAAATTTAGAATGAAAGAATTAACATTTTGGGTGGTTTTTAATTAACATCTTCGTTAATTATGGTGCAACAAAGATGAAACTTACAGATATAAATTTCTCAGAATTTTTCCTTTCTGACAATACCTGTTTCAACGCCAAATTCCAACTCGTAAAAAAGATATTTTGTAAAAACCACTAATTTTAATGATTTATTTATGACGTCATAAGCAATTAGTTCAAGCAATCGTTTGCTGATAAAAATAAATTTGGATGAAAAGAATTAGCATTTTTGGTGGTTTTTCATTAATATCGCCGTTAATTTTGGTCCTACAAAGCGAGCAGGTTTTAATATATGTAGAATAATACAAGCGCATTTTAAACAATATTAATTTTATTACATAAAAATTATCTTGGAACGTCTCCAGTTCGTAAAACTCGGTTTCGGGTCGTGCAACTAGCGGCAGTTTTGTGCATTACTGAAACAGAGCTTTCGTAATGTCACTATTTTTAAAATCTTCTACTTCGGATAATTTTTATATAGACATTAAATTGCACCCATAAAAATGTATGAAAAATAAAAGTAAACATTCATTAGCTAGATTTTTTATTGTTATATTTACGGTTCGAAATTTTAATTTCCTTGTAAATAGTAAGGTGTATTTTTTATGAAAAAATT
>CM063508.1:185748486-185750986 GCA_032207245.1 Pardosa pseudoannulata | reverse complement strand
CGCGAAAGTTGAGTTATTCAGAAATATCGCAGTCCATCGAAAACTAATTTGTTTTTAGGAACAAAACTTTTTTTATTTTACACTTTAATATATACGATATGATTATTTAACAAAAAAAATTAACAATATTTTTACGAAATCACAAAAATAAACGATTTTTAAAATTAAGGTCCGATCATCTGTCGGCGCCTATTTCTTCGTTACTCTCTTTGTCACGCCGGCTCATTTTATCCATTTTGTAATCAACAATAAAAACAAAGCTTCCGATTGACAAAACACGACTCGTAAGTTCTGGAGCTATGAATTCGATGGAAGACGAAATAACGCAACAAAAGACCGAGTCACTCAACAATCCTAACTTGTGGACAGAAAAAAATGCAAACAACACGCCTATAATGAGTAGATTTGTGGTGGTGAGCGTTTATTCACCGCAAATCTACTAAATACGTATTTTTACGTGACCCACGCTCCAGTGACAGGCTGCAAAATACGTAAAAATACGTTGCCCGCACGCGAAGTGTTAATTGATCTATACATCCCTCTCAACAGGGCTTCGTCGTTTTCTTTTAAAGAGCGCTGAATCATTTTTGAGTACCGAGTTTTCCCACGACTGTTCCAGTGTACCTTTGCAGCGCCTATTATTTATGTGTCTGACTGCGCGGGACGAAAAAGGAGACTACAGCTACGCGTCAGACGATGAATCAAGACGTTTTATCGCAGCTAATGGACGAAATACAGTCATAAATCCTGACGAGAAGGACTTCTGTTTGAAAGAGTCACTCATATCGAAGAATTAAATTATAAAAATCGACGAGAGGTTCAGCAAAGGAATTCATTAAAATATATTTATTCAGATAAATAAAAGAATTAAAGTTTTTAGTGTTTCTAAATATTTTATTATTACAGTAGAACCTCTTTTTAACGACCCCACGATACAGCGACCCCTTCGTTAGAAGGACCATCTTAAAAAGTCCCAATTATTTTACCATAGGAATAATGTTAATTTTGAATCATTACAACGACCCCAAGCGTATTATTTTTCGTTAGAGCGACCGCCAATTTTAGACCGCAGAACTCATGAGCAAGTGGGCTATTTTAAAATTATTTTACTTTGGTACAACTTCAAGAAACTTGTAAACCTTTCTTTCTGTCTGCGTAAAGGGACTTTTTCGTCAAGTACGACTTTGATGTCCTAAGTAGATGATACTCCAGACACCAATGAAATGACCCAGCTCCTCCGTGTCAAATTTCCGGATCTTCAATAATGTTTTGATGAGTTTGTTGCGGTAGACGAAACTTTACAGTGCTGCGAAGAAAATTTGAATGAGGACGATTTTATTGCCCGTATTACCGGAAATGAACAAATCTGCGATTCCGACGATGGAGAAGAAATCGTCCAAGCTTTTGAAAAAATGAATGAAAAAGAAGCCTTCCATGCAATCAATGCCTTGCGTCAATATTATGAAGGACAATTTAATTCTGAAGATATTCTTCCGAATCTAACGGATATGGAATCAGTGATAATGAAAAATTCCCAAATGAACTTGAAACAGGCGTCCATCAAAGACTTTTTTTTTTCAAAAATTCAGTTATGGAAATACGAATAAATAAAAGTGTTCTTTAGGTATGTACTGTTGCTTGATTTCTTTTCTCAATACTTTTTATTAATTTTTCAATTCGTTACAACGACCTCTTGTTACAACGACCATTTTATCTCTATACCGAGGTTCTACTGTATTTCCAATGCGGAGGCTTTTGATCTTAAAGCATTCGATATTTGTAGGATGTAGAGGTTACAGTTGCTCCCCTCTCCTTTTACGATAGGTGGCGCTATGAGAGCCATCTAGTTTTTTTTTCATGGTGCCAGTCACCTCTCTCTGGTGTGCGTTGTCTATGTTGTTGCTTTTGTGCTGTGTTTTGTTTTCTTTGTACTGTGCTGTGGAACGTAACGAATGAATAAAAAAATGGTATCTGAAAATAGACTAATTATTTCACAATGGCCTTTCGAATAAATAAGAGTCTCGTCCCTCTACAGTGGCGACCAATGGGAAATTTTGAAGGTATGGAAAAGTGTCATCCAGACACATACCATGTTTTTTTCCCGTCCTGGTAAAATTCTTTCTGTTAAAGTATCGATTCATCTCGATACGTGTTGCCCTGACACGATGTGAAAATTTCTGTGTGTTCGTTCTCCAGTGATGCTTGCCGTTTCCACCAAGAATTGTGTACTTGCAAGTGTGTTGCTTTCGTTTCAGTAAAAGGGATTTGTGCTGCAGTCTTATAAAATATGAAATCTCCATAAAGCTGTGTTCTGAAAATCATCTTTATGATTAAAGGCACTGCTAAAGTAAAAGCAGTTTTATTTTCGGCCGCATCTGGAATTCAAACGTATCTTCTACCCGGAAGTAAGCTGAAGAGTTCTTTCCCGCTTAATTATCCTTTTGTGATACCTTTTTTTATGACTCATATTTTGATTTCGTTTTCATAATTTTATTCATAT
>CM063508.1:185735986-185745986 GCA_032207245.1 Pardosa pseudoannulata | reverse complement strand
ACTGACAATTTTAATACATTTTTATGCAAAAAAGTTCAACGCCAAAGCGATAAAAGGAAATGGAATATGAAGTGAAAATCTCGAACGAAATTTCCAATATTAACATATTTTTTAAAACCTACTCGCCTATTCGAAAATACTGGGCAGATCAGAGCATAAAAGAGCCAAAAAGTCCGTGAAATTTCAGAGATCAAAATTTTGTGAGAAAAAAAAAATTGTGAAGTTAATATGTAATTACAAGCTGATATGGAGTGGCCGGGTGACATGCTAAGTCATAATAAAGGCCAGTGTACACATAAAATTTTTAACATATGGTTCCAATTTTTTTTAAATCTAGCGTCTTCTAAATAAGTTTTCTAGAACTTGGGGTGCCGGTTTAGAGACTGACAGGCGGTTTATACATCTTCCTGCCCAACTAGCAACTTTATGATATGCCAACCTAGTGCTGATATCGACGGGCCAATTGAAGACCAAAAGTTGGCTATAGATTGTTTCTAGAAGAAGGCCAACATATTGTTAGGATAGGCTAATAAAGACCGACTGAAGACTAACAGTTGACTATTTGTTGTTTCTAAAAGAAGGTCAACATATTGTTGGAATGACCTAATGATAGCCAACTAAATACCAACACGTTGCTTCTAAAGGATGTTCTAAAGGTTTCCATACGTTGTTCCTAAAAGAAGGCCAACATATTGTTAGGATGGGCCAATAAAGGCCGACTGAAGACTAACAGTTGGCTATTGGTAGTTTCTGAAAGAAGGTCAATATATTGTTGGGATGAGCCAGTGATGGCCAACTAAAGACAAACAGGTTGCTTCTAAAGGTTGTTTTAAACGTTTCCACAGATTGTTCCTAAAAGAAGACCAAAATATTGTTAGGATGGGCCGATGATGGCCGCTGAATACCAATATAAAACCGATTGAACACCAACGTAATAACAGGATGGAACAACTGAATACCAACATACTGTTTGGATGAGCCATCTTAATTCACTATTTACAAATTCTTGTGTTCACAGTAAACTGTACAACTGCTTCACACTTTTCTACGAGTTAGGATGGGGGAGAAGATGCAATTTCTTACTAAAGTAACTCGGAGATATGTGATGCAGTTCTACAGTCAACCTCAAGATACATAAGAACTCTAACTATATGTATTATCGTTACTTTAAGAAACTGCATTTTTTTCTCCAAACTGGGAGAAAAGTGTGATTCTGTTGTACAGTATACGATGAACACAAGAATTACCTCCATTGCATTTTAACCCAAATATTAATCTCAAAATATTGCAGTTATCTCGTGGTAAACAGCACTAAAGATGGTGGTTGGCACACAACTTTCTCTCGGGACAGACCCTATGTTGCAAAGGTTTCAAATAAAAATTACTTGATTTACTGGTGCCATCTACTGATTAATATGTGAACTAAATATTTCCTGAGTGACTAATATAATTGACTAATTTTAAACTAATTTTCTTTTTCTTTTCATGTTATTTTTTTAAAACTTTAATTGTCACTTTTATATTATCAGTTTCGATTGTTTTAGTTGTTTTAAGTTTTCAAAACCATTTTTTTTGCCATTTGGGCAGTTTTTGCACCATTTCTTATATTTTATTTACGTTTTTGACAACTTTTAAAATTAATTTTCTATTTTATCTTGCTATAATAATTGTCAATATTTTTCAATTTTTTTGCCATTATAAACTTTTTTTGTACCTCATGCTGTCCATCATAGGCAGTAAACAGCCTTATTTTAAAAAGATAAAGGAAATTTCTAGAAAATTTAATTGTATTTAATAATTTAGGATTTACATTTTTCTATCAAAGAATATTCATAATCTTAAATTTTACTACTCCTCCGAGAAGTATACAGCAATATTAAATAACTATTTCACTTAGTAAATTTAATTTGATCTTCAAATTCAACCAGAGTAAACACAGTAAATATTTTTCATCAGCTTAGAAAATGTATCGACCTAATTCATTTTTAACTGATTTTAATAAAGAATAAACCTTGAAATAAAATATTTAACCTTGAAATGTACTTTTAATACTAAATTTACGAAGTGAAATAATTATTTAATATTATTCTGTACGTTTGGTAGGTATAGAAAAATTTAAAATTATGAATATTTTTTGATAGAAAAGTATAAGCTTCTAATTTATTAGATTTAAAGACATTTTAATGAGTAATTTTTTATACATGATTCACGATTATTTAAATAGTTTATATATCAGTCAATAGATGGCGGTAGTGGTGCAAGTAATATTTCCCGGAAGCCTTTGCAGTATAGGGGCTGTCCCGATTCACTCATCTCGTTTGCCACCTGGTTCTACACTTGCGCGTTGTTATAAGGGCAGGACCGCAGCCAGAAATTATTTTCGGAGGGGGACCAAGGGAGAAAGACATCTTTATGAATGATACTTCAATTAATGAAAGGGAAAGCACTGTATTTCCAGAATACAGTGCAGGAAATACAGTACTATATTTCCGGCCAGCGGCCCAGGAAGATTTTTATGATCTGAGCGGTCGTTTTAAGAGAATAACTGTTTATGTTCATGAACAGCTAAGCAGATAGCACACACACACACACAAACGTGGGACATTATCTATCTACAAAATGGTCTTTCAAGATTTCAGGGGGGGGGGGGACCAGTCTCCCAAATCCCTCCCCGTGCCTACGGCCTTGTATAAGGGACATTACTTTTGTGTTTCTTAGTTTATGGCATAACGATATTTATGGAAGTGGCGTAAGTGTATTTCTATGTTCGGGCAAAGAAAGTGAATACATCAGTGGGCTAATAAGACATTTCGGGAACAAAATAGCAATAATCCCAGCAAGGAACTATTTCATTTGGCGTCAGTATCATTCTTGGCGACTTATCACTTTCTCCGGCGAAATGGAAAACTACCCAAAATTGCTTTCACAAAAAACTGCTTACCATTTGCTTTGCACGTCGCTCGCTGTCTCTGGGCGGCTTTGTTACCGTTCGTTTCAGCCAAAGGATCCTTGCCGATCACGGCGAAATACATGGGAGAACAAGTCTCTTTCGTGAAACCTGAGAGAAAAACAAACACAACATTAAAGTAAAGTTCAAATAATTGCATATTATCAACATGAGAAAAAACGGATTAGTTTCACTTAACAAATTTTTCCCCCAAAATAATGGCAGAAACCAAATTAAACAAGTAACTATTGTGCTGAGGTAGTAGAAAAGTGAGCCCTACGTATACAATACAAAAAAAAGTAAAGGAAAAAATAGTCATAGCAACTCCGCCCTTTACCATTGGTCTGTTTTATGCACTCGTCTTCATTTTCTACTATAATGATGTTATCTTATTAATTTTTATTTAATAACACGAAGTGGTTCATTCCAAAATGTGGCTATATATATATATATATATATATATATATATATATATATATATATATATATATAAAGGGTATGTATCAAAATTATAGTAAGCTATTCTATTAAAATTAAACAAGAAAAAGACCTACGGTCAGAAAGTAGTTATTCGTTATATGTGTGTGTGTATTTATTCCTATATAGTGTCCGACCACGTCTGCTAGTCTCCCGGAGTGCAAGTGTCAAAGACATTTTATTTCTATTCTAAAGAACAAAGGAAGCCGAAAAGAAAGAGAAGAGGTAATCGCTTCTCCTATGCATTCCGTAAAATCGTCTTGTAGCTATATTTGCTTTGGCTCCTCCGTTTACATATATTTTTATACTTTCTTTTATACATCTTAATAGTAAAAGAAAGGAGTTTTTAGCATAATAGTCAATATTTCATTGAACGTTGTGTGACCCAATGAACCACGCGACTGTGGATATTTGGTAAACAAACTCAACTTAGGAAACAAATTTCTTTGCCTCCCAAATAGTCGCCTTTTCAGACATGCGTAAATAGGACGAGGGTTCCCTGATTCACTGGCGGAGAACACCAACAGCTATTAGCACGTGATATTTCGAAGTCGCATTGCATTTATCAGTTACATCAGGTTAAAAGAAGGTTTACGAAGATGGTATGGTTAATTTTCATTTATCTTTGACACTGATTGTTTGTGGATGCTGTACATAAAAGAAAGTAGCTCAATGATTAAACGCATGCTTGCCTTTACCAGTCTACAATACATGCATAAAAAATAGATGAATATTCATACTTAAGGACATGAAATGAATATGGGAGTTATACAAATATACGCACGCACACTCATACACGCATTTATACATACATACATACATACATATATATACATATATACATGTGAGTATAGCATATACATGCAAACATATGTATAAAAAAGTCCAAAGTTATCCAGCTAGAGGACTAGACCACAAGTACAGTAATCAGTTCTATCAAAATAAAACGATAAAATTTAAGCTATGGTCAGAAAGGGAATAATCGTTATCAATAGTCTATCTCTCTCTCTCTCTCTCTCTATATATAACACACACATATATACAGGGTGTCCCAAAACGACCACATAAACTCTACACAGCTATATTCCTCGTCGGGAGTCCATAAAAACTGCCCAAAGAAGCGTTGCCGTATGATCCATAGTTTAAGATAAAAATACGAAAAACAAAGTATGACATCTCTGCTGGTGCAAGAAAAAAACCACTTTATTGGACATATCAGCAACAGTATTTGCATATCTTTCCAGACTATAATGTTTAAAACGATCGCAGAGCATATCGTGTCATCCGCATGCAATCTGGCAACAGAAACATCAGGAACGTTGGTCTCGTAACGTGTGAGCTGGCATACTCGGGGACTGCCTGCGGGACAGTCGTACTTGGTGTTTCTCAATGAGGTCTTAACCGAGTTCCTCGATGACATACCATTAGAGGCAATACAAGGACTTTGATGGGGATCCGGCGCATTTCTGTGCTCCTGTACGTGGTTGGCTGGATATGGAACACCCCGGCCGCCGGATCGGACGGGGGGATCCGGATCTATAGCCGACACATCTTACACCGTTGGACTTTTCCTATGGGGCCATCTCAAGGAACTGGTGTATCGAGACGTAGTGACAACATCAGTGGATTTAGTTGCATGCTGCTTGTACTTCGATGGACCCCGCGATGCTGCAACTTGTGATGACAACCATTCCACGCTCGACATGCAAGGCGGACACTTTGAACATCTGCTTTATAGTGTTCATATACTGCTGTTGATATGTCCAATAAAGAGTTTTCTCTTGCACCAGAGATCTCATACTTTGTTTATCGTATTTTTCTCGTAAACTGTGGATTGTACAAAAACGCTTCATTCGGCAGGTTTTATGTATACCTAAAGGCGAATCTAGCAGTGTAGAGTTTATGCGGTCGTTTTGGGACACCCTGTATATATACATGAGACGATCCTTAGCAGTCATCCATCAACACCCGCGGAATGTAGTCGGGTTCATTGGGAGTCCGCCAGGGAAACAGCTGAGTCCAGTGCCCCAATCCTAGAATGGGACACTAGACTGTTCTTCTCCGGAGTGTAGCATGCAGAGCCAAACAGCCAAAAATCACCAACTTGATTAAATAATCCGTTTATTCCATTCCAACGTGATTACAATTACTAAGCGCATATCTGAACCTTGGGCCCTGTTAGCAAGGAACAAAAAGTCAAAATATCCCCGAACCACCCTTCGAACCTTGGTGCTCGCCTATTTAAAACATTTCAAAACCGGAATCGACGTCACGATGGACGTCAAGAGACAGCCAAACATGCCGCATAGAAAGTTCTCGCGAATTCTAGAAACCCATCACACTGACAGAGTGCCATGTGCTAATCCCGAAACCAGAAAAACGCCGCCATTTTATAAGAATTGACATATAAGATTTTGAAACCAAAACAGAAATATTTTAAGCAACGAGCCTCATTATTACATACATATATATGTGTGTGTATATATATATATATATATATATATATATATACATAGAAAAAGAAATAAAAAGGTTATATGTATATGTATGTGTATGTGTATTTTTTGGACAAATCCTTGTTCTTCAGATATTAATGAATTTTTTAAAAATACTTACTTTTGCAGGGATTGGAGACCTTAAATTCTGCTGGAGCTGAAAGAAAATTTAAAGCAACGAGATCAGCAATAAATACAAATTCAATATTATTTAAATAAGTCAATGGAATATTCGAAAAGTCACAAAAATTTATTAAGGAAGCGAAGTAACATTTTGATATGCAGATTGTAAAATAGATTTTATGATTGGTAGAAGGAAGTGGATAGAATACCACTTAAATACCTGACATGTTTTGAGGAATTTAAATAAAGCATTACCATCAAAGTGTTATTTTTAAAACCGACGATCAGAAGACTGGGGTATGTAAGAAACATTCGTTCTTCTTACTCAAACCTTCGCTAATTACCTGATTAGATTTTAATTAAAATTTTTTTTACTAATGCATCTCCGAAGTCAATATATGAGCTAGTCATAAAAAACGCATGATTATTGAGAAATTAAATCATTTTAATGTAATGAATATTATTTCACAAATGAATAATCCATCTGTTATAATATTGCAAATAAATGAATATACAATGGATATGTATATATATACATGCATGTATATACAGACATATCCATGTACATATATATGTATATATGTATATATCTATCTATATATACATGTATATACATATGTGTATATATGCATACATATCTATATACCTATGTAGTATTAATCTATCAATCTATATACATATACACACACACACACACACATATATATATATATATCCATATACATATATGTATGTATATTTATATATATATGCATATATATACATATCTAAAAAATCGATCTATATATATGTATCTATATTTATATATATACTTACATATATTTAAACATATACATACATTCATATATATATATATATATATATATATATATATATATATATATATATATATATATATATATATATATATATATATATATATATATATATATATCCATATACATATATGTATGTATATTTATATATATATGCATATATATACATATCTAAAAAATCGATCTATATATATATATATATATATATATATATATATATATATATATATATCTATATATATATATATATATATATTCATATATATATAATATATATATATATATATATATATATATATATGTGTGTATATGTGTGTGTGTGTGTGTGTGTGTGTACACATCAAACTTGATGTGTCTACCTTTGATATTATCAGTACCAAGAGATGGGCACTAGATAGCTACGAACAATAAATTGGGTTGGTTTGGAGCGCTACTGTCTACTGTTTTGCACACGAGGGCTAATGAGACCAGGGCTCGAACCATATTGTTATCAATGTCTTGAGCAAATTCTTGAAATGTTGTGCAATTGTTGCAGATTCTCCAGGGTAAGGCTACGCTTTTCAGTTTGTTCTTCGTCTTCCTCTTCATTTTCTTCTCGCTTGCAGACTTTCTCATCTCAAGAGTCCGTGGTATGTACTCTGAGTCAACTCATCTCAACTCTTCCTTGACATGCAGGGAGCCTTCTCTCTCGCTCGTCAACATGAAACAACGCTCCTTTCCGCAATGTGGCTGCCGACACGGTTGTATGAAACATGAAACGCGAAGTGGCGAGGGAACACTGCACTGTCAATTTGTTTCCTAATCTCAATTCTTTCTGATACGAGAGGTAGGAAATATTCTTTCTAGCTTTACAGAATTTACCGAATACGTAATCTATAATCTTTCTCCACGTCAGTCTACTGTCTAAATAAACTCGTAAATATTTAACCTGTAACTGAAAGTAAGCCAGTTGACCACAAACTGTAAATGTCGGATAGCGGTGAGATCCTGTTATAGCTGAAGAAGATAGCTTACGTTTTGGAAGGGTTCATTTTGATACTTCAACCAACTCATCCATCTTTCCATCCAACGTTCGAAGATGTCAATGTATCTCTGAAGATGTATGCCATTTACACCTCTAAACATGCATAACAGTAGTGCATCATCCTGGAATTTTGTTCCAAATCGCTCGTCCTTACCTGTTTTCTTTTCCTCTCGGAAATTTCTGGCAGTGTCCGTCGAGGAATTGAATACCTGTCAGCCAACGTTCTTGGCAAACCTAGCATCTGCTTTCTGAATATTACACAGTATATGCATTTACGGTTTAGTATATTCTCATTTAAAGATTATTTTCTTACCTCCTTGGGAGGACTCCTTGCAATACTTGCTCAAATTTTCAGGTTTCACTGTGGCTCTGTTGTAGCAAACGCGGACTTGACCATCTTGGGATTCAAACTGTGAAGAGGCAGACGTCAAAATACAATTAAACACTCAATTTAATATACATATAACAACAAAAGAATCACACAAGATTACACAGAAATGCCCATAGATTCAACGGACTAATTATTTTTCCCATCTACATCCAACAACCTTACCTTAGGTCTTTAATCTCATTCTTTATAACATCCTTCTGTGATCGAAATAAAATTTTGACTTTAATTTTTAATTTGAAGAAGTGCATTTTTAGTAATACGTTGACTGACACTTCGTATGAGTAGAAGTTGATCAGGAAGATCTTAATAAACCAAGATTATAGAAGATAGAATGAAACAGAGGTTCTATAGCGATAAAGATACGTTCTAGCTATATCGAGAGGAAGAGGGCTTGGTATTGGACATCCCTGAAATGGACAGCCTGCCCCTGGGGTTTATATAAGGGGACGGGTCCTCCAGGTCAGTCACTGCGCTTGAGGTTAACAACTCCACCTTATAAAACAATTCTGTCCGAACATCCCTGGCAGTTAAAGTCTGACGAAGTCTAGGAACGAAATTTGACAAGAAAATGGATATAATTATTCTAACATGAACTTTGTAGATAAGAACATTGAGAAATCTGGTTGATGTCTCTAAAGAATCGGTATAAAATCTCGAATTTACCAAACTTATAGGAACTAGAAAACGGAGAAGACCACTAATTCGGTTGCTTGACTCTGTCGAAATCGAGATCTTATGTAGGGAAGACTGGAAGGGCATTAACTCGAATAGAACCAGAGGATAGAGATTGATTGGGAAGTCGTTAGCCTGTAATGGGCTGTAGGGCCTTGGAAGAAGAAGAATGGAATTTCTATAAGAGAGTTCATTGTACCAGACTTTCTATTAAAGTAGATTCATACCATCCCTAGTAATAATGAGATTTGTACCTACAAACTCCGGTACTGAAACGAACCGCTGTACCGATTGGGACATGACCCGATCTCAGATTGGAAGAGTGATTTATCGTGTTGCAAAACCCCCGACATTTCAGATGTCGGAGTTTTCGCGACACGTTAAATCATGTCACCGAACCACAGTTGCAGCCAAATTTTGTTCCATTACTAACTATCCTTTTAAATTATCATAACATTCGAAGATAATCTCCCTGCATATGTGGGTGAAATCCAGTAAAAAACCAGATAATAATTTAACATCTAAGGAACACATTAAAAGCTTTATGTATAGAGATTGCACTAACATACAAAAATACGTCATGAGCAGAACACAAGTTTAATTCCTGAAATGGAATATTTTCAAAGATTTCAAACACACACACTCTTTCAAATGAGTATATAAAGCATTTAAAACCGTAATTCCCCTGATTATATAACATTAGATTTACGTACCTAGCCAATTTGACTCATTAAAAATGTGATCACTATATATATGTAAAGCTTTAATGTCCCTTTTCAAAAATATACGTTGGTGTTTAGGTAAGTAATAAAATATATGTAAATTTTCTTTCCTCTTCCCCTTCATTTCGCATCATCCAATGGGGTAGACCTATTTTCACGGTTGGGAGCCCATTAGACTCATAGAATGTATAAGAAAATAAATAAATATAGTAATAAATACAGTATAAAGTAAATATAAAGTATAAAGTATAGTATAAAGTAAATATAGAGAAGAAGTCGAAAACACTTATATTCCAATGACAAAAATTCGTGCTACTGACGCACGGAAGAGGGG
>CM063508.1:185713757-185735886 GCA_032207245.1 Pardosa pseudoannulata | reverse complement strand
CTTTGTGTGAGCCGCATTCGTTTGATAGAGTGTTATTTTGTGCGTGCCCCTTTCCAAATATCCATCTCTCGCATATTTATTCCACGATATCCTTTCACCTCACCTGTACGTGGATGGGCATTGGCGGGGGAATGGCGCCCCAACCATATTCTTTTTTTTTTCTAGGTATGTGATGTAAAATTTTATCGATTGTCACTCCGAACGAAAACTATTCTATCGAATTTTCGACTCCGCTAAGATTTTTTGACCTCACTTGCGGATAAGCTAAAAATATAGTAAATGGTTTTCATCGTTTGAAACCCATTCAGCACAAGCGGTTAACAGTTATTTAACACTAGATTTACAGATGTGGATCCTATACTTATTTTTACTGAAGTGAGCACATTGGACTCATACAAGAAAATGGAAGTTTTTAGCAAAGAAAATAGTTCCAAATGAATTTAAATGAAATGTTTATTATTAAAACATTCATGGAAAACATTTTTACATATAAAGTCTGTTTTTATAACTCATTTTCTGCAAACATTTCTGTTCCATTGAGCACGATGGTTTTTACATCTGTCTCTTTTCCATGATGGTTGAACTGGACCCTTCTTCCGTGCGTCAGTAGCACTCATTTCTGTCATTGGAATGGAAGTATTCTCCACTTCTTCTCAATATTTACTTTATGCTATACTTTATATAATTTATATTTACTTTATACTATATTTATTTTCCTATACATTCTATGAGTCAAATAGGCTCACAAAGGTGAAAATAGGTATACCCCATTCGATAATGCGAAATGAAGGGGAAGAGGAATGAAAGTTGACATCTATTTTATGACTTAACTCAAAACCAACGTATGTTTCTGAAAAGTGATATTAAAGTATTATATATATATATATATATATATATATATATATATATATATATATAGTTATCCAATTTTAAATGAGTCAAATGGGCTCGGTCTGTAAATCTAGTATTAATATGATAATTCATCGTATATGTATGTAATAACTAACAATTAGTGCGATAAATTATCAAATTAAAACTTTCATTTTTCATTTGGTATAGAATTTTTTCAATATTCCAAAGATAGCGAGAGGACAGCTGTATAAATTGTCTGTTAACTACACACATATAAAATTGTAGAGGTGTAAATGTGAAATTCCTTTTTAAAATTTATATAATGCCCTATGGCTAGAAAATTGTTTTCCTAATTTGTAGACGGTTGCAGTGTAAACGGAAAAGCCACGCTTAGCAGAAAGAAAATGGATAAGATATCCTGTACAAACTCTAATTCACAGATTTTCTGAGAACAAAAAGATACTTTGAGCATTGCAGTTAGAACTTAATAAATTTTGGATAATAACCATTTGGATTTCTCTTTATCTTGCTTTTTGGATATCAGGACCATTTACTAGATCTTGAATTAATTTTATCCAATTTCTTCAATTAGTGGATAAATTACTTTAAATTTATACTTATGCTACAGCATTCCTGTAGAATATTAAAAACTCTACTACATTTCCCGTCATATATGTATGTATACCAGGGTTGGAACTTTAAGAGTGGCAACTATTCATTTACATGGATTAAAAAAGGGATTCATGTCAGCATCATGTATAACCCGTTTCCAACGATGTGGAAGTCACAGAACATCTGCAGCAGCGCCTGTTCTGTTGATAGTTCGAATGGACTATTGCAGTCTATTGCCGCAAGAATCTCTGGAACAGTTCTGAAGCGCATGCCACGAAGTGATTCCTTCACGTACGAAGTTAAGTCTGAAGTGCTTATATCTGGGGAGTATGTCGGATGGTGAAGCACTTCAAAGTCCTATCGATCGAACTAATCAGTCACAGCTTGCGCTTTCGAACCCGCAACCTCCTGTTCACGAGTCCTTTGCTTTGCCGACTGAACCAACACGTCTTTGATAGAAATGAATCATTTTCGCTACAACATTCCCTAAACATGTAACATTTTAGTCTCATTGCAGCATAAGACTTTGAAAATTATTTCAGAAATAGAAAATTCTGTACATAAATTTATCAACATTTTATACTTACGCTGGGCATTCGATAACGAGTTTAAGCGGGTAGTTCATCTATGATAAGTAGTCAATTATAGTACAAACGCCTGCAAAGGATTCAGATACGTTCGACTTCTATTGATTTCCAAATAAGAGACTATGGAATGCTTTATGGAATGACTCGCATCCTTTGTCAGTGGAGCATGGTTAGAGATAATTATATAAATTCTTTGTACGGTCAATTGTTTATTAAACGAAGGCCTGAAAAAATTCTTAATGCCGATTTCGAACGACTTCAAACACCCATTCAGGAATTTTTGAAAATATGGAACCCCCAAACTTGTACTCTACCTCTTCAATCAGCATTCGTGGTAACGTTCTCAAAGGAGTGCAATGATGTTCTACCCCAGGCAGTAGAAGCAATCGGTGAGTTGAGGTTTACAGTACTTCACGTTTATTATCATTCGATTACTGCACTTAAGCAACATCTAAACCTTCCATCCTCAGACGGATCACGTGTGACGGGTGTTAACCATTTACCGGTCTCATCACAGTTCAATGGTGAATTTTTGAATCTCTCGGTCCTTATCCGTCTACTTCTGCCATTATTGCATCTTTGCCAGGGTAATGTGCTTGTAACTTATTGCTTTTTCGTATTGAGGAAAAAGTACTCAAGATGCCCCTCTTCCATTCCTTCGTTTTATTAGTGTTTTTTAATTCGTATATTGTCTTCTTATCTACTCTTTCCATATATACAGAGTGTTTCAAAAATGATCGATATATTTGAAAAATCAATAAAAAAAATAAACGGACAGTGATAGAGATGCACAGTTTATTGCAGCATGCTTGAGACAATAGTAAATTTTCAGGCAGACACACTTTCAAAATGAGTTGCAATGTTCCACAACAGAGGACGCTGCAGTCTGGAAAAATCTAAACTACGATATTTTCCAGATATCCACCATGCGCAGCAATAAAATGGCGCATTCTCAGAACGAAATGGTCAGAAACCCGTGTAACCGTCTCAGGCGGGATGGCTTCACATGCAGAACAGATGTACTGCTCCAGTTATTCAATTGTTTCTGGATAGTGGTGGTACACCTGGTGTTTTAAGAGTCTCCACAGACAATTATTGTAGTTTAGATTTTTCCAGACTGCAGCGCCATCTGTTGTAATATATTGTAAATAATTTTGAAAGTTTGCTTGCCTGAAAATTGACTATTATCCCAAGTATATTGCAATAAACTGTGAATTTCTATCACTGTCCGTTTAGTTTTTATAAATTTTTCAAATATACCGGTCATTTTTGAAACACCCTGTAGATGTCTTGTTTACTTCATGTCTGATCTATGTACAGAAATTTCAAGTCATTTATCGAGTTCGTGGAAATACTTTTATAATTTAATACCATTTTCTGCATCATTCTCCTCAGTTAACGTAATGATTTTATTGAATGTAAAGTGAAAACCGGTGGCTGACTGAATCGTTCTTTGTTTGCAGTCCCACTCTGGCGCTTCGGTGAAAGACAAAGAGGCTCCCACCTCCCCTCGTGTCAGTTCCCTGCGTCGCGCGGTCAAGTCCGGTGGCAAGCGAGACAACGCTCCGATTCCGAGGTTCTACTTCCCGGACGGACGACCCCGGACTCAGCAAGAAGTGGACACGCACCTCAAAAAAGTGGCCGCCGTCTTCTCGGGCTTCAACGAGGGCAAAGCCACCAGGGAGGAATTCGGCATCATCACCAAGGTAAGCACACCTTCCCTTTCATTTCATTCGACCTTTAAACATTTACGTTTCCAAATTTGTCAGTCTCATACGACATTTAACGCAGAGTGGCAAGTATGGTGAGTGAAGAGTGGAACCATTAAAAAAAAAAGCATGCCATTTATTTAACATGCATAAAAAAAATAACATTATACATTGCTCCACGAGCAATAAAATAAGACTAGTATGAAACTCACACAGGGAATCAAATCAAACCGTCAGAGTCAGCCCACAGAAACTACAATTATTTATATAAGACTGGGCTGACCAGATACACGTGTAAATTTGCATAAAGTTGAAAATTAATACATACAAGAAACTTAAATGCACACAGAGTAACTAAATAAAGAAAAGATATTACAAATGATGAAGAGTGCAGTTAAACACCGTTTACAATCTAAAAGCGTCGAAAATTGGATATAACTAACAGACCAATACTTAACTGCTGGTTAAGTCCAAGTAATCTTAACAAATTTCATAACAACATATTATTTTTTACGTTATTTTACATATATGTTTCTAGTACATTTTAGCACATTGTGTGCGGGTCGATTTAGCTGCGGAATTGTACCGGGAGCGGGCGTTTGGAGCGTCCATTTAGTTATTTAATTAAATCTCAATAGATTAAAAATTATTTAATTTTTAATCACCTTTTCTCATTTTATATTGAAATATATAAACAAATACATAAATAGACAAATAAACAAATATATATATATATAAATACAAATATATATATAATATATAAATATACATATATATATATATCATTTTCTGAAGGATAAATAGAAAGTTAATTTTAAATCTAAATTGATTTTTTTAATTAACTTTCCCGTTCTGTGGTTCCGCATCGACTGATGTAAAAACTAATTTTTATTTGTCTCCATTTTTCCAGAATCTATGTAGTAGTCAAGGACATTCGGCTTCGTTTTCCCGTGTATACCGTTATTTTTGTACCCACCAACAAACCATGCTGTTACACTCACCCGTACTAGTAAGCGACCAGCGTTCAAGTGTCCATCGTCAGAAACCGCACTAGTACGTGTCCTGCGCTCAAGTATCAGTCGTTAATAAACGTACTAGTACGTGTACCTCGCTCAAGTATCCATCGTCAGAAAACTTACTAGTACGTGTCCCGCATACAGTGTGTTAATAGAGCTGTACGATATTTTACTCCGTGATCTCGAACACTATTTTAGGTATAACAATTCACATAATTATATTTTTACTTTATTTTCTCGTGATAAGTGGTTACTTGTTCCTCGAGTCTACAGGGATTTAAAGCATTAAAAGTTCGTTCCTCCCGATCGGAGGATTATCAAAACAGGGAAAGAAATGTGCGGTGCTTGGCAGCTCTCCCTCAGCATTTCTGTGATTACATAGTTCGAAGGAAAAAATAATTCTTAAACCAGAATAGCTCATTTTTTTTCTGCCAACGCCGTCAAAGTGTGTCTTTCTTTTGTCTGCAGCCTTTAATCGGAAAGGAGATCGACCGTTACAGGTATCTAGGGCTAAACTCGGTTTCGAAAGGACCGCCTTCTTTGCGAAACGGGGATAAAAATATTGTCTGTTTATCAATTAAAAGCTCAGTATTTGCACGGAATTAAGATCAGTGTCTCGTATGTTTTTAATGTGTTTCGATTGTAACGTATCCGGGGTCTGTTTGAGGTGACACAATGAAGAAGCAGGCGTTTCTTGATTAAATGGTTTATTTACACCGCAAAGCTATATACACAATACAATTATCGTTCACAAGTATGTAAAACAATAGGAGTAGGCCTGAATAGAGACGTACACTTAAGGTCCCTGCCGAATGGTTTAATAACCGACGGAAGATAACAATTCGGTAGCTTCGCGTAAAAATTCTCGGCAGTAATTATGTAGACGGTACACTCAATTAGATGAGAGTGTTTGGAGTAGACATTGGTATCTTCGAAGAAGATAAAACAAAGTCAGAATTGCTAAGAGGAATACACGTTCGATCCTGAAGAAGATCGAATTCAAAGAAAATCCAAGCCATAGGGTATCGTTATCAATCTCAGAAAGAGATATATCCCAAAGTGGGATTTTCGTTAAGAAAAACTCTCAGAAGGAGAGTTCCGAATTAGCTGACTCTAGCTAACTCTCCAAGAAGTGATCCCAAGGTGGGATTATCGCTAAGGAAACTTTCCTATAGAGGGACTGGTCAAGGAGACCTCCGAATTAGCTGGTTGCTAGCTAACTAACTACATCTTTAAAAAATTTCATATAATTGAATTATTGAGGATGGCTCAGATTTTCTACCAAACGTGTTTTGAACAGATTTTTCAACGGACTGGATGAGTGAACATACAACAACAAGCTAGCCGGAGCTGGAAAATACCTTACGGGGAGAGTTCAGACATCATATTCATTGGTCGATTATCAGGTGGTACGCCCGTTCGGAGAAAAGGTTAGAAAGACCCGTGTTTTATAAAGGAACATTAACTGAAAACAAAAATCTCGAACTGTTACACGATAACCCTCTAGGACTGTTCTTGGTCCGTATGTCCTCCATTTTGGCAGCAAAACGCAGAGGCTCGAAATTCGGTCGGTATCCTGAAAATGAGAAGGACAAATACATTTATCTTTTTTTTTAAATGTTGAAGATTTTGTTTTTACTGTTTATTGTGTTGGATGGCAAGTATCTCCTGCTTATTTTGCGTAAATAATTTTTCTCACATATGTATGTTGTATTTTAAAGTTATATACCACACACTAAATAAATAAATATAACCCGTAAGCAGGGACTCGACCCCTTCAAGGAACGAACCTGCATCCCGCTACAATTTTTCGAAGATATTCTCCTTGTTATTTTGCGAGTACTTTGGTTCGAACAGAATGCAGGGCCCAATCAAGGCAAAGTTGGACCCAGTGCCTGGTAGTCTTTCGGGGCCTCCCCCTGCCCTCCTTTCAAGGAAAAAAGAAAAAGTTTATAAAAGAGGATACAAATGAATATTTTTGGAGGAAAGTTTATATTCATTTTTTTTTATGTTTACTTACCTTTGTAGTACAGTCGAATGCCAAAAACCTGTATATCCTCAGGGATGTAAACTGTAACACTTGTAATTAAGTTTTTATATAAAAAATAAAATAAACTAGCATAGGTAACATTAACGAGTAATAGCTATTCGTAGATTTTAAGACAAAATTAATAAGAGAAAAAAAATACACGAGCTTTCTACACTTTGCAGATGAATCATCGGCGTGATTTTTAATCTCTCCAGCAGTTTCATGAAAAATTACGAATCTTTCAATCGCTGCTTTCAATTATTTTTACTGTAATTCAACTTGAATTTTTTTTTCCAGATAAATATTTCAGGGCAGACATTGTATTATAAACTACACAGAAATGTACGCACGGCGTGTAACAGTCACTAATCGCAAACAGTAAACAATCTCTGAACAGTTATGAATACAGTTATTCGATTTCGTTTAACCTGAAAAGCGAAGGATTTTTCTACTCAGAACCATGCAGTCGGTAACGAGTCAAAAAAGCGACTGGAGTGATGTGAATAAGTAAACTGGATTGGGTTTTAGATACAATTGTCGACATTTTAACTGTTTTTATTTCATTTCTGAATAAGGTTTCGTGAAATATTACTGGAAGAATTAACAAAAAACACTTTCAAATTTTGTTGATTAAATTATTTAAAATTTAATGATTAAGTACCAAATTTTAGGAAGCCCCTAAAACTAGGGGGATGGGCAAACTTTTTCGGCCGCGGGCCAAAAATCGAAAGAAAATAAGTTTGGCGGGCCAAGATAAATTTTTCTAAAATTATAAAAACAATATACAAGTACCTAACGGTTTAAATACATTATTAAGATAAATGAAATTGCGATTTAATTTTTAAAAGTTTCTCATACTGAGAATTCGAAGTGAGATGTACTTATTTTAGAGAACGATGCTACTGTCAGTCTACTTCTGAAATTATTCTTTCTAAGGTTGAAACTTGAAAACACTTGTTCACATATAAGAAGCAAATAGACCGCTGATATTTTGGGCGCGAGATAATAAATTTGGGATTTAATATTTAAGCAAAGTAGAAAAGGAGATGGATATATAATGTATAAATATATATTTCTTTTAATTTGCCTCGGACCGGCCACTTAAAATTCTGTCCGCGGGCCGGATAAAATCTTCCGACGGGCCGTAGTTGGCCCATCCCTGGCCTAGACCTAGTCGGCGAGTGCTTTAATCAGGGCCTGAGAATAAGGCTCCTTCCCATCCTATTTCTGAGGTTTTAGGCTAAACGCGAGCGAAATTTCTTTTTATAGCCCACAACGCACGTGTTTATGCCGCTTTCATTTTCACGACATTCTCCGTATGAAGGAAAGCTTTCGTCCCAGCGCAAGTGAACCCCATCTGGATTGTTGTTTGTATACTTGTCTACCGCGAGTACATCAAAACAATGCGACTGGAAAATTCGCGGACCGTCACCAACTCAGCAATATCTGGCAAAAAAAAAAAACAAACGTAATGACTTCTTTTTTATATATATAAAAAGAATCGAGTCCCCTTTTGTTCCATCATCATTGTGTTTTGGTGTTTTGCAGGCATGCGGTCTGCCGCTGTACTGGAAGCTGCCTCTTTTCTTGGCGGTGCGGGGGGACAAGAAGTCGGCGGTCGGCTGCGAGGCGTTCCTCGAATACTGGAGAAGGTGAGTAACTGCTGCCTGACACGAACTATTTTGGGGGATCCGATGCTCAGCCAAAAACACACTCTCTCTCTCTCTTTGAGTTTTATTTACTTGTTTCTCTTCCTCGTTTCACTGGTTGCGCTCTCTTTCTTGATTTCTGATGCTGCGACTTTGTTTACTAATCTGCGTGGGGCCACTGCCACCGCTCTGCTTAAACAAGTCGGAGTGACTGGGTGCGAGCACGAATGTCGCACTTATTTGACAGTGACTGCACTCCGTTTACCATTCCGATAATGACGTCAAACTGAAACGCTTGGTCTTGTCGCCTCCTATCTGCGACTTATACGATTGACTTGTAACAATTACCTACCTTTCATTTCAGGTGGGGAAGAGAGGAGGAATATACCGGGTGGCCATATTTAAATTGACAGTGCTCACAGTGTTCTGTAACGCGATCTATTTGCGAAGCCACATTTTGTAGGAAGATTAAACACGACGGGGGACGAAGGATTCCGCAAAATAGTAATTAGTTCCAAAAGTCACCGTTAGGGGAATATTTGGCGCTGTGTAATAGAAAGTAGAGTGTTAACAAATGCAAATAAATACGGAAATTAATTTCTTAAGTGTGCCAAAGGATGTAACGTGAAATTTGAATAAAGAACTTCTACTTCTACTCAGCGTACGCGATATTGCAGAACATGAGACTTTATCGATGTTTATGTAGATTTTACGCTTTTTTAAAAGTGTTGCCCTATTGCACTTGAACTAAATCAGAAAATGTGCATAATAAAAGGTAATTTTATTCCATATTAATTTGCATTTGTTAACACTCTATTTTCTATAACGCAACGCCAAATAGCCCCCTAGCGGTGACTTTTGGAACTAATTTGATTTTTCGCGGAATCCTTCGTCCCCCGTCTTGTTTAATCTTCCTACAAAATGTGGCGTCATTCTCGCAAATAGATCGCGCTACAGAACACTGTGAGCACTGCCAGTTTAATTATGGCCACCCGGTATATTCATAACTGAAAAGAGAACATTTACGTATTCGAGTAATTGGTAATGGAACGTTTATAGGATTAAAAATTAGAAGCAGACGAGAGCAGACAGCCGAATAAATAAGAGGGTTGATGGTTGAGAGCACTGTGGTCTACTTTTTTGCAATACGACGACTCATGAGACAGGCACCTACTGCTCAAATCCGATTCCGAACGACTACGAACATCCATGCCAGAGTGGGACTCTGACCCACGAAATCCTGTTCGGAAGGTCTGTGTCCTGATCATTCGGCCATCGCTCGGCCGAATAAATAAGAAGCCATGTTGAGAGATATGGCATGAGTATTGGATAATTGCCAATCCAAAACATGCAAAGATACTCCAAAGATACATCCAAAGATACTCCAATGCACCACAGAACAGAACTGTAGTCGGAGAGGACAATGGCCCTCTAGAAATCATCCCATCTTGCAATAAGCTGGTTCACGGCAATAAGGATAACTGCATCCTCTCTCCGTAGAAGGCTGTTCGCTAATTTCCAAAGGGGGAATAAATGCCGAACGATGGCCGAATGGTTAGGGCACTGACCTTCAGAACCGGAGTTCGTGGGTCAGAGTCCCACTGTGGTATGGATCTTCGTAGCCGTTTGGAATCGGCTTTAAGCAGTAGTGCCTGATCTCATTAGCCCTCGTGTTGCAAAAAGTAGACCGTAGTGCTCCAAACCAATCAACCAACCAAAGAAGGAATAAGAAGTAAACAGGTCACAATCGTCCCAAACCTGGAAAGGCGTACTCTAAGGTTCGAACCCGAATGATCTGGTATTGTTCGGAAAGTAAACCTTCTTACAGGAGTCACCGGCTGTGGGATCAACATCTGCTTCTGTTGGATTTGTTATTGGCTAAGTCTGAGTGTAGCATCGTCACAGCAAGGGAACGAGAAACCACCATCTGTTCTAAAGAATGATACAGATTCGGTCTCTCTGTCGAACTCGCGTTCATTGACATTGGCCGCTATCCGTTCAACAGAAAATTGAATCTATAAAATTAAATTAAACATTATGAACTGAGTAGCATATAGCCCGGCATAGGACGGGATCAGTAAAATTTTTAATTTTCCAGAATTGTAAAGTGCTCTATCATCCAGGTAAAAAAAATGGTTATTTTTTGGCTGAGAATGATCTGTTACACGCTCAATAATTTGTTTATCTTCATACTCTTCTAAAGTCTTCCGATACTGTGAATGCAGTTTAGAATCACGTTGAATTCATTTAGAAAGATAATTCAAAGTTTTCTGAGCTACGTCGAAATGATCGTTAAGTTCTTCCCAATTTGTTTTCCACTTTAATTAATGAAGTAAAAGAATGAAACTATCGTTTCCACTACACCATGGAGGTAGATAGAATTTGTTGTTAAAACCGGTGATCAAATTTTCATTGCAACTACAAATAATCGATGATTCAATTTAAAATTAGCACATACGTACCTAATCTATTATTTAGGTCAAATATAAAAGAAAATTATTTACGTCGTGTCTAAGTTCAGCGATGAAACGTATGAAAATAATTTAAAATAAGAAATGATTCAACGAGATAGAATGCCGTCATAATGCTGGGAAAATGTTAGATTCATCTATTTATTATGAGGTAAATTGAATCGCCTGCTCTTAACACATTGTGTGCAGGTACATTTCGCAGCGGAACTGTACCGGGAGCGGGCGTTTTGCGCGTCCATTGAGTTATTCAGTTCAATCTCAATAGATCGAAAATTATTTCATTTTTTAGCCATGTTTTCGTATTTTTTATGGTGATATATAAACAAATATATAGACATATGAACAAATACATATAAAGTATATAAATATACATATATATATAATATCATTTTCGCAAAGATAAATAAAAAGTTAATTTTAAATCTAAATCGATTTTTTTAATCCACCTTCCCGTTCGGTGGTTCCGCATCGACTGATGTCAAAACTAGTTTTTAATTTGTCTAATTTTTTTCCAGAATCTATGTAGTAGACAAGAACATTCGCCTTCGTTTTCCTGTCTATACCGTTATTTTTGTACCTACAAACAAACTATGTTGTTACACTAACCCGTACTAGTACGTGACCCGCGATCCATTATCAATCGTCAAAAAACGTACTAGTTGGTGACCCGCACTCAAGTGTCAATCGTCAAAAAACTTACTAGTACACGTCTCGCATATAAGGTGTTAACCGGAGAAAATAGGGCTTGAAATATTGGCATTAAACGCTCGAAAAGGGGGGAAGGGGTGGATTTCGAACTTTTTAAAGACGACGGTATTTTTCGTTGTGGTAGGAAGCCTATTTATACCAATTTATTTTAGAATCGGGTCAATAGTTTAGGATGATGGTTCAAGAGATGATAAACTTGACTCGCTTTGAATTTTGCTAACCCTAACTCATGAAGAATCTAACGTGGATGCCTCTATCCATTCCAGGTCCAACCGCTTCAGAAATTCGAGGACGGACAGATAATTTAGGCAATTATTCTATAGGAGATTAGCATATACCTCCAGTATATAATCTGCAAGGAATTTTTTATAAAACCATACCTGAAATCTACCAAATAGCCAATTTAAAAAACAAAATTATCTTAAAAGAGGAATGAAGTAACTCGAATGTAAGCAGAAGCCTGTAAAGTGGTTTTTCTGTCGAGGTTCACGGAGATCCCATCTTTCGCTTCCGTGTTTACATTATTCTTCTCTTCTGTGCCTATATTTGTTGGTGATGGCGGCAAAACAGTTGGGTTTCCCTTTCACAGACACCGTGCTTTCTGTTTTATCTTCCATCTACTTCATTTTATATAAAATGTTTGAAAGCTCATGCGGAAGTCTAATTTTATTTAGGCTGCTTGTTTTTCTTATTTGCTGGTGTTTTACTTATAATTTCTTTTTATTTCTAGGGTAGTGAATTCGTGTCACGACGAAGCCTCGAAGTTCATTTATATCTTGACTCGGGGTAAAAGAAATTATCTCCTAAGTGATGACTTCTTCCCCATGATGCAGGTAATTCGCCACTGTTTATCTTTAGAAAACTCAACGAGATCGGAATATTTTCTCTCTTTTCTTCTTATATATTTTCTCTCTTTAACTCGTCTCAAAGCGATTAAAAATATCCAGAATCTGTTGCCAAATTCTGATGAAGAAATCCATTATGTTAATGATGAGTGCGGACCATTCTCTACGAAAACGAAAGTTTTAAGGCAACTCTAGAACTAAATATACACTTTGACTAATATTTAACTCAGTCGCTACATCCCTAAATAAATTTCGTTATATGAAATATTATTAAAAAATTTTTCTATAAATTATTTATTCCTTTTGTTTTTTATCGAATAGAAATCTGCAAGGAAAACTATAAATTATATATATATATATATATATATATATATATATATATATATATATATATATATATATATATATATATATACTATTAGCTGCGTGCAAGATAGTATTCGAACATCCCCTATCAGAATTTGGCAGATCGCTATCAATATGTATATAGCTGACATGAGGTTTAAAAGTTGTATGCATCTTATATTTATTTCAAATTTATTAAAATAGGTATCTTTATAAAAAAAATAACTAAATACACCCATAAACTGCAGTATTAACTGGTTTTCACGGATGTTTGGAATATTTCCTGACCCCGAATAAATGCGGGGATATTATTTTGATTAATTTATAAAAGCATCGCATGCATTTGCAGATCCATGTCGAACTAATTTCCCAATTTCGTTTTTCAGGATGTCATCGACTCTCACCCGGGTCTCACCTTCCTCAAAGAAGCCACGGAATTCCATTCGAGATACATTCACACTGTAAGAGAATCTTACTCAGGTTTTTTCCAATAACCATAATTAATATCTAAATCATATTTAACTGAGGAACCGAACATTTCATAATCTACAAATTTTTCTCTATGTATTAAATCTCCAGAATACATGTTTGAAGCTGTTTGTTAAGTCTTTAGACTGTATATATATATATATATATATATATATATATATATATATATATATATATATATATATATATATATATATATATATATATATATATATATATATATATATATATGAGCGAACATAGAGGAGTTTGGAGGACTTTTTGTTTTTAGGTGGCGCTCGTGAAGAGTCCACTTGTCTCTCCCAATTGCCGGAGCTTGCTTCGGAACAGATGAGTTGTACAGCTTCTTCTGATGAAGCCAATCATTATATCACAGAATTAGAAAAACCCATTCAGTTAGCAATTAATCTTAAAACAGTTTTAACGCTAAAAGTGATGACACAAAGGCAGGGAGAAACATAAACAAACACCAGCAGGGGGATTTAAATGTCCCATGCTGTTAGTATTTCTTTTTTTATGTTATAATTTTACAGGTTCTAATTCGAATATTTCAATTCATTTTTTGAAAGTCTAAAGGTGATGTGTCCCCTTAGTAAACCTTAGTTTTGATACAAACTGTTTCTCAGAAATATTTTTCATAAATAGACAAAAAAAGAATAGGTTCAGAGTACATATTATCCACACTAAAACGCGTAGGAAACACTTGTTAATCGCAATGTATTTCATTCAACGAGTCAAATTGTAGTTAGTACTCACGTTTTTTTAAACAACCATGCATATTACCTATAAAGCCTTCCTCTCATGATTTCCGTCAATAAAAGGATTCTCTTTGCCACTCGGACATCCCTGCCGGGATTCGAACCCGGGACCTTTGGATTAGAAGTCCAACGCGCTATCCACTGCGCTACAGGGACCTGCTTCATTAATAAGTCTGTCAGTGGGTCACTCAGTCTTCCGCTCCTACTCGCTCCCCCTTCTCTCTCTCTCTTTATCTTTATATATATATATATATATTTACATAGTCACATACAGATAAATGAGACTATGGTCTTTATAAAGCGCTTGTGTAATTTTATTAATTGAAGTATAATTAAATTAATCACATTTTCTTTAATCGGATATTTTTTTAATTCAATCTTTTGGTAATAATTCTTAAATTTTGAATTTTTTTTTCAAAATTAAAGAATATTATAGATTGATACAAAGTTTGCCCATATACTCCTAAAATAGTCTAAATATATTTGTGTGTTCTTTTTAAGATTCGGCTTTTTACAGTAGGTAAACGTCAATTTACATTAGAAACTCAAAATTTAGTAAATTAGAAATTTAGAAAAGTTTCGGAAAAATTCAAATATAAAGAAAGAAAAAAAATTCTGCACGATGTTCAATTGACATTAAATAAATATAAAAATGAAATAATTCTAAATATATAAATATAAATTAAAAAATAATGCATCAGATACAGTTAAAGTATAATTAGAAGTAATTATATGGAATAAGTAGGAGAAATTAAAATTTAAATAACGAGGAACTATTTTGAAAATCAGCCAAAAATGTCAAAGTTTTGAAAGCATATAAAATTCTCTGACTTAATTTTCTATTGTGATTTATGTATTTATCGAAGCTAGTATTTAGCAAAATCACTATATAGCTTCACAGTCACTTTAAAAGAAATATTTTTAAAAATACTCAGAAGGGAACAACTTAAAAGGGAACAAAACGTAGAACGGACTCTAATTAATGAACGTTTGGTTAGTTAAAATTAGGTAAAATTTCATGTTTCTAATATTGGTAGCTGAAGGTGCCTTATAAAATATTATAAAGATTTACTAATGCACACTTACTTTTTTTCTTTTATCGTAAATATATAAATCTAAATTTATGTTGTATTTCATATGTTGATTTTAATTAAATAATATTTATTTGTTTTTCAAATTTTCTGTAACTTATTAACTTTTTAATGTTATAGGGTGTTACATGTTCTTAGTTGTGTAAAAATTTTTTGACTCTCTGGGAAATATTTGCTGCTTTTTATTAATAATTTCGTTTTTACTTTTCTTCAAAAAATAGTTTGATTGTCATAGTTATTACCATTACTATTATTATTTACAAAGAACAATATAAATTCCTCAGTTACAGAGTAAAATATATAGGTAGTGCTGCCCTCATCTGATTAATACTCTAATTAGAATGATTTCGCTTTCAGCCCATAGATGGCAGCACCATACAAAACTTGAAATTTATAATGATTTTTATTTTTGAGCTTTTTAATATTATAAGATGTTGCATATTCTTACTAGGATTATTTTGATTGTGAAGTAAATTTATGATTATCAATGAAATGTTTGCTGCTGAATATTTTAACTATTATTCTTTTGTTGTTATTATTTATTTGCACAGAGAGATATAAAATTCTCATATTAAAGATTAAAATATTTAGTAACCGCTACCATCTTCTGATTTACATAGTAACTAAAATGCTTTTACTTTTAGTCCATAGATGGCAGCACCATATATGATATTCATTGAATTCGTAACGATTTTTATTTATTATTAATATTTATTTATTTCACATCTCATCAGTATAATTATTTTTAAATAGATTATAAATAATTTTGTCATATTGTTTTAGAAATTTTATATTTAAAAATTATATTTCTTGTCCAGCGACGACCTTAAATAATTATCACTCTTAATTTTTTTCTTAATTTGAATCGTGTTACTTTTGGTACAGATGTACTTAGACGCCGCAATTTTTTCGCCAAATTTGTCAGATTTGTGGACTTACCAAGTGGGCCAATATAGCTTGTGGTTTTTGTATAAATTGTGATAATTTAATCTGCATATATTTCTAAAAAAAGTGTTTCATTTTAGTATAACTAAATTCATTACATTAAAACTTTTTTTTAATGAGATATTTAAAAAAAATTAACTTTTGGAATTTTTTCTAAAATTTTAAATTGTTTTTTCTGAATTTAATTTTAATAGATTTGTACAAAATATGTCCACATACTCCTAAAATCAGGGCCTGATTAAAGCACGGGCCGAATGGACCTAGGCCCTAGGCTCCCTAATTTTAGGGGCCATCTAAAATTCCGTACTTAATTATTAAATTTTAAATAATTTAATTAAAACAATTTGAAAATGTTTTTTGTTCATTCTTCCAGTAATATATCACGAAAACTTATTCGGAAATGAAATAAAAACAGTTAAAATGTTGACAGTTTTATCTAAAACCCACTCCAGTTTACTTATTGACATCACTCCAGTTACTTTTTACAAAGGTGTGTAAACATGAAGGAGGGTAGGGGGGCCGAAAGACTACTAGGCTTTGTCTTCGTCGGGCCCTGCCTAAAAGAGTTTAAATATATTTATGTGTCCATTTTAAGAGTTGGTTTTTTAAATTAGGTAAACTTCAGTTGTTTAATAATAATTAAAACTTTTTTAATATGATACATGTTTTTATATTTTCATCAGCAAATTTTACAAAAAATACTGTTTCATTATGTTTTAAATAGTATTACTTGCGTTTTTTTTTTACGTTTGCATCAGAAAAATTTGTATGAAATTATGGATTTCTTTAATTTTGAATTTATGACGAAACATAAAATTTCACACTCCAATTGTGGAGGTCGGGGGGGGGAGGAAATCTGCTCTTTACTTTTAGATTAAACACATAAATTAATTGAAGAATTTAATAATTTTAAATATTCTTCCGAAGTCGTACTTTCACCCTTGAGGTGCTCGTTAAAATGGAACAGATTCAATATAGACGCCGGTCCCGTCCGCCATGTTTTTTTGCTTTTTTTTTTGGCGACCAACAGAAAAACGCGTGTTTTGAAAAATCGCCAAGTAAAAAAAAACGAAATAACTAAACCCGCCATAACTAAATTTCTAAATCCAAGAAAGGGAAAAGAACAAAAAAATATAACCTGACCTAGACGACACCAAGTATATCCTGAAATTTTTCGAATAGTGTCGGGTTCTGGCGTCCTAAATAACCTCCAAATAACACCAAATTTGGGGAAAGAAAAACAGGGCGTCTATAATGCATCTGTACCGTTAAAATGAAAGGTCACACCATTTGCCTTAAATCGTGCTTGGTTTAACCACGTGGCACAAGACAACAACAACATGTATTCCTCCAACTTATCTGTATACTATATGTGAAAATCAGCAAAATGTACGAATTTAAAACTACTATATAAGGATATCTAAAAGAGTACTCACATAGTATGATTCCTTTAATAATTGATTGATAATTTTCTTTTGTAGGTCATTGCCAGGATATATTATTGTGTAAATAGATCTTGGAGTGGAAAAATAACTGCTCCCGAACTCAGGAAAAGTAATTTCTTACAAGTAAGTTTCATTTTTTTTTAAATATTTATATTTATAACTACAGTGGAAACTTGTAAGTTTTTCAGGGGAACGACGAAATTAATGCAAAAATGGGAAAATGTACAAATGAAACATACCTTGTAGTGCCATTCATACCTTTCCCAAGCTTCCGAGATTACACCCAAGAGCCAAAACATTATAACCACCTGTCAATAATGAGTTGGCCCACTTTTGGCGAGCAACACAGCTTCAACCGGTACCGTCGAGAGATGCCGCTTCAACTCGCCTTGGCACGGCCGTCGGTGTGATAAATGGCAAACCGTGATTCATCTGACCGGGCAACTCTCTCCCGAGGCGATGTTCCCGGGCCCAGCTTAGGAGCAGTTGGCGATGACACTTGGCACACGAATGGGACGTTTGCTGCGTAGCCCCATATCCAACAGTGTGCTCCGATACTATTCTACTTGGCCCTTCATTGTATTGAGTTGTCAGATGAGCCACTGTCTGTCTCCGGTTTTGCTTCACCATGCGAGATCATTCTCTTTGGTAGCTTGTGGACGTGCAACCCCATGTCATCTACTGCTCATTTCACCGTCATTCATCCATGAATACTAACAACTGTAGATCGCGAACAACCCACGAGTCGTGCAGTTTCGGAAATACTTGGTCCGAGCCATTGCAATCTGCCTTCTAGGAAAATCGCTGAGATCCAGAGCCTGTCCCATCACAATAGAATTAAGTGAAAGAATGATTCTTCAGACTCTCCAGCAGCAGTTAAATACCACTTGCACTTGATCACGTGCCTCCCACGTCACCCGGGCGAGTTCATTGCAAAAAGTAGGGGTGGTCATAATGCTTTGGCTCTTGAGTGTATATATATGTACATATACACATATACTAGTAAATTAAATATTTTCTAAGATTTGTTTCTAAACCTCCAAAAAAAAGTACATTTCCATATAAAGGACAACTTTGTCGTTCCGAGGCTCTATATAAAAAGTAATGTGGTTATCCGTCTCCAGATACTTTCGACGTTGGAAGAGGAGGAGGACATCAATCAAATCACGGAGTATTTCTCTTACGAACACTTCTACGTCATCTACTGCAAATTCTGGGAGCTGGACAAGGACCACGATCTGTACATAGACCAGAACGACCTCAAGCTCCACAGCGGAGGAGGTAAGTTCTCACATTGTTCCTCCGGGACAACGCTTACTTGAAACTCATTGAAATGCAAAGCCAGCCTAATTCAAACACAAAGGGAAGAGCAAACTGAAGTTTGAGGCTTTGAAATGCTAGTCATTTGTACTTCATTTTAGGCCATAAAGGGATAAAAGGCGTTATATTTTGAAATTTTAATTTTTTTTTCAATGTTTTGACAGTGTGACGACTTCAAACTTCTTTGGTGGAGAAGTAGCGTGAAGAAGAATTCAGTCATAATAGATCTGGAAATCACTTTTATTTTTTCTGGAGTAAATACTGTTACATATACAACGGGATTCTAATTCTCCCAAAACAACTAGAAATGAAGAGGATTGTTACTTGCGTAACATTACCACGACGATCACCGTCGAAAAAGAGATTAAATAATCTCACAAAATGGGGAGGCTTTTCTAGGGTGCAATGCAAACCCAATCAATCCTCCGTTCGGTGTCCGAGACCCTGCCGTTCCTTATGGGAGCGGACTTGACGAGTCTCCCGAAAGTAATCACTCAAAAGCTGGCTCCGGTCAAAAGTCTCGGAAGCCTCCACGAGGTCAAAGCACCTCCGTAAAAAAATGTCGAAAAGCCCCGAGTTGCCAAATTCTAGGCTTTTTATACCTGGGGGTCAGTGACGGTCCCGCCCACCGTTTTGGGGTCAGTTACGATTCCAGTTACCTGAGAACTCCAGCTAAGGTTACAGCTAGTTTTTATAGTTAAATTCTCATGCGCTAGCTGTGCCGATTCTGGAATTCTCGAGGCAATCCTCCGGGATTATTACCGCAACCGATCATGGGCGTGACGCCTATTCAACTGAACTGTCAACATCCCAGACATGGCATCAATCTCCTGTAACTCGTGAAAATGCTTTGTGATCGTCAAAAACATACCTAGTTTAATGCCAAATACATTAAAAGATAATCTCCAAATTTTGAATTAGAAATACATTAAAGAAATACGCTTGAAATGTTTCGAAGCTACTAATAAATCAATACAACTGAAAATATCTTTAAAGTTTAAAGAAAAAAAAAAGGTTTTGGAGCATTAAAACAGCCATGGTGTAAGAAAAATGTCTTTGGATAATGAAGCGTATATCTTACCTAATAAGCTTATATTTAACTTAATTTTTTCAGAACAGAAAATCATTCCATGTATTTAGTCAAAATTTATCATTCCTAGATTTCTATGGTCGAATGGTAAAGCTCTGCTCTTCGGTACAGAAGTTCGTGGATTCGAATCCTACTGCTGGTATGAAAGTGGGTAGGCGTTCGGAATCGGCTTTAAGCAGTAGATCCCGGTCTCATTAACCCTCTAGACTGTAACGTTCCAGACCAAACCTAAGGTTCTTTGTTCCATTAATCATATTGATTTTTCTTTCATATTTTTCTATATTCTGCCATGTAAAAGTTTGATTATCTATTTAGGTAAAAGCCGTCGCTCAATTCAATCTATTCGTTTTTATTAAAGCTATATTTTGTTGTTAAATGCATAAATTATTAGCTCAATAAAAATGGTTATTAGTTAAGTTCTGTAGTCGACTTCCAGTTTTGTATTCGTGTATTTACGATAGACTTTGTTCGGTAGAATACACAATACAGAGGCTGTTCACACATTTTTTAGACGATGTATATTGTAGCCACAAAACTAAATTGCATCAAATTTTTGTGTTAGAAATGTTTTATATGATAACCCTTATTCTGAACTCTCTTTCGACACCATCATTTCCAGGATAATAATGCATTTGAAAGTGTCAGAAGAGGTATTCCATCCCATTCCTCCTGAACAGAGTCCTGTAAGGGTCGTGGGACGACGTTTGGATAATGCAGATTTTAAAAGCACAAAAATCCGTAGGTGATACGTCGGAAGATTTAGTAAAGATGTCAGTGAAGGATATGGTCTCGATACCGGACTTTTGTTGCATTTCGTTTGGGAAATTTACAGTGGATTTTGGTACTAGCTTTGCCTTGATGGAGTTCCACAAATGGATGGCACCGCGGGTAAAGCGATGGTATTTCATTCAGAAAAGTGGGCAATAAAATAGGTTCCTGATAGTATTTGGAGTTATTCTTGACATTTTTTTAACTCTCTTTATTTTAAACTTGCCATTACATGAAAAACCAGCAAATCATGAATCCCTTAGTAAAACTTTCATTCATTCTTTGAACCATGTACTTAAATTTTCTCTCCCCTTTTATGAAAATAAATGGCTCTTTTTTGTTGCAATCATTTAAATATACCCATGATTCATCTATTATGCCAATTTTTTCCCTTTTTTATGAATGTTTCCCATACAGAATTCTGCAGTGTGTCCTGCGTTCAGCGATATGCTGTAAAGAAAGACGATGCACATTGCGTTTTTTCGCTTTCTTAAGATTTAAATCAACGTTTATTATTTTGTTTACAGGGGACACCGAGCATTTTAATGATTTTGCAACTGTTCTTTGACTAGGGAAATTTTGTTTTAGCATTAAACAAAGTATATTTGCAATAGTCGAAGATGTTCGTTTTTTTTCCTTGGATACTTGTTGGGAATTTTTATCTTACTTGAGGCTCCAATTTAACCTTTTTTTTCCTTTCTTTTTGACGATATTACCTATCGACAATTTAGATATCACAAAACTATGACTCTCGCATCATTTTTGGATAACATAATAAGAATACTTCTCTTCGGAAAGAACATCAATATAGTCCTCGTACCACTGCTTCGTTAAAAATGCCATTTTGTTGAATAAAAACAAACCTCTCAAGCCGCAGACGATAGTTTTGCCTTTTAAAACACATAGTACAATAGCAGTTATTTATTTTGCAACGAATTATTTTTTAATACCGCTCACTCAAATCGTCTAAAAATGTGCGAACAGCCTCTGTAGTTCTTGAATGGATTTGTTTCTGCGTTCTGTTATCAGTGTCTCGTATTTCTTTTGTCCATCGGCAAATGACTTGTAAAAGTCATTCAAACATTCTGGGCACACCTATTAGTAGGAACAGTTTCAGATAAGAGTGTTGCAAGGCACGACAGATTTTCAACGCACTGGTGCCCCTCCTCGTCCACTGAGTCGAGGCTACTTTGACGTCTTATCAGCGGCAGCAGTAACTGGCTGTCATGTTCTCTTGAAATGTCTTTTATGGCCACGTGATTGCAGTAATGACGGTTCACGAGACAACCAAACCGACGAATCGTGCTTAACTGGGTGTGTTCTTAAAACAATGGCAAGAATATTGATATGGAATTGTAGAAAGGCCGTGGAAACTGGAAGTCGACCCTTTGTGTCTCTAC
>CM063508.1:185661257-185708757 GCA_032207245.1 Pardosa pseudoannulata | reverse complement strand
TGAAGAAAGGAGTGGGACATTACACGTTCCTGGAATTTTTCAGAAATACGCACACCCTGCTGTCAGATAAGCAAAAGGCAATTCTTATCGGAACTGAGAAGGAGCGTATTCCCATTTTATGCCTTTCTCGCTTGCGTGCAGTTTGTCGATGTGGAAGCCAGAAAGCGAAATGATTCAACGTTAAAACAAAAAACAAAACATCGAAATTTTAAATCGTTATGACAGGTGGATTATGATTACGAACCATTGATCAATGAGCTTCTTAGAAAAAATGGTAGACAGTTAACAATTGATTAATTTTTAAATTTTGCATACAATTCTTATTTTTCAAAGGATAATATACAGTACATAAATATAAGGTGTGTTTTTCCCTTTTGTTTTGGAATTTAGTACGTGTGAATTAAAGGGGGATGGAATTTATCTAATGTTGCATAACGTTTATTGTAATCAATCGGTTATTGTTATCAAAATCACGGTGTGCAAAACTGATCCCACTAAGCGGAGTCCACTGTTTATTAGAATGGGTTTTGCACATGTGTATTTTGTAAGATCATGGAGGTGGGAAGACATCTTCCCAAGGCGTTCGAAAGGGATAAGGAACATTAGGGAGGCCAGTCACATTGTCCCCGCTGGGTCCTCATCATTTAGAAGCAGGGACTAAGCAGAACACCCCCTCCCCCCAGATTTGTCCTGCCACCCCAGACGTATCGTTTGAAAACTTGGAGGACATTATGAGCACTAACCTATTTGACGTGCCTCAGTCACTCTTTATGAATACTGCGGATCTTAGGCCGGCTCTAGCCCCGAACCCGCAACTTTTCAGTAACGTAATCTTTGCGTTTGCCGACTGAGCTACCGCGGTTGTAAGTACAGTGATCCCTCGTTTTTCGCTCTTCTTGGTGACCAGAACCTTCCGCGAAAGCTAAAAAACCGCGAAGTAGGATTTTCCCCTAGGAATTTTCGTGTATGCGGGTACACGAATGTTTTAAATATCTAAACAGTATTTATACTTTACACATTTAAGACAAAAATGACAACAGTATGCCTATTTACTTAAACGTGTCAGCTAATTATTAAGGTTAACTACAAAATCTTATAGAGTAATAAACATTCATCAACATCGCTTTCTGAGAGAGGCGAAGAGTCTCGTGTTGATGGCGAAGGGGAGGCTCTCTTAGAAGCTTTACACTCACTCGGAGAATCTTCTGCTGGAGACGTTGATGGTAGAGCCGATGGCTTTACCTTAGAGAGAAACATGTTGATGGGTAGTTGTTATCTTTATTTTTTCTCTCATTGGTTGATGTCTCACCGGAAACCAATCAGGAGTCTTTATGAGAGCCCGTGGTATGTACTCTGAGTCAACTCATCTCAACTCTGGCAGGGATCCTTCTGTCTCGCTCATCAACATGAAACAACGTTCCTTTCCACAAAGTGGCTGCCGACAGGGTTGTATTTTTCCATTTTCATTTTTTGAGGAATATTTTAGGACAACCCGCATACCACTGAAGCCTCAAAACACGAAGCGCGAAGTGATGAGGAAACACTGTAGTACTGTCCAGTATTACTTACTCGAGTGATATTTCCCGAGTGTTACAAAATATTAATAAAATAGTGGCTTATTCGCTTCTAAAAGTGTTACTATTTTGTTTCTTTTACAGATGCTGGACATCATTAAACCTAAAGTTCCCGGCAAGATCGCCCTAAACGATCTGAAAAAATGCAAGCTAACGCCCATCTTTTTCGACACATTCTTCAACCTTGAAAAGTATCTCGACCACGAGCAGAGAGATCCCTTCGCATCCCAGAGAGTAAGAACATTTTGACCCTTTTCTCAAAATAATCCACCAGGTCTTAAACAAAGAACGTTTAGGCTTGACGTAGTGCTCCGATTTTGGATTCATGAAAAACACTCGTCGTCTTCGGACTAATTCGGGAATTCAATGATATAATTGGCATCATTATGTACTCGGAAAGACAACTTTAGAGGATTGTTGAACCTCATTGGTGCAAACGCTTAAAAGAACGAAAACTAACAAAAGGCAGAAAATAGCTGTCATTCTTTTTTGTGTTCTTTTCCGGTCGATTTGCAATGCTAAATAGTTTCAGCCATGCATGTTATATACCTTTAATAAGCTGTAAGTTTAGAAAACTACGAATGGCATACGGGAGAATGTCTTTGTTGAAATTGGTATATAATTCAATATGAGTGAAGAAGGACGAACAAAGTGGTAAAATGAAAGTGGACAGCATCTATAATTTGGTGTTCATGCATCACTGCTTTAGGATTTTGAATTTATTTTTGTTTCCTTGTTTGAAAATCAGGTGAGAAAGAAAATTTTGAACGCGTGTGTAAGGTCAGCGATTAGTCTTACAATTGTATTAATGTTCTTTGCCTTTACTTTGAATTTCAGCTCACTGTCTTGTGTGGTTTTCTGAATTATTTTGCAAAAGAACTCACGGATTGGAAGTTAAACACGCTAGCTGTTATTTGAAATGCTTGATCAAACAGCTAATATTTATTATTGTTATTCACAACTATATGTATAATTTAAAGGTGTCCATGAGTTTGAAAACATAATTAATCTCTATCTATCTTTAACACATTGTATGCGGGACACGTACCAGTACGTTTTCTAACGATTGATACTTGAGCGCGGGTCGCGTACTAGCACGGGTTAGTGTCACAACATGGTTTGTTTGTGGGTACAAAAGTAGCGGTATATGCAGGAAAACGAAGCCGAATGTTCTTGACTACTACATAGATGCTCGAAAAATTTAGACCAATAAAAACTACTTTTTACATTATTAGTTTTATGATTGCTCTTTTCATTTTTTATAATGTAAAAATGTTTATATATAACATAATTCGAAAATATTAAAACTATAGACTACTATTTCTATTTGATTTTTCATATTTACAGTACTATTATAAATTTATCCACTCAAAAATATATTTTTTTTCTTTACAAAAATCTTATGGTTGTTATTTATATATTTCTATTTATATATTTGTTTACATGTTGCTTCTGTCGGCACCAACAAGGGTGGCCGTTTTCCATAGAGAGGCTCTGGCAATATAGACAACAATTATTCCTCTTTTGAATTCTGTAAGGTCACGTGTAGTGATACTTAGACCTAATACATATCGCATCCGAACGGTATTTTTGCTCTAACTACACTTCATGTGTATAATTCTCACCCGTTTAGAAGAATTCTTCAAAGCTAGAAGGTGGATGAATACGACAGGTCAGGTCCTGGTTAAAGGACGTAGCACTGAGTTCCCTATTTTTTGGGCTTAAAATTTTATATTAAATTTTTAAAATTGAAGTCATTTAATTAACAAATTTAAAATCTTTCTGGTTGAATCGTCATGCAATACTTTACTTAGAAAGTTATGTAAAAGCAATTGATAGTTTTTATTCTTAATGGAATTTATAAAAATCAGATGTAAAATTTATATCTTTTTGGTCTACTTCCTCATAGTAACGTGTAAAAGAATTTATTATAATTTATACAAATGGCTTGAATGTTATGTGGAACTTCAGATGGGAGCTAAGAATAAACACCATGCTCTAGGACCAAATTTGTCTTGATTAGTCCATGCGACGGTTTTTCTCGGATGCTGTTGTTTCGCAGGTGTTTACATTATTTAGTCCAACCCCAGTATGCATGTCTCTGTTTGTTCTTATGTATGTGACTTTACCGTCGGTAACCTGTGATCTCTCAGGAACGACAAAAGTTGCCACCGAAACTCATGACGTGGGTGAAACTCAGTAAGTCAACCAATTGTTGGTTGACGGTGGAGGATGCCATCGTGAACTTTAAGCAGGTTTTCAGCCCACCAGAGCAGCAAGCAGAAACGAACGAATTTGCTATATCTGCGATTCATAGGACAGAGGCTGAAGCCAACACGAGAAACACGTGGTCGACGCTGAGTAGGACCTTAAAGAAGAAGTCGACTCAGAGTTGGGAGTAGCGATGAAAGAACTCCAACGGTGGAAAGCAGACTTTCTGATTCTTCTCAAGTGTGAGTCTAAAGAGTCGTGTTCTTTTTGTATCAATTCCTCACAGTCTGTAGGATCCCCGAACATCAACTAAAAATGTTAGGTAAGAGGTGCATCTGTTAGTTTGACGGCAAATTTGAAACCGCCGACCATAATGTATTTGTTTCGGTGAAGGGCTAAAACAAAGCTTCACGGTAGTCTCTCTCTAGGCCGCTTTTAAGGTTTTGATGCAGTTTCCTTTAGCCTCAGCGAGGCGCAAGTAACTGGTAGAGCTTCAATTCGAAGATATCGATTTTAACTATAAGTTATCTGACAACTTCCAGTCTGATGATAGTTCGGTTGTTCTCTGTGTTTTGCTTCGGCCTATATTTGGGTTCCAAATCCTCGTTCCTGATCGGATTCCCCGAGCAAAGTAATATCACACCGACCTATTTGGCTCTGAGACCTGATACTAGCTTGTTGACGCTTCGACTCTTCTGCCAATGGTATCTCGAATGTATTATCGCATAGGACAAGATTTGTATTTGTTGTTACCGTCAAGAACCTCTGGTATTAACACCGATTGAATGAAAGAAAAGGGTTTAACGATGCATCTTCTGTTTAGAAGGGTATAAATGGAATAAATGTCAGCAGAATGGGAAATAAAAACACACAGTGAAGTCTTCCAGTAAAGCTTAAATAAGAAAGAAAAAGCATGTTCTCTTTTTAACGTAGCGACGGTTTGCTTTTATTACAGTCTCTTCGATTTTCGGAGCAAGATTAGACCACTACCTTGGTTATAGTCTTTTTTTTTTTTAAATTTTAATATTCTGTTGAATTTCTCCTGAGAGACCCATTTCTTTTTCTTAGGAGCACGACGGGGAAGGTCCAGAGATGTCTGACTGGGACCGTTTCGCCGCCGAGGAATACGAGCTGTTGGTGGCCGAGGAGAGCGCCGCCGAGCAGCCGGACGAGATGTACGTTATCGACTTTGTCTAAACACACACTCTCTCTCAATCACCGCACAGCAATGTACGTAACAGGACTGGAACTGACCACGGGTTCATTGACTTCTTGTTGCATAACCACCCTATGTGTGAACCCTCCTTGTCCTTGTGGTGTTCCCCCACCCTCTCTCGAAACACGGATTCAAGTGATCTATTTCAATTTTTATGTTCAGTGTGTCAGACAAGGTTTGTCCGGAAAGTAATACAATTAATTAGGTTGATTAAATATTATACAAGATGTCGTTACGTACGTTTATTTTTTTTATCGAAGTACACTCTTAAGCATTCACACACTGTTGCTAGTCCATGAACTTTTCCATGAACCCTAATTATTTGGGAAGACATTGGCTTGGTCATTTGGATGTCTTTAATGGTTTCATTTCAGGAAAGTTTTAATATTCGAAAGAAAAAAAAATTAACAAAAAGAGAGGACTGATACAATGTAACTAGCTACGTTGTACATGGCCAGTAACTGCCGAATATGCGTAGAGTTTTGGAACGTTGTTGTGGTGTAAGAGTTGGGCAGTCTTTTAACTGTGGATGGTCCTCTTTTTCATCTGTCGAGCACTTCCATGTAGTAGGTACACTTCACTGTCTACCTAAGGGAGACAAATTTTATCTGGACCATAGCCTTGGCTTCAAAGAATACAATAGCATGACAATTCTGCTGTCGGACGTTTCTCCAGAGCAGGCCCCTCCTCTAACCTCTTCCAGGCTATTTTTAAAACAACTTCAGAGTCATTCAATCTTGAGAAGACTTTACGTAAGTTTCTTGAATCATCTGGTGCATGTAGAAAGTTTTCTTTTCAGTTTAGTAGAGCTCTTGATTGGGTAACTCTGTTTGATAGTTTACTCCATTGCGAGACATAACACAAACAGTAAGGTAACAAGAAAGGCGTTCCTGATGTTTTCAGACCTCGAATCAGGATGACTATGAAGTGTTTTAAAGCCAATCTTTTCCTCCGCTTAAACCAGTGATTTTACAAGTTACTTACCGGACATACCTTGTATGCAGAGAGGTCTGCGTTGTTCTCTTTACCCACTCTAATAAATAAGGTAGGAAAGGAAAGTGACTCGCTCAGTTTTGTCCATTGGAATAAAGACAAATATCTTTTTCTTTCTAAGTGTTATGCTCCAGTAATTTCTTTATTTTTTAATTTACTTCTACAGCATTTTTTAAGTTGATAATATTATAATAAACCTCTTTTTATAGCAGTTTTTTTTGTTCGTCTTTTATCAGTGGCACAGTGATCAATCCCGAAAACATCCTATGTAGATGTCCTTTTTTTATGTGCAGTTTTATAACTAATGAGTGATGTGTTTTATTTTTATTTTTTTGCTTTGTTTTCATCTGACCTTCTGCAAAATAAAATAATGATTGAAAATAAATTTTTTCTAATGCGTATAATTACGAGAATATAAGATAAGAATGTATTAATTTTTTGCTGAAATGTGCTTAATTTATTAAAAATGTCTACATTCATTTATTTAAAATTGATATAAATCACGAGTTATCACCTTAGGAGCATTTAAATTTAATTATAATCTCATCTAAATATTACAGATATTTGCGAAAAAAACTGAGTCTCTCCAAGAATTCTTGAACTAATCTTTCCTCCACCCCCTGCTATATATTTAATTTTTAATCTTTGATTTTTAAAATAGAAAGGTTTAAAATTCTCATAACTTGTTTCTGACACAGATGAGAGTTATTATTGTGATATATATAAATATAAATTCTACATTTCTCTTTTTGATAAATATATATATATATATATATATATATATATATATATATATATATATATATATATATATATATATATATATATATATATATATGGTGTAATTTATTCAGCAATAGAAAAGTTTAAGCTACAGTTATTTTCCTACACACTTTTAAAGTAGTTAAGTGAATTTTAAAACTGTATATGCATAATATTGCATATTCAACATTTCTGTATTATCTCCTGACATGAATTAACTCTATGTACTTTCTAAATAATTTTCGACTTAAAATAGAATTGAGACTGCTGGAAAAAAATTGTCGGCTTGAAAAACTATATTTTAAAACTAAATGTCGTTAAAATTTTTAAAACAGTATATTTTAAAAATTACGTATTATACTTTCTAGTGTTGTGCCTGAAAGTTAGTAGTTTGTGGAATTATAGAAAATAAATGCATCATTTATAAAATGTTTCAGTTATTATTAAGAAATAAAGATGTAAAGAATATAACAAATATCTTTCATTAGATTTTTACTTTTTCTATTTAATATTTGCTTTTCTATGTTTCATTCTCTAAACTGCAGTTATATCTGCTTACTGACTGAAAATATTTTAATTTGTGATCTTGCCATTTAAAAATACTTTATAATGTAAGTCAATTTAATTAAGATATGGGAAAACAATTTTATTTTTTAAATAATATCTGTGTTGCCCATTTTTTCTGTATAATGAAGACAATTTGCTTCTATATCAGGTATGAGCAAATATAAAATTTATCCTAGAAAATTTAAAATTATAAAAAATAGTCACACATTCATGTTTGTTTATTTACTTCTTTATCAAAGTTGTAGTTTTCATAAAATCTTCTAAAAGTTTGTTATTGAATTAAATTATTTTCATACTCCTCCTATAAATTTTACCATCTGTAATTAGTGAAATATGACATCTTAAAACTTTTAACTATTTTGGAAGTGAAGGCTTAGAGAGTACAATCTTATACCATGTCTAACTTTGTGCAAATTTTATTTATTTTCTCCTTTCTGTCGTAATTAAATTTCCGGTAAAATGTTCCTTATCACATCGATAGATGGCAGCACCAAATCTGCCACGGCTTTCTTTTCCGGAAATACAGTAAAATTTTCTTAAAAAGTTATTTTTTTTTTAGATCAAACGATGTTTAAAAGGCTGTGAAAATATATACATTTCATTATAAAGATTGAATTAAAGAATTTTAAATGTTTTGAAGTTTTTTCTTTTTCAAAATTTAACTAATAATATAAAATTGAATGCTGATAATGAATTACTTGTTGATGTTTTTAGTTGAAGTGTGCTGCCATCTATAGAGCATATTTGTTATTAAATACTATTTCGTCCACAGAAACTCCATATTATAAATTTCTTAATTTTAGATTTTCTCAAAATTTTTGTTTTTCTCACAATTGAGAATCTCAATTTTTGATTTGATCTCAAAATTAAGGATGTCCATTTTTGTTTTTCTCAAAATTGAGAATCTCAGTTTTTGATCATCTCTTAATGAGAATCTCTATTATTGATTTTCTCTTGATATAAAAATTGTTTGAACTGAAATTTTGGAAAATAAAATATTTGATCTATTTCAGTTTGACATACTAATGATTTGTCTTTTTTAGGATGTTTGATGATTTTGAAGACGATCTTTCCCCCAACTTGGACAAACTTGCAAGAGTGAAAGGCAGAGCTAAAGAAACGGATACGGAAGATGATGAATATGATTACGCAGACTCCGATGATTACCACTACTGAAGTTGTAGCCATGAATGCAATGTCTGTCAACAAGTGGATCCCACTGAAGAAGATTTTCCATAATGGAACTCTACGCTTCTGTTGTGTTAAAGGAACCTGTTCGTCCAAAAATATTTTTTGGGGGGCTGACTCTGTGACAGTGTCGAGCTGAGCTTAACACTCGTTATCGCTACCAATTGTTTTTTTATTTCTTTCTTTAGCAGCTTGACGAGAATTCGTCATTTTTTCTCGTGAGAATGTGTTTTTTTGTTGTGTTAGGGAATTTTTTTTTTATTTATTAGACAGGTACTTTTGGATTCAATCTGACGTATCGTTCATTTTTCATCGTCATGTGTTCTACTGACTACTTACTGTTAAATGAAACCTAAACTAATTCCTAGCTAGAAAATATTTTTATAACTACGTGTAAGACTTGTACCAAGATTTTTCGTGGAACTATTTAAAAGAACATTTTATAAAGAAAGGAAGAATCTTTTTGTTTTTTTTGTTTTTTTATAGTCTTTAGTGATTTAAAAAAAAGTGTGTATATATTTGCGATGTTCTTCTACGAATTTACTACTGTGTTGGTTTTCAGCTTGCAAAGACAGTGTAGTTCTTTGCATTCGGGGTTTCTTTGTGCATCTAGTCTTTAAATAATCTTGGCGTATTTTGATTGTTTTGTGTCAAGAGCGTGCCTCATTTCAAAATAAGAGTGCAGGATGAGTATCCTTACACTTTAACCCTTTGTAATCCTTTCTCGAGTGAGACTCGACATCAGTTCTTATCTCTGGAGCTCCTTTGTCGAGTCTCACTCGATATTTTTTCAAGTCCAAAACAATAGATGCTCAAATACAATCATACCTAGATTAAGAAAAGAAATCTTTTTTAGTTTTTTTTCTTTTAAAAGTACTGCCCACTTACACTTTAATTCTTTGCACTCCTATGTCGAGTGAGACTCGACATCAGTTCTCATTTCAGGAGCTCCTTTGCCGTGTCTTACTCGACATTTTTTCAAGTCTTAACCAATAGATGCTCAAAATGAATAATACATAGAGGGAAAATCTTTTTTCCGTTTCTTTGCTTTCTTTTTAACACTTCGCGTGCGGGCAACGTATTTTTACGTTTTTTTTTGTAGTCTGTCACTAGAGCGCGGGTCAAGTAAAAATACGTATTTAGTAGATTTGTAGCAGATATCTGCTCACCACCACAAATCTACTCATATACGTATAATTATATGTATATGTGACATTATAGGCGTATTGTTTGCGTTGCTATGCAACGCTTTGCATTTTTTCTTTCCACAAGTGAGGATTGTCGAGTGAGTAGGTCTTTTGTCGCGTTATTTCATCTTCGATCGAATTCCTAGCTCCAGAACGTACAAGTCGTGTTTTATTCAATTAGAAGCTTGGTTTTTTATGGTTGAATACAAAATCGGTAAAATGTGCCGCCGTGACAAAGAGAGTGACGAAGAAATAAGAGCTGACAGATAATCGAACTTTAATTTTAAAAATCGTTTATTTTTGTGATTTCAAAAAAATATTGTTTTTTTTTCTGTTAAATAACCTTGATCAGTATATATTAAAGTGTAAAATAAAAAAAAAATTCGTTCCTAAAAACAAAGTAGTTATCGATTGATTGCGATTTTTCTGAATCACTAAACTTTCGCTCGATTCACGAAAAAACGCCCGCTGCAAGCGTAAGTTGGCGGTAAAGTATACCAGCATGCCAAGTGTTAAAAGTGCAAAGGAAACTAGAATTGCATACTGTAAATTCTCTCTAGAGATTTAATAGACCTAAAAATCCCAAAATACAATATTGTAAATAAAACTGACTTTAACTAGTTTTATTTCTTTTTTTATTTCTTTAAATTGCTCTATTTTAAATAGAATTGAAAAATTAATAATCATTTCTTATTTGAAATTAGTTCTTAAAAAAATTGAAACATAATCTGGAGTGCAAAGTGTTAAAGATTTGGTGGACATTATAAAACGTTTTTGTACATTACTGAACAAGAGTAGGAAAATTTGTACACATGTATTTTGTCGTGTAACTAAATTGATCGTGTTAGTTTTTTAATCAGGGAATTTCTTTAATTAGTTTTATTTTAACTTTTAATTCATTTTTAAACGTTTTGCTCAGACAAAACTTTTTATACTAAGTAAGTTTTATTAATCACTTCTAATATACTTTTAAATAAATGTCCGTAATGTTAACGTTATTTTAAGACTGTATTTCATTCCGGTTATTAAAATCCAGTTTAAACACATAAGTCTTATTTTTTTTTTCATAGAAATTCAACTATATGAAAATATTTAGTAAAAATTTACTATTCAATTAGTCGGTGAAATAATAACCAAATATTCTAAATATATTTTTTAACCCTACACTTCACAGTGATGCATATATGAATAAATTACAAGTTTATTATTGAGTTTTATCCTATAATAAGCTACAAAAAAATAATTTTCATGTATTTCACATTGTTTATTTCTCAGTCAATCAATCTATCCATTTATCTATTACATTCTGATTTCCTTCTCTAAATGGGAGTAATATAGTATTAAAATACAAATTACAAAAAAGTTCTTAAAATACAAACCTTGACGGATATGTTTATTATTTTGCTGTATTCACGTTACACCTTTTGTTTATATTTCTTGGTTCAAGTGTAAAAAAAAACACTTGAACCAAGAAATTTTTTCCTTAATTACAGAAAGTATTGAGTTTTTAATTTTATTTCAAAATTTTTCATATATTTGTTAAGGATATTTATAGTTAATATTAAACTCATATAGGTATGAACAGGGCCCAATCAAGGTAAAGTTGAGCCGAGGACCTGGTAGTCTTTCGGCCCCCCTACCCTCCTTTCAAGGCCAAAAAAAAAAGTTGGTTTATAAAAGAGGATACAAACGAATAATTTTGGAGGAAAGTTTATATTCATTTTTTTTATGTTTACATCCCTTTGTAGTACAGTCGAATGCCAAAAATTTGTCTATCCTCAAGGATGTCAATTGTAACACTTGCAATTAAGTTTTTATGTAAAAAATAAATTAAAATAGCATAAGTAAGATTAACAAATAATAGCTATTCGTAGATTTTAAGACAAAATTAATAAGAGAAAGAAATAATAAAATAATAACATTCTTAAGCAAATAACAATCGTATCTAAGTTTCATAAATATAATAAAAAGTGCTAATATTTCTTTACAATTGGCTGAAATTTTTAATTTATTACTAATTTATATTACATAATGTATAAGATTAATGCTATATATAAGATAAATAAGTAGACTGGAGTGTGTTTTAGATAAAATTGTCAACATTTTAACTGTTTTTATTTAATTTTTGAATAAGATTTCATGAAATATTACTTGAAGAATTAACAAAAAACATTTTCAAAATTTGTTAATTAAATTATTTAAAATTTAGTAATTAAGTACCAAATTTTAGGGGGCCCAAGGCTTAGGCCCAGTCGACCCCTGCTTTAATCAGGCCTTGCGTATAAAACACATTTTATCGTTAAAAATGGTAAAAAATTCAGAAGTATTTTTTAAAATATTGTCTGAGATAAGTGAAAAAATATAATTGTAAAAGAAAAATTGTGAAGTACTGGGTTAAGGAATAATAAGGCAAAATTCAGAATTCTTTATAAAAATTAAAGCACAAGAAACATTAAAAGATTTTAATTTCCTTTTTAAAAGACAACTCATTTAAGATTTTTTTTTTAAATGACCGATTTAGTTCTATTCTAATGTACACCTGTACAAAGTTTCATAGCTCTTATGTTAATAATTTCTTAAAACGTTTTATAACGCCCATGCCCTTAAAAGACTTTTCTGTTTAAACACCTGCTCAATTTTCCAATAATTTTTAAGTTCAGTATTAGTACTACCAATGACGTTTCTGTCAGATTTTTAAGACATATTTTTAAAAATTTTGTCAAACATTTAAAAGTTTCGGTGTCAAGCGAAATGTCGTTTCATAGCATTATATTATTATTATTACTAAATTTAGTAACCGCAATGTAAATAAACCTTCACTCAAAAAAACTTTTTATAAGGAAATGAAGACGGCTATTTTTTGAGTATCCGTCTCATAACAATTCAATTAAAACCAATGAAATTATGCTTAGTTTATAGGAGTTTTTAAGCATTCAATATTTGTAAATAATGTAATTGTCTGTATGATGATTGCCTTTTAGAGTTATGAAAATGATGATTATTGACTAGACAATTCTGTCCAAAATATCGTTGTTTCAAAGTCTTTCTTGATTATAAACAAAATTGTTCTGCCATTTTATTGTGGGTTGATAGATTATTTCTAGTTAAAATATTTTGTTTGGAGTTCTCAATACTCTTTTCTGCATGAGAAAACTTTCTGATTATAGATTTAGTTAAATTTGCATAAACTATTTTGCACCTTCTAACTGAACTTGAATTCTTCATTTGAGCCGTTTTATTTGAAAGAGGTGTAAGGCTGGTTATATTTTTCCATAAATTTGAACTCACAAAAAAATTGTCTATCAACTATTTATATAACTATATATTTATCAACTATTTAATATATCGATCTAAGTTTAAGAACAATAATTCTTAATTTCATGATTAAATGAAAGAAATACGACTTTTAATATTGAGAAAATTATAAACTTCTATTTTGCTTCTTTTCATTTCTTAACACGCGGATTTTGTTATGTATTTATCTAGTCAAAATATTTCTGACGGTTACAGCTAAACTTTATTTGAAACGAATTCAATAAATGGGATAAGAGACATGAATTCAACAATTTAGTGAATTACGCCAACCCTGTGGTGTTTCTAATTTTTTAAAACTTTCCTTCGCAGAAGAGTTAATAAAATGTAAATTTGTCACAGACATGTAAATTGTTCACTTACTTGGTGACATTTAAACGTAATTGAAAAGGAAAAGCTTACATTTTGAATGAGAAACCGTGCTTCAGGTGGCAGACGTTTTTTAATCTGATGATTTGCTGTTTAAAATTATTTATTTTAAAATCGTTACTTCTTATTTTTTTATCGTTTGGTTATTCTCTGGTTAGGAGTTCAATGAAAAATTCTTTTACATACTCTAAATTGAAATAAAACCAGCAATCTTTCCTTTAATATTTACGGAAGGCAAGATTCGGCTTAAAATTTTAAGTGCAATAAAATTCCTAAGTTTGAATTAAATTAGTGTAACAGTTTCGATGGGGGAGGGGGGATCGAACTGGACTGAACCAATTACATGGTTTACTATTTTTTAACTAAAAAATATATAATTATTAATGCAGTACTTAAAATTTTGTAATCTATACATATATGTACACACGCATATTTATGTATATATATGTATTATATGTATATATATGTATGTATTATATGCATATATATATTATATGTATATATATGCATGTATATATGTATGTATATATATATATGTATATATATGTATGTATGTATGTATGTATATTATTATAAAAAAGTTTATAACTACCAAAAAAGTATAAATTTGATATTTGATTTTTATAATTTCCAACAAGAAAAAAAATATGTCATTTGATATTTATATAACTTTCTAAATAAAGTTTCATGCAATATTGCTTAAAGAATTAAGAATATACATTTATGAATTTTGCTAAGTAAATAACTTAAGCTTTAAAATTGGGTATGGAATTTTCCCCCAAAAATTGAGGGGAGGGCAATGAGTCACAGCCCGTGCTTTAATCAGACCCTGTTTTAACTAACTTCTATATAAAATTAGATGGGAAAAGTAAAAAGATATTGAGTGTTTTTATATCGTTAAATTTCCTTCCAAATCGTTAGGCTTCCCATATGACAAATCAGTATATTTATTGTTATAACCGAAGCTAAATTATATAATTTTGAGATAAATTCTGAAAATCGGACTAACAATAGCATTCTTAGATTGGCTTTATTTAAATTCCTCACTGACATTTATATTACCAACACTGTTCACCCCATCTTTGTGATTACGATTTATCAGCTGAATTCTTAGAACAGTTACTTATCATCTTCATAAGTTTCATTTGCATTTTATTTATTTTTCCACATTGTGTCTAGTTTTTTTTCACTCAATCATTTTTCGTCTTTTTTTCTATAAAACAGTTTACATTTGTTCCGATGTAGTGGTGTATTATTTTCCTTTTCAATTTTTAGACTCACATGTTAAGAATGTTTTAACACTTCGAAAAACAAACAAACCTCTGCTCTCGGGAGCCGAGTGCTTCATTGTCGCGAAGGGAATCCGATGTCATTTTGGACCTTATGTGCGATACTGTGCATTCAATCACGTGATTTTGCCCGAGAAAGATGCTGACTCGATGACTAACTAAGATGATGCCTTTTGGAGCGTGAAGATTTTTATTGGATTTGTGAGTGATAATGAACTGTTAATAACTGTCTATTTTCTGTAGTTGTACATACGATTATTTACAGATTTAAATAAAGTGCCATTAATATTACTAAGTCGTGAATTTATTTGTCTTGAATAAATTTCACTGCTTTGAAACTTCGTAATTTACCTCGAGGTCTCACTTAGAGGTGTGACGCCTTCAATTTTCTTAAGTGAAGAAGTAGCTTGAAGAAGAATCACAGTCGTAATAGAATTGGAAATCACTTTTATTTTTCTGAAGTAAATACTGGTATATATACAAAGGGATTCTAATCTCCTAAAACAAGTCGAAATGTAAAGGATGGTTGCTTGCATAAAATTACCACGACGATCACAGTCGGAAAAAAAAAAGATTAAATAATCTGACAAATTGGAGAGACTTTTCCAGGGTGCAATGCAAACCCGATCTATCCCCCGTTCGGTGTCCGAGACCCTGCCGTTCCTTAGGTGAGCGGACTTGACGAGTCTCCCGAATGCAATCACTCAAAAGCTGGCTCCGGTCAAAAGTCGCGGAAGCCTCCAAGAGGTCAAAACACATCCGTAAAAAAATCTCGAAAAGCTCCGAGTCATAAAATTCTAGGCTTTTTATACCTGGGGGTCAGTGACGGTCCCGCCAACCGTGTTTTGGTCAGTTATGATTCCAGTAAGCTGAGAACTCCAGCTAAGGTCACAGCTAGTTTTTTTAGTTGAATTCTCGTTCGCTAGCTGTGCCGATTCCGCAATTCTCGAGGCAATCCTCCGGGATCATTACCGCGACCGATCAGGGGCCTGACGCCCACTCAACTGAACTGTCCACATTCCAGACACTACGTCGCAGCGCTATTGTAGTCGGGTCGAAGCAGCAAGGATTCAGATCTGCTGATTTCGGTCATTAGTGGTCTGAACAAAGGGGTGTCTTCACAGAGGTACTGTCTACCTAATGTCCAATACACAGCTAATGCATTGCATTTCATGTTACTAAGTGGTAGATAAATTCACACACACTCAACGCCAGTTTAAGGCTGTACGCGCGCTAATTTCGCCTCGTTGGTACTTGTTTATTTACCTCAAACAAGATTCACTTAGAGACACTACCTACTTAATTTAATGCACAGCGGGTTCATTGCATTTGATGTTACGAAGTCATTGAAAAACTCATACTCACACATAAGGTCAACTGAATTGCGTACGTCCGAACGATGTCACGAATGCTCAGTTTGCTGATCTCACCGGTACTGGATTTCATGGGTTCGAAACCAACTATGGCATAAATTTTCGGAATCGCCTTTAAACAGCAGGTCTCAGTCTAATTAGCCAATTTCTTCAAATGTACACTGTAACGCTCCAAACCAAACCAATTGCGTACGGCGCGCTAACTTCGACGATTTACAACTTGCTAATTTAACCTAAAGAATATTCATTTAGTAACTTTGTCTACTTAATTACCACTTCACTGCTGGTTCATTGCGTTTGATGCTACCGAATCATCCATAAAGCCCTCCAGTTATTCGGAGTCCTAATTTCGATGCTATAAAACTTCTTAATTTACCAAAAAAATTAACTTACAGGGTGTTTCAAAAATGACCGATATATTTGAAAAATCAATAAAAAATAAACGGACAGTCATAGAAATACACAGTTTATTGCAATATGCTTGGGACAATAGAAAATTTTCAGGCAGACAAACTTTCAAAGTTAGTTATAATGTACCACAATAGATGGCGCTGCAGTCTATAAAAATCTAATTTTTTTCCATATACCCACCATGCTCAGCAATAATATGGCGTATTCTGAGAACAAAATTATGAGAAACCCGTGTAAAGGTCTCAGGCAGGCAGAACAGATGTACTATTCCAGTTATTCAATTGTTTCTGAATAGTGGCTGTACACCTGGTGCTTTAAGAGTCTCCACAGACAATTATCGTAGTTTAGATTTTTTCCAGACTGCAGCGCCATCTGTTGGGGAATATTGTAACTAATTTTGGAAGTTTGTCTGTCTGAAAATTTTCTATTGTCTCAAGCCTATTGCAATAAACTGTGTATTTTTATCACTGTCCGTTTAGTTTTTATTGATTTTTCAAATATACCGGTCCTTTTTGAAACACCCTGTAGAAACACTGTCTATTTTATTTCCAATACAGATCTGGTTCATTGCGTTTGATGTTACCAAGTCGTGGATAAATTCACACACACTTAAGGCTGTACGGCGCTCTAACTTTGCCGATTTACAACTTGCTAATTTAACTCGAAGAATATTCATTTAGAAACATTATCTACTTAATTACCACTCCACAGCTGATTGCATTCGATGTTAAACACACACTTTTACTTATCAAAGGCGTGGAAATTCTATCCTTTAAAATTTACTTTGAAACAATTCATTTTCAAGAAAAAAATTCTTGAGGGAGGGGGATTGAAGTTCACATGTCAGTCTGTGTACGCCATTGACGTATGCATATATAAAACTACCCGATAAATAAAAAAACTACAGAAAAGAAATTTTAGTGCATGATAAGTGAATTTTGGTTTTCTCAGGAATTCGCTATAAGCGTTGAAAACAACGTTAGTTAAATAGGAGTCAGTTGGGATGAATAAGAAAGTTTTCCAGGGCCAATCCTTACGATGGGTGATCAGGGCCTGATTTAAGGCGGGACATTCGGGGCACTGGCCCGTACCCCGACTCTAGGAGGACCCCAAATTTTAAAAATACACAATTTTTTGGTACATCTCAGAATTTTATCATGCTTTCCGGCATACTACCGGAAAACCTGATTTTTCATTTGTCAATGACAGACTGGAGTGTGTTATATTGTTCGTGGGCTTCAAAAGTCAGTAAATGAAATTTATTCCATAATTTTAATCCAAAAGTAATCTTTTATTTGCTTAAAATTCTTTGAAGCAACGCTAACATTTTAAAAGTGTTTATTATTCAAAAGATTGAAATACCAATCCTATCAGTGACACCCATTTACAAATTCATCTCTTCCGAGAGGGAAAAAATCTTGACTACTTTTTTCCCTCTTGAAGTAGTTAACAAATCAGAGAAAATAGATTTATAAAAAACCATTTGATATCTATTTTTTTAAATTGGTAATTTAAGAATAAAGTTATTTAATTTTTGAAATTTTGTAAAATAAAATCTCACATGATAGTTTACTTAAAATATTTATTTTTACTAATTTAAACCAGTACTTTTGCCTTAAAAAATGTTACAGCTACTCTGAGTTCGACTCAAGAATATCGCAGTTTTATCGTTAAAGTCAGATACTGTGCTTAGATTGAACAGACATCTGTCATATGTTCGAAATTGGTTTGGTGGAATTCTAAAATTTAAAAAAAAAGTTCGTTTCATTAGATGCACATAATGTTTAGATTATTTATACCTGTCAGGATTATTTAAACTGATATAGTAGCTTATAAAACAAAATCACTCTCGAGTTAGAGAAAGGTAAGATGTATGGGGGCCCCCATATGAGGATTTGGCCCGGGGCCCCCAGGGGTATAAATCGGGCCCTGCGAAGGATATACAGCCCAGTGGAAGATAAAATGTAAGGGCAGCAAAATGATTATCAACCAACGTAGAACTGAGCATATGGCCAAGCACAAAAAACGGTCAAATTTAACCTCTTGCCTTATGAATCGACGATTGCGTGTGCCATTTTCGATGAAAGCTTTTGCGTCGTGACCAGTAGGAGTTTCATCACTAACTAAATTTTGTACACTTTTTTTTTACAGGACAAACTACAATGCTATCTTGAGATGTATCTAAATCGGTATCTGTTTCGGTTTCTAAGGACACTTTCCAGCACCATTAATAGTATCCATTTTCCTTTTTGCCATTAGGTTCAATTTTTAGATTTTTTGAAGAATTTTTTAAGCACCAACAGTTAATTATTCATTGCATATAATATAATATTCTATTGTAATTACGCCTGAGAATAAACGACCCTCTCTTCTATTGCAACTATAACAAACAATAACGCAAAACAAAAACTTTATCCCCTAAAAACAATAACATGTCTGATAAAAGCTTTTCACTTTTGGCCAGAAAGAATCATCACGTATCTGACACGAGCTTTTCTCTTTTGGCCAGACAGAATCATCCCGTGTGTGATACGAGGTTCTCATTTTATGCACAGCAGTACGATCACGTCTCCCATACGTTGTTTTAAGGCAAAGGGTTAAATTGCACGTAGGCAAGCGACAGTCTGGGGTCAGTACGGAAGTTTACTATACCGAAAGTTCACTATAGCGTAGTTAGGCTGTATATGAAGAGAAATTTAGGGAGAGCAGGAGAAGACACTGAATCCAAGTACTAAATGGTGGTTGTACGATATGAATAATCTGCCAGCCCATACCATTAGACGAGGAGAAAGTGAACCACGAGTTGTTTATGATGCAGTACCATAAATAATCCAATCATCTCAAGGTCAATGGTGTCTGTTTTTATAATCTCGTACAACGAAAGGTAAAGCAAAAATGCCAAAAGGACATGAATGGACTGCTGGATATCTGTTCTGAGAAGCTGGTAAATGAATCATTCGATGCTCGTTTTCTTTCTAAAATATGAGTTGGCAAATTGTTTTGTGACCTTTGTATTACATTTCTAATCGTATAGTCTTTCTTATTTATTGATGTCTAGTGCAAAAAGTCAGTCATTGTGTAACAAAAAGTAAACTGTACCTCTTCAGATCAACCTAGTGCAAATGTCTACATTTACCTGATACTGATAATGAAAGTAATGATAGTACTAAATATTACCAACAAAGCGAAAACGTGATAATAAATAAATTAAATATAAATATATAGAAATTTAAATTAAAATCATAAAATATATATAATTATTTTATTATAAATTTTAATATATAAAATAATTTTTTAAATATAAATATATAATATATTTATATAAAGAATTTAAAAAAAAAACTTAAATACACAATAAGATCATTCGGTTCGTTTTCTTATATATTATTTTTGTACCCAATTTAAAACCATTTTGTTTAAGGGGTAATTCCATACCAAATCAACACAAGGTTTCTACCTGACCCCCTCCAATTTTGATTAAATTTGGTATAGTAAGTGACTTCATGGTAATAAAGAAAATCCCCAAATCTTATGTTCAAATAATAATTGGTTTGGGAGTTATAAGGCTTTAAAGTTGCCAGATTTGTCTAAAAAATACACTATCGGCATACCTTTAAATTACACTTGCTACTCACCTAATTAAGCTAGAGATATGTGCAAGGTGTTATTTTAAACCTTTTTTAATGGGCTTTCATATGATATACAACACATGATGACTTGAAAATTTTTTAAAAATTTAAATTTAAATTAAAATTTAAAATTTAAATTTCTCAAAAAGCCAAGTTTTTAAAATTTTGAAAAAAATCTCAAAAATTGCTCATATTATTGTTAATTAATCCTCAAAGTTTCATGTTGGGATCATAATGGGATCACAAGCTACAAAAGTTTTTTGTTTGATATATTTACTATTGCAATAACGAAAATGAGAACATGCATTCATTACTTTTAATCTAACTCATCTGTATAGGATGGCATTAATGTTTACACACTACCTTATCGACATATACTCTAGTAAATAGTACATTTAACATTTGTGAAGATTTTAGAATGAAGAAAAATCATTAAAGTGCATTACTTTTGATGGATGGTGCTACTTATTTAGTTGAAACTGATAGAAAGCTTTATGTGTTTTGAGAATTTCTACTTCAGAAAGAATATACATTGGTCCTGTTAGAGTTAAAGGATTCACCTTACACATAACATCTGAAATTGGAATTCATAGTACATCTGGCTTCATACATTGTGACATAGTACATTGGGATTATAATGGGATCACAAGCTATAAAATACCAAATTAGCTTCCATTAACACATGGAAAAATTAACACATACAAGGACTGCCTTGCTATGATGATTTGTAATCCAGCATCAGTCAGCTGCCACATGGGAGAGTGTACATCATGTTCTGGGACTACATAATTAAAAACCATACTTGGTGAAACATTCGATGAAAATATGGTGGAAAAGATCATTTTCAATCAGTGGATTTCTGTTGATAGGAGCTCTTTAGAAACAATACAAAAGTCAGCATCAGAATTTATTGACTTATTTTGTGAGAAAATGTCTGTATTAGTTTATCATTACTTTGTGGTGAAACAACAAAATTCATTTATAAACAATATAAAAGGAAATTTAAAAGATTCAGAGTTTGTAGTTCTTGATTTTGCTGAAAATTACTCATTTGTTAAACATGATTGGACCTCGCAGAGAACATCTGGTTACAAAATATTTAAAATATCCTGATGTTGTGAAAACAGTGTAACACATTATAAATGACACTCGCACCAATGAAAAAAATCATCGACAATTGAGAAATTTCCTTGAAAAATTAAATGACGAAGAAATCCAAATGACTTTCAATAAATGCAATTTCTGTAAAAAAAAATTTTAATACTTTTTTTGCATACCTATTAAATACTATTTAATTGCGGCTAGCGAAAAATTTCAAATTTGGAAAAATGTCTCGGACTATCAAGGAGTTTTGAAACCCCTGCATTAGTGTTTCTCAATGAGTGTTTCGAGGAACTCCAGGGCTTTGCAAGAACTCGTCAGGATTAACTTCGAGAAATTTTTAAACACCATCGGAGTTTTGAAGAAAATCCGTAAATTCATTCCCTGATCCTTTACATAGAATACCCTCTCTAATAATAGCCTAAGTCGGCTGTCCGTCTGTCCTCGAATTGATGAAGCGGTTGTACCGAAATGGATACAGACATTCATAATGAATTTTTTGATGAGTTAGGGTTAGCAAAATTCAAAGCGAGTTCGAAATCCACCCCATAATCCCTTTTCGAGTGTTTAATGCTATTATTTCAAGTCTTATTTCTTCCTCTTATTCTATACTAAATTCATTCTTGATGGGATAGAGAGTAATATTTAAACTGGTCTGTTTTTACTCGACCTCATATACTCTAATTAGTTTTTTAACAATGTATGGGCGTGGCACGTTAAGTAGGGAGTTTGCCTAATTGATTGTCGTACTTCTCGGGCTGACGGTTCTGTCCCCGACGCAGCCAAGTTTTCCTAAATGTCTAATTAATTTAATATTTTCCGTTTTTTCTTCTAAATTCTTATTCCTAAAGTCGTTTTATTGTTTTTAAAATAAATTTTAACTATTTTTTCACCTTTTAATGATTTTTATTATTTTTATTTTATTAAATTCACGTATTGTTGCACGGATGTAATTGGCCACATAAGCATTTCATGTTTTGCATCCGTAAACTTTCTTCTCGTAATGTAATAATAACCTAAGTTATCTGTCCGTCTGCCCTCCAATTTATGAAGCTGTTGGACCTGGAATGGATAGAAGCATCTATACTGGATTTTTGATGAATTTGGGTTAGCAAAATTCAAAGCGAGTCAAGTTTATATTTTCCTAAACTATAGATCCGATTCTAAAATAAATTGATATAAGCTTTGTATCACACCGAAAAATATTGTCATCTTTAAAACGTTCGAAATCTACCCCGTCCCCTTTTTCGAGCGTTTAATGCCATTATATCAAGCCCCAATTTATCCCATAATAAATAGATAAAAATAACAATTTTTTCTACCATTATGACGTCATTCCTTTAACTATCTCATTGAATCATTTCTTATTTTAAATTATTTAAATATCTTCGGCATTATTTTCATACGTTTTATCACTAAACTTAGATATTACGTAAATAACTTTCTTTTATATTTGGCTTAAATAATAGATTAAGTACATATGCGATAATTTTAATCGATGTTTTTTGTTGAAAGATAATTCTCAGCCAAAAACAAACCATTTTTTTTTTACTTGACTCATAGGGTACTTTACAATTCTAGAAAATTTAAAATTTTACTGATCCCGTCATATGACGGGCTATAGGCCAGTTAATAATAATGACTAATGCGTCAGAGGCTTGAGAGCACAGAAGGGATGTGATAAGTCATTCAAAACACTCTCAGCAGTACAGCACAAGATGCGGTGAAACAGTTATCGGTATATCATTTTACTTGTATCGGTTCATTGAAAAATTCTTGCTTCTACCTCAAGTTTTGTAAGTATTATCTAAATTTTAAAACTATTTTATAGTGTTTAGTTTATTGTTTTGGTCTAATCAGTGATAAATATAAAATCAGTGTCTACTTGAGCGATTTATTCAGGGGTTTCTTTACGATGTATGGGATGAGATAAAGGGTTCTATATGGAAATGACCTAACGATGGCCAAATGATTATGCCTATGACCTTCGGTACCGGAGATCTGAGTTCGAATCCCACTGTTTTTTTTCTTTCAACTCAGCAGGCGATACAGATATGCGAGCCTAACAAGGCAGCGAACCTGATACTCATTTATCACCATCCGGTAGGGCACGTGTAGCTTAAGATATGCTATGGCCGAGAATAACATTATCCCCTCTGGGTATTCGTAATTTAGAAGCAGGTACCAAGCAGAAGACACCCCCCCAGGCTTGGCCTGCCACCCACAGAGGTATCGTTTGAGAACTTGGAGGACGTTGTGACCACGAACCTATTTGACATGCCCCAGTCGCCTTTAGCGAACACGGTGGATCTTAGACCGGCTCCAGCCCCGAACCCGCAACCATTCAGTTACGAGAAGGCTGGCTTTGTCGACTGACCTACCGCGGCTGCTCGAATCCCATTGTGATGTGGATGTTCGTAGCCGTTCCGAATCAGCTTTAAGCAATAGGTTCTGGTCTTCTTAGGCCTCTTAAGTAGACTATAGAGCTCGAAACCAAACCAATCGCGGTGGTTTATGAAAACAATAAATGATATACCCTGATATAAGAGATTATTTATATCGAAAATATAAACAGCCAGACATAGTTATTGCTACTAAAGTCCATCTTATTCAAGGCTGGGACATCTTCATCGTTCTGAAAATATAACCTTCCAAAAATAAATAAATAAATAAATAAATAAAATTACGGCTTCTAAGCCAGAATAAACAAGAAAAAAGAATCCTCCACCTACAAGGTGGCTGGATGCCATTGAGAAGACACTTGGAGACAATTGGTGTGACAAACTCAATAGTTCGAAACCAAACCAAGCCAAACCTATATATTTCTTTGACAGGTAAATTGAAACCTTGTAAAATCCTGTAAAATAAAAGATACCCATAATTTACACAATATGATGGAACACATAATCTTACATGATGCAGTGGCTGAAAGATGACCGAATGAGTAGAGTGCTGCTCTTAGTTTCCAGAGTTCGTGGGATTGAATCCCACTGTGGCATGGATGTTCGTAGCCGTTCGGAATCGGATTTAAGCTGTAGGTCCAGGTCTCATTAGCCCTCGTGTTGCAAAAAGTAGACCGTGGCACTCCAAACCAAACCAAACCAAACTCAATAGCCATGGAATCGAATAGGTCAAGACCGCAAAAACTTATTTTGAAGCTATTGGACTGTTATAGGTTGTAGTACCTAGTAGAATATACAGTGGACTCCACTTAATGTGATCAGTTCGGGACACCGTTATTTTGATAACAATAAACGATATGCAAAATTAGATAAATTTACCCTTCCCCTTTAATTACATTTGAAAACAAAATAAAAAAACACACCTTATATTTATGTACTTCATATTATCCTTTAAAACATAAGAATTGTATGTATAATTTAAAAAAATTGATCCATTGTTGACTGTCTACAATTTTTTCTAAGAAGCTCATGGATAAATTGTTCGTAATCATAATCAACCTGTCATAACGATTTAAAATTTCGATCTTTTGTTTTAATGTTAAATCATTTCGCTTTCTGGCTTCCCTATCGACAAGCTGCACGTAAGCGAGCAAGGCATAAAATGGGAATACGCTCCTTCTCAGTTCCGATAAGAATGTGTTGCCTTCTGCTTATCTGACAACTACGGACCACCAGCAGGGTGTGCGTATTTCTGAAAAATCCCAGGAACGTGTAATTTCCCACTCGTTTGTTCATTCCCCATTTCCCAAGGTTGAAGAGGAGAATTCTCCAAAATTCAAACAACAGCGAAGGGGAAGAAAAAATGGGTTCCTTCTGAATACATTGTGAATATTCCTTTGCCAGTTAGAATGAGGTTCGAAAACGGATCCCAGTAACAGATGCAACGATCCCATAAAGTGATCATTTTACCATACAAATGAATGGAGAAAATCATGACCCAGTGATTTCGATTACAATAAGCGATTCATAACATAAACCGCGATACCATTAAGCGGAGTCCACTGTCATTCGACATATAAACTCGTTATAGCTCTAAATTGTTACTGGAATAGATGGTGTCATTTTAACGGGGTTTGGGCTGTATTCTATTAGTCAGCAGCCTTCTCTGTAACAGGTGAACGACGGCCGAATGTCTTAGGGAACTGGTGGGATAGTGGAGTTTGTGGATTTGAATGTCCCTTCGGCATGGATTTTTATAGCCAATCGGAATCGGTTTTAAGCAACAGGTCCCGGTCTGATTAGCTCTCGTGCAGCAAAAAAGTAAATAGTACCTCTCCAAATCTGACTAAACCAAGCATCTGTAGCAGGAACGTTAGTGGTACCCTAATCAATTCCCAAATAAACATGAATTAGGCACCGTTCCAACTCGGTTTCCGTTCATAGGAACCATTTTCTCGAACTTCGCAACCAACTTTAACGTCGGAGTGACGTAAAAACTACATTTGTAAAGAGTTGAATAAGTGCCGTACGCCGTGACGTTATCTCCCCGAAAAATCAACAAAGGCAATTTCTCGACTACAACTAGAAGCAGACAATATATGTGTACGCGTATAAAAAAAGGAGGAAGAAAGAGAGAAGGGGGAGGGAAACGCCGGGAAGGTGAGTGGGGAGGGCAAGAGGGATAAAGAAAAGAAGCAATTTAAGAATTTCATTCCAGTTGTCAAAGTTGGGGTAATAGAAAGTGAGAGATGGGGCCTCTCTCCGAAGGGGAGGAAGTGCTTAATGTTCGGCCCCCGTCCGTCCCTCTTGTCCACCCACTTACCGCAGGAGCCCCTCACCCTACCTACCTATATATACATAAATATTTCTTCTTTCCCCGTGCAGTTAACACTTTGATCTATCGTGGAATTGGAAGAATTTGTTCTCGCACTTCGTAAACAGGGAGACACACGCCGGGGGTGGAACGGCGGTCTCGACAAATCGGTGATGACATAAAACGGAGAATATTTTCTAGTTCGTTCTCTGGGAATGCAGTTTTTCTTTTATAATTGAAATAAAACATTATATAGGATGTATGGGGAAGTCCTCGGTTGGTCTCGACCGTTAGTTAGTTGTAGACACATACTTCCAATCGGGATCGTAGTCAGGAGAAGGGGGGGAAGAAACGGACTGGCATCCCTCCCCGGAAAAAAATAAATAAAATCTAATATCAATAAAAGCATCAAAAAATTAGAAAGAATTCAATATTACGATATTAAACTATTATTTAATAATAAAAATTACATCATATTTTGTTTGGTTTGGTTTGGAGTGCTACTTTCTTCTTTTTGCAACACGAGGGTTAACGAGACCGGGACCTACAGCTTAAGCCGATTCCAAACGGTTATGAACATCCATGCCACTGTGGGATTCGAGCCCACGAACTCCGGTACCGAAGGACAGCACCCTAACCAATCGGCCATCGTTCGGCATTACATCAGATTGAATCCTTAGAGCTCCGTTAGAGCGTCCTTAGAGCAATGTTTTTAGCATGATTAGGCTTAAGATGTAAGGAATTGTTCTGTCATTGTTCATTCTGATAAGATGGCCTGGCCACTTTATTCTTTGCAATTATAAGAAATTTATTATGTCGGGTCCATTATATAAATTATATAATTCTAAACTTGATCTCTTGAGCCATATATTATTATTATTATTATTATTTTTTTTTTTTTTTGTATTCCTCCAAATATACTTCTAAGGATTTTTCTTTCAAAGGTCGCCAGTATCTGTTCGTCTGACAAAGTGGTTACCCAGGTTTCTCATGCGTGAGTTAAAACGGATCTTATTAGACATTTGTAAAATAAAATTTTTGTTTTCCTTTTTATTAATTTTGATTTTATACATTTTCGTAAGCCATAAAAACATTTGCCTATTTCTGTTTGTAGTCAAAACATTTTTCGAAGCAGTTTTATAGACAATTTTTTACTAAATTTTAAATTGTATGTTCCCATACGGGAACACTGAAATATAAAAGGTTAATCGAACGGAGCCGTTACAGAATTTAGATTTAAATCAAAAGTCCTTTTACAGTATGTAATCAATAATATTAAGTTCTATTTTATTATGATAACTCATACTCGCCCATATTGCCCTTTGGGATGTTAGTGGGGGGTGAAATAACATTCATTCGATTGTAACAGTTCACATCATTTCAAGAAAAATGAGTCATCTGATATAGATGTGAAGAATGTAGCTGAACTATCCCCTATATAATAATAGCCTAAGTTATCTATCCGTCAGTCCTCGAATTTATGAAGCGGTTGGACCTGGAATGGATAGAGAGCATCCATATTGGATTCTTGATGAGTTAGGGTTAGCAACGTTCGAAATCCACCCCTTCTCCCCTTTTCTAGCATTTAATGCCATTATTTCAAGTGCTATTTTCCCCGGCTAAGAACAGGTGATTAAATTTATCCATTTGTCATATAATAAATAGGTAAAAATAACATTTTTTTCTAGCATTATGACGTCATTCCTCTAACCATCTCATTTAATCATTTCTTATTTTAAATTATTTAAATATCGTCTGCATTATTGTCTTACGTTTTATCACTGAACTTAGATATGACGTCAATAACTTTCTTTTATATTTGGCTTCAATAATGGATTAGGTACATAAGTAATAATTTTAAATTGAATCATCGATTATTTTTTGTGCTATGAAAATTTTATCGCTCGTATTAACAACAAATTCTATCTACTTCTAGGATGTAGGAAATGATAGTTTCATTCCTTTACTTCCATTAATTACTGAGGCAAAAAAAATTTGGAAGAATTTAAAGATCATTTTGACTTAGCTAAGAACACTTTAAATTATATTTCTAAATGAATTCGACCTGATTCTCAATTGCATTCATAATATGGGGAGACTTTAGAGGAGTATGAAGGTAAACAAATGATTGAGGGTGTACCAGATCATTCTCGGCCAAAACACAAACCATTTTTTTTTTACTTGCCTCACAGGGTACTTTACAATTCTGAAAAATTAAAACTTTTTACTGATCCCGTCCTGTGACGGGCTATAATGCTAGTGCTTGATAACGTTTATGCCAAGGTTATAAATTCGTTCTTAACAAATAATGTTACTGCTCACCAAATATAACGATATGGAGTAAAAGAGTTAATAGAACATCCATGTTATACAATTCTAGAGTTCATTCTGAAGTATGCAATCGTATGGAATAAAAGAAGAATTCACTCTCTCTGAAATTCTGTCAAGTCCCTCAGAATGTTATGTAAACATTTTGACAGAAATTTTCAGTCCCTATGAAAAGGACGAAAGGCATACAAACATCTGACAGATATTGGTTGGGTGCAGTTGTTGTTTGTTCGTTTTTCAACAGGTCGTCTACGAATGTTTGCTTTTGTAACATTCTTAACAGCTTAAAAAATAAATATAAAAATATTTGTAAAAAAATCGCTTTTGTACAACAAAAGAGTGATTAAAAATATGCACTGAAAAATAAAATGATTTTAAAACAGCACATGCATTGAAATTGTGTAATAAACTCGTATATAAAATCTGTAACGTGTTCATTTACAGAAGCTGTTTACATATTTTTAGACGATGTTGTAGTCGCAAAACTAAATTCTTGCTTTTGAAATGTTGTATCTGATAGCCCTTATTCTGAATTATCTTCCGACGCAGTCATTTCCAGGATAATAAAGCCTTTTGATGTGTTAGAAGAGGTATTCTATCCCATTCCTCCTAAACAGCTTTCCAGAGTCCCGTAAGGATTGTGAGACGACGTTTGAATAATGCAGATTTTAAAAGTCCTGTTTATCATTTTAAAATGTAGTTATTATAATGGCAGTAGTTGATTTCCATTTCTGTGCTTCAATTTTACCTGCTAAATATTGAGTCCTGATAAATTTCAATCAATATCTTTGACATTATTTTGTGCATAACAGTTGAAGTTTATGTCAATGTCATTGTAGTCATTTCATTTTCCTCGTGATATCTTGTTCATTTGAACTTCGTCACTATAATTTTTAATCCACATGCACAATTCTCCTTTCGTTAAGTATTAATAAATTATTGTACGAGGTAATTTTGTTTGACATGAACTATATTGTTTCTTATTTACTTTAATTTTACTGTTATTAACCTGATAATTAATTCCCTCGACGAACCTGGTGCTCTTTTTATCCCTTGGGTTGTTGCATATTTATAAAACAGATTATTAGGAACGTAACACTATAAGCGATTAAATCATCTCATCCATTTAAATTATTTTTAATTCTATTATTAATATTTATTTTCTGCACCACAGAGCTTGCGAGTATGACAGGGTAAAAAATAAAAAAGTGTGTCACTCTAGGTCCTTAAAAGTCCTTCATTTTTAGCATGGCTAAACAGAAACAATAATGATTACGTAAAAGAAAAATTTGGTGTTTTTGATTTTGAATATTATTTTAATACTAATTTCTTAAATCCGTTTGATAATTCAATGTTGTAATTTTTATATGACTGTAATGATGATAATAACTTGTCGCTATAAATTTGCATGACGGTGGAGGGCATAAAAATTGGATTGTGCCTTGGGCACAAAAGTATCTTAGTCGGGTCTTGGATGAAACGAAAAATCAAACTTCCAATGAGCCAAGGAAAAGTGTTCGAAATGAATTCCCTCGACGAACCTGGTGCTCTTTTGATCCTATGGGTTGTTGCATATTTATAAAATAAATTATTAGCAACGTAACACTATAAGCCATTAAATCATCTCATCCATTTAAATTATTTTTAATTTTATTATTAATGTTTATTTTCTGCACCACAGAGCTCGCGAGTGTGACAAGGTAGAAAATAAAAAAGTGGGTCACTCTAGGTCCTTAAAAAAGTCCTTCATTTTTAGCATGGCTAAACAGAAACAATAATGATTACGTAAAAGAAAAATGTGTTTTTGATTTTGAATATTACTTTAATGCTCATTTCTTAAATCCGTTTGATAATTCAATGTTGTAATTTTTATATGACTGTAATGATGATAATAACTTGTCGCTATAAATTTGCATGAGGGTGGAGGGCACAAAAATGGGATTGTGCCCTATGCACAAAAGTGTCTTAGTCGGGTCTTGCATGAAACGAAAAATCAAACTTTCAATGAGCCAAGGAAAAGTGTTCGAAATGGAAAAAGCTGACTTCTAGGTCTGCATTTAGTATTTAGGGCTGTAACGTGAAATGCTCTTACAATTTGTTCCATTTGAAATGGAGAGCCAAGTATAGGCTTCTCTGTGGAGGTGTCAAGTGCAGTGGTTAGGGGGCAGTTAAGATTAAAGAAGGAAGGTCGCCCGGGTCAAGTATTTTGAGGGTCTGAGAGCCCCATTCATCACCATAGTCCCTCCCTTCATACAGCATTATTTTAGCTCCTCGAAAATGAACGATGGTTCAGGGATACAGCTGCAAAGACATTCCTGGCCACAAATTGTTTACCACAATTCGGAACAACTGCGACATGCTTGCGTCTTCCGAACGTTGCAATTAGTGACGATTGTTGGAGTTCAAACATTTATTAATGGAATGCTCGAATTTCCATTTCATGAGTACCAAACATGTCACTGTAATAATCCATAGTTACGAAAATTCAGTCTTTCTTTATATATAGATAATATAAATAGTTATAAAACACCCCTTTTTTTAACTACTGTGGACAAATTTTGTGAAATAGAACTATCTGAAGATGTTCGTTTGAATCTACTCTTTAACCCACTAACCCCTTAATGCACAGCTTTTTTTAAAAAAGGCCGGCCAAAAAAAAAAAAATCAATTTTTTTAATGTAAAAAACACAATTTAGAAAAAATATATTTTATACTTAAATACGTAAGTGTTATGGGTTACAATCTCATGTAAATGATAAATATCAATAAAACGATTTTTTTATTTTTATTTTTATTTTTATTTTTATTTTTATTTTATTTTTTTTACACTGTTATTTTCAATTCTCGATTGCATTCGGGTGTAAAAGATTATAGCAACATAAAGTACAAAGCCGCTCGAATTATCTCGAGTGTGCACAGTTTGGCCAGTTTAGCGCGCTACAGTTAACTCGAGGGTGCACATTAAAGGGTTAATGTCTGGCGTTCTATTTTAGATACTGCTAATTAATTTTGTCTTAAAATCGATGAATGGCTGTTATTAGTTAATCTTACCTATGCTATTTTATTTTATTTTTTATAGGAAAACTTAATTGCAGGTGTTACAGTTGACATCCTTGAAAGATATACAGATTTTTGGCATTCGACTGTACTACAAAAGTGTGTAAACATAAAAAAATGAATACAAACTTTCCTCCAAAAATATTCGTTTGTATCCTCTTTTATGAACTCTTTTTTTTTTTTTGCCTTGAAAGGAGGGGGGGGGGGGCGAAAGACTACCAGGCCCTGGTCCCAACTTTGCCTTGATCGGGCCCTGCTCAAGTAACCTTAGAACTATAAGGTTTTATCGCGGAACTCCTATAGGTCCTTTGGGTAGATTCATTTAAGGTGATACATCACATTTAAACCTCAAAAAATCCCTTTTTTGATTTTTACATTTTTTAAATTTCTGGAATTTTAATCCGAATCGTTTTAACCAAATCCAATTGAAATATTAAAGTTAGATCTCGTAAAATTATACAATCTTTGCGTTTAATATCAATGCTTTTAAGAGCAATATAAAAAGTTGAAAGGCATTTTACTGAAAATGTTTTTTTTTTTATTATTTAAACTAGCTCGCCCTATAAATAAAAAACTATTGCATATATTGATTTCAAATTTTTACAGTCATTATTGACCAACAATGAAACTTTACCAACTTATTTACCTCTTTTATAAACTATTTTTTTTTCCTTGAAAGGAGGGGGCGGGGTCGAAAGACTACCAGACCCTGGGCCCAACTTTGCCTTGATCGGGCCCTGGTTGTGTGCAGAGGAAATTGGTTTCCTAACATTGTCTTTATCCAAAGCTAACCTTAAATGTTAAAACCATATCAGGAAGTCAAGGTGTTTCCTTGTTACTTCTGAAATAATTAATAAATAGAAGATATAAATGAGAGGTGGTGTATCATAAACACTTAAAAATATAGAGACTTTGACGTAAAGTTTATTTACTAAGTCTTTAGAAAGGGTTATGATTTAACTTTTAATGATGAGTTTAATGATAATAATAAGTTTAATGATAAAAAAAATTAGGTACGAGAAATATGCCTTTTTACGGAGAAACATTCAGATATGATAATATAAAGAATTGTGCTTTTTTACTATATATATATTATATATATATGAAATGAAAGATATGAGAATATAGAGAAATATGCGTTTTTATGGGGAAAACAATTTCATGCTCCCAAAAGGGAACATTGACTTGTTTCAGTGTATAGCAAAAAAAAAAAAACATTAGTCTAAAATAACATATTAATGTTTCTAAATAGTAACACACCAAAATCTCTCAACAGATTTTTATAGAAATTTTCTTTATTATTGTCTTTATAATGGCATCTAAACGATATTTTAAGCTCTAAATATTACTTCTTTCACTTCAATCCTACTGCGACGTTTAAAAGGTTAAGTTCGAAGAGTTTTAAGTTCCTACCACTAAAGAGTGCAACAGGTAGAAGCTCCCTCACTTTAACCATTTTGACCCCGGGTCCACGGTTCACCGGTAAAGAGACGGGCCAGCCGCTCGCAGACTATTTTTCTTTTAAGATATCCTCCAAAGGGGAAAAAAAATACAACCAAAAAATATCTGGCAGGGAAAGAATCCTCCGTAAAGGGGGACTGATTGACAGGGAACGTTCTATCATGGTTCGAAATCTTGTTGACGCGTGCTAGAACAAGAATGCATGCTCTCTCTCTCTCTCGTATCTCTGTAGTTCGATTCCCAAAACATTTTGCTTGCCTTCTAGGTGGTCAGCTATCTCTGCAAAGAATCCGTAAATTGCTGAGAAAGATAAATATTTACGTTCGTTGAAAGCTTGTTTTGTTCTCCGCGATCTTTTGTGAGACGATTTCCCTTTTCCGAATTTTCCGTTTCGGCTTGATTGGAACAAGAGGAAGACATTACCGATAATCCTACTTTTGATTTTGATCCGACACACCGTTTTTATCTGCTTCGGCTTTATTTTGTAAGAGGTGTTTACTTCTCAAACCTCACCCAGTACCTCACTTCTTCAAACACTTATTCTCTTTTGGAACATTGAATGGGGCGATTTATCCATGATTGCATTCCACTGACATCATCTTATAGGAAAAGTTGTAAATTTATAATCTTAACTACTGACTATTGCGGTCAATTTATACCAAATTTGAAAATAAGATGGAACTTTTTATCTCATTTAGGAATTTGGACAAATTTAAATTCTACTTTAAATATTCAGTCATAACAAAATTTTACTAAGAAATTTTTTAGTTTGCCGGTCATAATTTTTTTTGCAGATTACCGGGGTGGACTAAGGCCTAGGCAAAACAGGTACGTGCCTAGGGCCCGTCATTTTTGGGGCCGAAAATTAGATTTTTAATTTTAATTTTTATTTATCAGAAAAACGTGATATTCATAATTATTGCCGAAACGTATCCAAATTATGCGAGTCATTGATTGATAAAGTCGACAAGTGTGGACGAGCGTTATGCATCCACCCCCGCGAGTGTCGACGTGTGTCAATACGATCGAGCCTCGCGCTTATCAAAACTATTAACAATAAATTCAAAACAATTTTTCATGATAGTGACGTTAGTGATTTTTCAATAGAGGAATTAAAATTTTATTAACAAGATTTAAATCTTACAAAACTGAAAAATAAAGTATTAAAATTTAATACTTTTATAAGTAAAGAAAATATTATTTCGCCAGTACCCATGTGGTCATTTTTTCAAAAAAATAATATTATTACAGCATTCCCTAATTGAAACATAATTCTGAGAATTTATTTAAGTCTTCCAATAAGCAATGCAAGCGGTGAAAGATCATTTTCAGTCATGGCCAGAATAAAAAAATAATTTAAGATCCACATGAGGCCAACAAAAATTAAATAGTTTATCATTACTTTATATAGAAAACGAGTTATTAAATAACTCTATTAATTATGACAAACTAATGGACGAGTTTGCAGAATTAAAAGTGAGAAAAAAAAAGGCAGTATAACTCATCAATCTGGGTATATTTAAGTATTATTGTTTGTTTTAATAAATTGTGTTTATGTTTGTTTGTTTTAATAAATGTTTTAATAAATTTAAAAATAATATTTAATTTTTGTACACGTATATTATTTTTTTCCTTTTTTCTTGTAATCCGACAATTAAATAGACATAACATACTATATGCTTTAAAACCAAACTGCCAAACTCAAAGTATGTGTCAAGACTGAAAAATAGCCCAAGAATTACAATGTTGTCTAGGGCCCGCTTTAACCTTAGTCCGCCACTGATTACAGATAGCTACTTGATGGTTTTATTATTTTCTTAGGGGGAGAGGGAGTATTTTTATGGTAGATTTCAGGGGAAATTTATGTATATTTTGGTATAAACATGTAGTATAGAATTTTTATTCACCTAACAGGCAATGCGAGCTAGTTCTTATTCAGTGCTTGTTTTTCTATTTTTATTCATTAACTGGTTGACATACAAGTAAAACGGAATTTGATGCTCCCGAAAAATACAATTTAATTCTCTTTATTTCAGTTTATTTTTAAATTGGCATTGCTACGTAACATTTAATGATATTTATAGATAATGTGATTGAACAATAATTAAGTATCAGTAAAAAATAAATTGGTATTTCTCTAAAGCATGAAACATTCCAAAGCACCTTCGAATGGATAAAGGAATTGACATTTTTTATTCTTCTGTGTTGTTTCCTTTTATATTATTTTTTTAAGGACGAACGATATCTTGAACATTCTAAACAAAACAGAATCGAAGCACGAGTTCAATAATTAAATAATATATTATATTAAGATATAATCTTATTATGGTAGATTATATTAAGAAGATTTTCTAATGAAAGGTGTTGCAATTAATTTTTATAAACTAGTGTCAGTAAAAGTCTGTCACATGAAAGAAAATAAACTCTTTTTTCTTTTCTTTTTACTAGCTAGTTGAGTTAATGAAAGTTGAACTTAGCTTCGACTTAGACTTAGCTTCGACTTGATAGAAATTCTAGGAGCAATTTTTCTTGATAGCAGTGTTGCAGAATAACAACATTAAACAAATATTTTGAAGCTTATTGTGGAATCGAAATTGATTTTTGTGTATGTTGCAAACAGATCCAGTTTGCGGATATAAGGTGCCTCTAGACAATTCTTAAACTTCCGTCTTTAAAAATTTATTCTTATTACTACAAATGCAAAACACTAGAATATAAAATTTAAAAAATAGCTTGTTTTAGTAATACAGTGGACTCCGCTTAATGAGATCGCGATTAATGTTATAAATCGCTTATTTTTATCAAAATCACTGTATCCCAATTTTCTCTATTCCTTTATATGTTAAAATGAACGCTTTATGGGATCGTTACATCGGTTCATGGGATCCGTTTTCGAACCTCATTGTAACTGGCAAAGGAATACTCACAATGTATTCAGAAAGAACCCATTCGTTTCTTTCCCTTCTTTCTTGTTTTAATTTCCCTTTTCCACCTAGGGCAATGGAGATTGATCAAAGGAGTGGGAACTACACGTTCCTGGAATTTTTCAGAAATACGCACACCCTGCCGGTGGTCAACAGTTGTCAGATAAGCAGAAGACAACACATTCTATTCAGAACTGAGAAGGAGCGTATTCCCATTTTATACCTTGCTCGCCTCCAAGCAGCTTGTCGATAGGAAAGCCAGAAAGCGAAATGATTCAACATTTAAAACAAAAGTTCGAAACTTTAAATCGTTATGACAGGTTACCAAAAATGAATCAGGGCAATGCTACAGCGCAGTTAAACATTTCTCGGCTTCTGAATTGCATTGAAAGTGTTGAAACGTGGAGGATAACACCGCATCGATGGCTTTAAATAGCACTATATATTACGAACGATTTATCAATGCTCTTAGAATTGTAGACAGTCAAAAATGGATGAATTATTTTTATTATGTATACAATTATTACGTCTTAATAATATACAGTACAGAAATATAAAGTGAGGTTTTTTTTTATTTTATTTTGAAATTTAGTACGTGTGAATGAAAGAGGGGGGGGGTTAAATTTATCTCATTTTGCATATCGTTTATTGTTATCATTCGGTTATTGTTATCGAAATCACGGTGTCCCAAACGGATTACATTAAGCGGAGTCCACTGTATATTTATATAGATCTAAAAAAATTCAACGACAGCAGTTAATTAAAAATTTTCAAAATTAAATACAGTTTAATTTTTTTTAATAGATAACGGAAAAGCTTGATTGATTTAAGCCTGATTTTATTTTTAGCTTAATATTTAAGCTTAATTCGTAATACAAGGAAATATTTTTCATGCTATAAGACCATTGGGAAGGTGAGTGAGATGGTGAGAAATTGCGAATTCAAATAACGGGTATTATTTGTAGTCATAACTACACAAGGATTCTTAAAGAAAGAATGAGTATAAGAAATAGACGGCTGGAAAAAAAATAGAATTGCTGGGAAATTAGAAAATTAGAGAATTCCCTGATAGTGAAAAAGATGAAAGTAAGAAATGCTCTGCAGAAGGAATCTTCCTTTTTTCTTTTTTTAATAGCTTTCTAGATTGTGCCTGGTGTACTATAGCCTAGAGCCGGTTCTGTCTTCAGGTAGGCAACACTGTAATACAAGAGGTTAATATTCAATCTAGAATTACCTTTCTTTACCACTGAATGATAGAAATTCACATCTATCTCTTGGGGTCCGAGATGATCTAGTGGTCACCGTACTAGAATTCTCCCCCCAACCCATCCCGGGGAGCTAACATTTCGCTGTACTCCCAGATACGTGCAGATAAATACCATATACATGTGCAATATTTATTTGATTTTTGATTCCCTTTCCCTTCTGTGACATTGGGAAATTTTTAAATGGCCCAGTAGTTCGTAAATATACAATTTAAAAGTCCTTTTAGGTTCAGTACCGCAACAGGTGATTCGCGGAATGGCTTCTAGATCGACAACTTTCCTTTGGGATGCCATAAACTTGGATATGGTATCATCCTGTGCTAGCCAATTCTCTTTAGTGGTTGCAGTGGAAGAATAAGCAAGTGGTACTTTAAGATCCCCCCCTTTTTTTCACCTTCCTTCTGTGGTGTTGTTTAATTAATAGAAACGGATCTGGTCGCCCTTTTGTGTACACTTGGACTTGGTGAGTACCTAACTCTGTTTCGAGTAGCAGCTGCGCAGCGCCCGGAGCACTCTCCAAACCGGAATTTCGATATTCTCGCGCGCGCGGTGTGTGTGTCACTTACTTCATTGATTAACTCGGACCTTCTTAATGGCAGCAGAAACGCTCGCTTTGACAGTCCGTTAAATTACGCTCTGCTCACCTTTCCCCCGCACCGGCTGAGTAATGAGTGCCAAATGGGCTCTCGTTAAATTGGATGAAACTTTATTAATACTCATTGCGGACGGGGGAAAAAAAGAGAACGGCCCCGGTCCTTACGAACTGCACGTGCTTCAACAGAAAGTATGCTGTTCGGTTTGTTTCGTTTTTCTTCTTTTTTTTTTCCTTGGCTGTTTGCGATCGAAGTTTGACTGCTAGGTAATTTTTTTTTTTACTTGCTGCCTGTTACCCTCTGAATATCAATGGAGTTGCCTTTTCTTTTCGACTTATTATTGCTGTGGGTTTAACGTAACACTTTGCGTTGCTTTCTAACCGTAGGAATAAGCTTGTTAGATATTGGGTAAGGAACGGACCTCGCATAAGCTTGTATTTTTGATAATCAGCTTTGAAATGCTATTGTTTTTGATAAAAAGTCATTGATAGAAATATAAAAAAGCGCACATACATACACACATACTTATATACAGTGGACTCCGCTTAGTGGGATCAGTTTGAGACACCGTGATTTTGATAACAATAACCGATTAATAACTGTATAGACTCCATGGTTAAATCTTATCTGTTGCAGTATTTCTTCCCAGAAGCGTCATTCCGGGATATTCCTAATTTGTTTAGTGGTTTTTGTTTTTTTTAATCTTAGCCGAGTGGGTGACCTGTTCGTTTGTCTATCGTGGAGATAGTATCACTTTTGTCTCGTGGCTGGTTAGTTGCTTTGAAGTGGATTTAAGTTTTGTCCACCGTTAAATACGCCAATTGTTTCAATTCCTTATACTTCTGTTAGCTAAATTTAATATCTTAGTGTATGTCTTATGTTAGTAATAATTAAACTGAGTTGTACACTTTTAGACCGTGGTTGTTTTTTGTTGTCATCTAGAGCCATTTTTATTTTCCATTGCATTTGAGTTAACATATTAGAGTTACTGTCTCCAGGAAGTATCAATAACAATAAACGATATGCAAAATTAGATAAATTTACCCACCCCCTTTAATTCACACCTTGTATTTATGTACCCTATATTATCGTTTAACACTTAAGAATTGTATACATAATTAAAAAATGATCATTTGTTGACTGTCTACAATTTTCTCTAAGAAGCTCTTTGATAAATTTTTCATGATCATAATGTTTTTTTAAAGTCATCGGAGCGGTGTTGCACACCACGTTTCAAGCCTTTCAATACATTTCTTATTTCAGCACTTGTAGGTGGTGGCTTGATATCCAGGGATTATTCATGTGACTCATCTGTTCCATCATTAGTCTATTTTGTCATGACAATCTGACAGACTTCAGATTCTGTTAACGTGGAAGTTATTGGAATGTCTCTCCGTATTTTCATTTTGTTTAGTTCTTCTAGTAAGATCATCACGAGTTTCCCAAATTTTGCACAACAGAGGCTAAAAAATGTTGAGCTGACTCATTTTAGGTAACCTGTCACAACGCATTAAAATTTTGATCTTTTGTTTTAATGTTAAATCATTTCGCTTTCTGGTTCCCCTATCGACCAGCTGCATGTAAAATTCCGGGGACGTGTGATTTCCCATTATTGTGTTCATTTCCCATTTCCCTAGCTGGAAGAGGGAGGGTTTTCGGAAATTAAAACAAGAACGAAGGGAAAGAAAAGAATGGGTTCCTTCCGAATACATTGTGAATATTCCTTTGCCAGTTAAAAAGAGGTTGGAAAACAGACTCCATGAACCGATGTACCGATCCCATAAAGCGATCAATTTTAACATACAAGTGAATAGAGGAAATCGGGACCCAGGGATTTAGATAACAATAAGCGTTGGATAACCTTAACCGCGATCCCATTAAGCGGAGTCTACTGTATATTATATCAATTGAAACAAACTACGGTCTAAAAAGTGATCCAATTCAAAATATGTCAAATGATTTGTTTCGAGCAAGAGTTGAAACATTTTATGTATAACCCTTAATGTATAGACATTCGAATCCTTGAAAGGTATCGTCCGTCTCGGAACGATGGTTGTGGAAAAGGAGAGGAAGGGGGCCACCAGAGTGATCTCGAAGCTGTAATTGATGCTGACGGCTCTCTGCGGGGAAAATTGGTACCTGACAAAATCCTTCGCGGGTGCTAAACTGGACCCTGCTTCTTCAAGATGGCGGGCGCTTCCCGATTCAATTCCCACAGAGCAATTAGAACGTCTTTTCCCAAGGGGAACTCGTTCATCTTCGTTTATCACGGCTCGATATAGAAGAAGTAACCCGATCGATGGAACGCGATTGTAAGCCACACAAAGAAATGTTTTCGATTTTGTGAGTAAGCTCAAACTTGAAATCAGACATCGATAAGCCTATAAAGCCACTCTTTAACGCTTACAATTAAGGCAAGGGAGGGAGGAGATAATGGGGTTCGGTTCTCCTCCGAAATCCAAGAAGACACTAATAATGACAAAACTGTAAACACATTAAAAGAGGCATTAACACTCCAACAAAAGAGTTTTTTTTTATTTTCTTATTCGTATTTTACTCAAAATCATCTCCGTTTGCTTGTATTACCTCTTTCGTTAATCGGTCTAAATGACAAATACTACATGTTTTGGATTTTGGTTTGGTTTGGAGCATTACGGTCCACGTTTTTTGCACCATCAAAGCTAATGAGACCGGAACCTACTGCTTACAATTTTTATTTCATATTGAACTTTAACAGATTAAAATCGTGCGGAAAAATTTTCCTTTCAATAATATAAGATTTTCCCTTGCTATCTATAAAAAATATTTATAAGAGAGGGGGGAGGGTCCAGGAGTGTGGAGGCTCCTCAAAATATTTACAATGTATGCAGTGCAAGATTTTTAAACCTACTGAATACGGTGTACACTGGTGTGCAAAACTTAAGCAACATGTGTTTATTTTTATGCTATAACTCCACGATAAATTATCTGAGAGACAAGAAATTGAAAAATGAGGTAATATGTACGTAAAGGATGACGAAAACGTCGGTGCTGAAAAAGGAATACAATGCTTACGGTATGGAATCAAACAAAAGCAAGCTTTATTGAGCGCATATCATCGTGACTCATGATTGTCTATCCAAGAAGAACAACAATCAGATGTTCCTTAATATGGGATCCTCTAACTGCAATGGTTGCTTCGCACCGTCTCCGCATACCCAGAACCGGATGGCCTAACATTTCTTGCGGTAGGAGTGCCCATTCCGCAATCAGCATCTGTTTGAGTGGTTGGGTGTTCTCCGGAGGATGTAAGCGTGCTGCAATGCGTCTCCCCAAAGCATCCCACACATGTTCGAAGGGATTTAAATCAGGGGAGTACGCTGGCCAATCCTTTCGAGTGATATCTCCATTTTACAGTAGCTCCTCCAGTAGCGAAACAACCATTGCAGTTAGGGGATCCCATATTAAGGAGCATCTGATTGGTGTTGTTCTTCTTGAATAGACAATCATGAGTCACGATGCTATACGTTTCATAAAGCTTGTTTTTGTTTGATTCCATACCGTATGTATTGTATTCATTTTTCAACGGAGATGCTTTCGTCCTCCTTTCCGTACATATTACCTCATTTTTGAAATTCTTGTCTCTCAGATAATTTATTGTGGAGTTATGAATCCTCTAACCCTCACCTTTTGCTTAAGTTTTGCACACCAGTGTACATTACTACTATCTAGTGCAAGTGTTTTCCTAGTTATTCATATTTTTTTTGGTTTAAATTCGTCTTGTTAACAATGGGGTATAGATTAAATATGTTACTATATATACACCTCCACCTAACAATGGTGGAATGGTAGAGCGTTGCTCTTCGGTACCAGAGTCTCGGTTTTGAATCCCGCTGCTGGCGTGGATGTTCGTAGCCGTTCGGAATCGACTCTAAGCAGACGTTCTCAATGGCCCTCGGTCTCGATAGCCCTCGTGAGCAAAACAGTAAGCTGTAGCGCTCGAAACCAAACCAAACCTATATATTTTTTGACAGGTAAATTGAAAACTTGTAAAATCCTGTAAAATAAAAGATAGTCGTAAAATAAGACAAAATTATGGTTGCACACATAATCATTCATGATGCAATGACATCCCTTTCAAGTGGCTGATTCGTTTTATGGTAAATTTATTTTTGCATGAAAAACTATGTATGTATGTATAAAACTTATTATGTAATTTGTACTCGTGTCATGGATATTTTAAGATCGAATGTTCACTGTACTATGTATTAAAAGTTCGGACACTCTCCGAAATAAAGATATATTTGCCTACGTCACTACCTCTCTACGAAGATATGTATGTTTATTTTCACAAAGGAAAAATAATTCGTACTCATATTAACATATTGTATGCGGGCCACATACTAGTACGTTTTCTGACGATTGATACTTGACAGCGGGACACGTACTCGTACGTTTTCTGATGACTGATACTTGAGCGCGGGTCACGTACTGGTACGGGTTGGTGTCACAACATGGTTTGTTTATGGGTACAAAAATAACGGTATAGACAGAAAAACGAAGCCGAATGGTCTTGTCTACTACATAGATTCTGGAAAAATGGAGACAAGTAAAAACTAGTTTTTACATAAGTCGATGCGGAACCACAGAACGGAAAAAAATGAAATACTGCTATTTCTATTTGAGTTTTCATATTTACGATAGTATTATAAATTTATCCACTAAAAAATATATCTTTGTTTACAAAAATCTTATGGTTGTTATTTCTATTTAAATATTTGTTTATATATTTCAATATAAAATACAAAAATAGGGATAAAAACTGAAATAATTTTTGATCTATCTAGATTTAACCGAATAACTAAATTTAAGTGCAAAACGACCACTTTCTACAATTCCGCTGCGAAATGGACCCGCACACCGTGTGCTAAAAGCCCATCTAAATATCCAATCAACGAACTGGAGTGCTTCGGAACTGATCAGATGCATCTAATGAGGACCTGTACAGCGAAAGCAGAGCTGCGTTCAAATTCATTATAAAAATGATCTATCGCCCGATACATTATCGCTTTTTTATAAACAGATCTCGAACCCGAACAGGTACAAATGTCATTCCATTTGCAGCAGTCTCATTCATATTCAAGAGGAAGAAAAAAGAAGTGTTGTATTTAATGAACAATCAGCATTTTCTATTTCTCAATCAGAACGATTATTATTAATCGATTATTTTTCTATCATCCAGCTGCAGATTGTATCGGGTGATTTGATGGATCATCAAACCACCGAAAAGAAAAAGAATAATAAAATCTGTATCCCGTGCTGCTGATAATATTGGTTCGGAAAGTAATTAAGAAGTATAATTCTCGAGCATCCATTTTTAAACGTTCTGTCCTGAATACATTATGGATTCAAATTAACACGTAAATAGAAACGCATGCTCCATGAGCAGAGGTGTGAATAGTAATAAATCTCTGGTTACGACACTGTAACGAAATAATGACGACTCGACGTGGAATTCGAATGTTCCTTGCGAATCGTTTGCGTACGCAACGGAATGCACATCTATATATACTATGGACATATATAAATGCTGCATACATACATGTTTAGTTATATGTGCATTTTGATAGATGGTCAAAGTGTAAAAATTTTAAGCCGTTGTGAAGACTTCAATGTTCTTGAGTGAAGAAGGATCACAGTCACAATAAAATTGGAAATCACTTTTATTTTTTCTGGAGTAAATACGGGGTGTGTACAAAGGGATTCTAATTTTCCCAAAACAAGTCAAAATGTAGAGGATTGTTGCTTGCATAGAATCACCATGACGATCACAGTCAGAAAAAAGATTAAATAATCTCCCAAAATGGGGAGGTTCTTCCAGGGTGCAATGAAAACCCGATTTATCCCCCGTTCGGTGTCCGAGACCCTGCCGTTCCTTATGGGAGCGGAATTTACGAGTCTCCCGAAATTAATCAGTAAAAAACTGGCTCCGGTCAAGTCGCGGTAGCCAGCTCTAGAAAATGCTCATATACTGTATTTCTAGAATGAGTTGATTCGAGTGCCCTGTTTCGAAAGATCTCTATTAACTCTCTTGTCATTTCAACTTTAAACTTACTTCGATGTTTGTGAGAACAATTATTTGGTTTTCTCTGTGTAGTAAAACCACTTGGCCAACTTTTTTTTTATATTATAATTTTATTTCATCTGATCAAGTAATCAAAACACTTTATTGTAAAATTAAATAAACTTAGTAAAGATATAAATTTAGAGGCCGAAGAAAATGCCTTTAGGTCATTCGCCCCTTTCCAAGCAAAATCGGTTGGGGTGTTTATAGTACGTAAATGTATATCAGAAGTATTAAAAACTATAGTAATAGTTATCGAATGAAAATGAATGTTTCAAGTTTAATGTGAATTAAGTTCTACAGAAAAAATTTATATTTGTGTATTTACATGCATATAAAAAATATCACACAGCATGTTTACACAAAAAAGGGGGATTTAGGTTCATTGGTGCTGTAGAATATATTCTAGATGGATAAAAGTTTATTAAATTGAAAGAAAAATATACTTTCTAAAGTGACTGCATAGGCCAGAAATGAAAACTTTTGATAGATTTTTTTTCACGTTTTAGCATATGATATTTAAAGGAAAGTTTTTTTTTTTTACTGTGGACTCTACAATCTCTGCACATAAAATTAAGCGAAAAGAAAAAAGTTTGCGAAAGTATTATCCAAAACTGGACAATGATTAATCTTTTCTAATAGAGTAATTCCAATTGGAATCGATATTGTATATGTAAGAAAAATTCTCAGGGGTTTTCAAAACTTAAGTCATAGACTAAAAACTCCCGCATCCCTTTGAATTTCCCTTTTTAACTCCTAACCTAAATGGACCATTGGGGCTACAGTTCACGCCCTCAGAGAAAGGGCATAGCCAAATTATAACTCTACATAGCCCTACAGGACAATTTAGGAAATTTCCAAATAAAAAGGAGATGCACGCTGTCGGAGGCAGATTTTTCGAGAGATTTTCCCACAGATGTTGACCAGGTGTTAAGGGTCTTTTTACATATAACTTATGCTAGCTGACCCCTCAGTTTGTTCTGTTTCTATGATGAAGTGGGAACCCGTCCTCCAACGTTATCTTAATAAAGGTCTTTAGCTGAAACGGTGTCATTTTTATGGCCATGACTGCAACCACACATCGAGAAGTCCGTCAGATTACATATATATACATTGGGGGAAGATTTTATTATCTGAAGAATAATTCAAAATAACATCCTACTATAGAATTCTGCTGTACACTAAGAGACTTTGACTCTACCACAATTATATAAATGTTTCATTTTATCGATATGGAATGCTCCAGGACGTGGGCAGTTGTACTGAGGTTACTTCAACTAGAAAAATGAGAAATACCCACCATTGCTTAGCTTAGTGTGTGATATTGCCCGAGACTTTTGAGGAGGGATGCAATAAAACCAAGAAAAATTATTAGTCTAAGACAGTACCATCAAAGAATAACGGAAAATTCACTTCGACATGTAGCGGATATACTTTACGATGGTGTATCTGGTCAGAATACTTACTTGACAAATAATAATTAAAATAACTGTTTCCACATTGTTTTTGCATTAACAAAATTATAAATTTTAATTTTTAAATTAATTAACGCAATTTGGTATGCGACTATAAACGTTTCTGAAGAGCTGCAGTGCTTTAAGCTCACTTGCCTTAGGATAGCTCTGTATCTCACACATAAACAAATAAGTAGTTTATCAACATCTTTTCTTAAATAATGGCCTTTCATATGAGCAACACTTTTCTGTCTAAATTTTCATCCATTGTTCATAGTTCAACAAACATATCTTTCACGATACTTATTCTTTAACACATTGGTCACCATGGGGTTCATTGGGGACTGAATCTGGTTATTTTACCTGCAACCTATTAACACATTGCATGCGGGACACATACTAGTACGTTTTCTGGAGATGGATACTTGAGCACGGGACACGTACTAGTACGGGTTAGTGTGACAACGGGGTTTGTTTGTGAGTACAAAAATAACGGTATATAGACAAGAAAACGAAGCCGAACGTTCTCGTCTACTATATCGATTCTGGAAGAATGGAGACCAATAAAAACTAGTTTTTACATTATTAGTTTTATGATTGCTCTTTTCATTTTTTATAATGTAAAAATGTTTATATATAACATAATTCGAAAAAATTAAAACTATATACTACTATTTCTATTTGATTTTTCATATTTACGATACTATTATAAATTGATCCACTCAAAAATATATTTTTTGTTTACAAAAATCTTATGGTCGTTATTTATATATTTCTATTTATATATTTGTTTATATATTTCAATATAAAATACGAAAAGTTGGTTAAAAAATGAAATAATTTTCGATCTATTGAGATTGAACTGAATAACTAAATGGACGCGCAAAACGCCCGCTCCCGGTACAATTCCGCTGCGAACTGGACCCGCACACAATCTCCTATATAATAATAGCCTAAGTTGTCCACGAATTTATGAAATGGGTGGACCTGGAATGGATAGAGGCATCCATATTGGATTCTTGACGAGTTAGGGTTAGCAAATTTCAAAGCGAGTCTTTAAAATGTTCGAAATCTACCCCTCCCCCCCTTTTCGAGCGTTTAATGCTATTATTTCAAGCCCTATATTCCCCAGTTTAGAGCAGGCGATGAAATTTATCAGTTTATCAGATAATAAATAGGTAAAAATTACAATTTTCTTCTAGCATTATGAGTTCATTCCTTTAACCATCTTATTCAATCATTTCTTATTTTAAATTATTTAAATATCGTCTGCATTATCTTCATACGTTTATCACTGAACTTAGATATGACGTCAATAATTTCCTTTTATATTTTGCTTCAATAATAGATTAGATACATATGTGATCATTTTAAATTGAATCGTCGATTACTTTTTGTTGCCATGGAAATTTTATCGCCGGTATTAATTCTTTTCATAAAAGTCTAGGTGTCTATTTCACGGACTCATAAATATCTAGCTTTCATCTTATATATCTTTGAAAATTGACAAGTTTGTTCAGTTGTGTGTTTGTTTTTTACACATAACCACACGGTTTGACTAAATGAATTCAACGTTATTCTACAGTATCTCAAGACTATAGAGAAGTATGAAGATAAATAAATTATTGAGAGTGTGCCAGATGATTTTCAGCCAAAAAACAAATCTGCATCATAGGGTACTTTACAATTCTGGAAAATTAAAAATCTTACTAATTCCATCCTATGACGGGCTATGTACTAGTGTGTTAATTATAAGTGACCGGTAGAGTATCGTTTACCCTTTGAGCTATCGTTCAGCGATTTCGGTATATTATGTATTTCACTACATAAAAGGTTGATTACTGAATCGTTTTGCAGATATAGCGTTAACAAGGGCTACATCATGGTTGGTAGCTGATGTGTTAAAACAAATTGATTACAACATTAACGATCACATCTGTTACGGAAAACTTTAAACTACTCATTTTAGCTTCAGTTTCAACACGCATCCCCTATATAATAATAGCCTAAGTTGTCTGTCGGCGAATTTATGAAGCGGTTGTACCTGGAATGGATACAGGCATCCATATTGGATTTTTTATGAGTTAGGGTTAGCAAAATTCAAAGCGAGTTCGAAATCCACCCCATCCCCACTTTTCGAGCGTTTAATGCTATTATTTCAAGCCTTATTTCTCCCTTTTATTCTATACTAAATTCATTCTTGATAGGATAGAGAGTAATAGTTAAACTGGACTGTTTTTACTCGACCTCATATACTCTAATTAGTTCCTTACACATGTGTGAGAGCGTGGCACGTTCAGTAGAGTGTCTGCCCAATTGGTTGTCGTACTTCTCGGGGTAACGGTTCTGTCCCTCACGCAGCTAGAATTCCCTGAATGTCTAATTAATTTAATATTTTCTGCTTTATCTTTTAAATT
>CM063508.1:185618757-185656257 GCA_032207245.1 Pardosa pseudoannulata | reverse complement strand
CACACAAACACACATATTTATAAATCTGTGTTAACTAAACCTAATAAATTATATATTAATACATTTAGTTTCTAATTTCCTAGATATAACACTAGAATATAAAAAATGAAATGCATAATATATATCTATATATATATATATATATATATATATATATATATATATATATATATATATATATATATATATATATATATATATATAATCCAGGAGTTATAAAACTGCTGGACATTGCAGCCCCTATTATTTTTACTTGTGCAGGCTACTGGGCAAGGAGAAGCCTAATCAGCTAGCAGTAATAACGATGCAATAGGGCCATTAAAAGAGAACGGCACAAGTCTAATTAAAACTTTATTTTAGAGCTGCTAAAACGGACATCTTTACGAGTCAACGACAGACAAAGGAAAAAACACAAAATCACTCTGCTCGAATAGAGGTGCACCCAAGAGCGAAGACAGAAAGAATTTTCCCACTTACTCGGCGAATATAAGTGTTAAGATCAGGAAAAACGTGCAGCTATTTACCGGCGACAAAATTACAAATGAAGAATGTGTTGAATAGACAGATATATATATATATATATATATATATATATATATATATATATATATATATATATATATATATATATATATATATATATATATATATATATATATATATATATATATATATATATATATATATATATATATATATATATATATATATATATATATACCGATTGACATTGTTGATGGAGCAATTGGCAAGACTCCGGACATTCTAGTGTTAATTTTGAATCTATTCACAATCTGTCACAATCAAGACTTTTAAGTAAATTGGTTTCACAACACAAAATGGAGATATTATGTAATATTTTCTCTCAAACTGATTTTCTAAGATAGTTCTTAACTCTTTTGGCCCAAAAGGGAAAAAATGAAGGTCCCACAGGTGGTTATAAATTAAACAAATTGAAAAAAATCTCAAAATAATTTTCCCATTTGAAAAAGTTGTATTCATGTAATGTCTTTCTGACCATATAATTAATTGATTGCTTTCATTCTTCCATTAAAATGTTTAGAAACTGTTCTAACTTAGCTTTAAATCTAGCATATGGACCGTCGTATGACCGAATCAGTAAAAATTTTAATTTTCCACAGTTGTAAAGTACCCCACGAGGTAAAATACGAATAAAATCTATCCCTTGCTTTTACATAACTTTCTGATTAAAGTGTCGTTAAATATAAAATGAAGAACAAAATAAAAAAAAATTCGACATAAATTCATTAAAATTTTATTTCTAACTTTTAAAAATTCAGTTTAAAAACATATGGTACAATTTTCGGGTCCCAAAAAATCAGGGGCTTGAGCCCAAGACGATTCGACCGTGCTTTCATCACGCCCCACTCATTGACGAATGGTTGAACGGTGACCAAGTGGTAAAGCGCTACTCTTTGGCACCAGAGTTCGTGGATTCGAATCCCACTGATGGCATGGATGTTTGTAGCCGTTCGGAATCGTCTTTAAGCAGTAGGTCTGGGTCTCATTAGCCCTAGTGTAGCAAAAAAGTAGACTGTATCGCTCCCAACGAATCATCATTCAATAACTGGTCACAAATGAATGAGAGTATTTGCGCTTGTTGTAAATAGAGGACATTTCACCCTACTTAACAAAATATTAAGGTGTGTGTAAAATGTTCTTTTATCATCTGGGTATTATTTATTTTTTGCAAATCTTAGTTATTTTCTCTTGTTTTAAAAGATTTAGACATGAGCCTTTTGGAATTCTTTCAAATTTAAAAGTACAAAACATAAAACATATAATTTTATTATATTCGTTATTTCTGGTGAAAAACTGGAGACTTAAAAAGAGATAAAAGACAACCAGAGCCGTCACTAGGTCCTTTAGCGCCCTTGGCAAAGAACTAGTCTGCGTCCCTACCACCATAAATAGTGAGAAAATATGTAGACATGATTGTTTTCTACCATATATTCAGAATAACAGAATAAGCTCGACAAATATTTTGTTAATTCTTAAAATATAATTAAAATGTATTTTATAATTTAAAAATATTCTGTTTATATTTAAAAAACTTGATACTTATTTTTGATTAGAGAATATTAATACATAACTAAAAATAGTAATTTATCTGTGTGAAAAATATATTATCATTAAGGAATCTAATTTTTGTGTAAAAGTATTTTTTTCTTAATAGTTCAAACTTTTAATTAAAAATTTACTTCAAAATTGTTTTCTTTTTTTACTTTAATAATAAGTAGCATAAACATCGATGTAATTTAACTCAAAAGGATATTAAATGGAACTTAGAGCAGTATTGCATTAAAAAAATGCATATGAACTAAACCTATTGTTTTGGGAAAATACTCTTCAATCAGAATAATTATTTTTCCTCCCTTGTCAATTTTCATTCATATTTGAAGAATGTACTGTCAGATACAGGGCCGTCACTAGATCTTTTAGCGCCCTTGGCAAAAAATTGGTCTGCGCCCCTATCATTATATATAGTGAGAAAATATGTAAACATGATTTTTTTCTACCCTATATTCAGAATAAACTTTCCAAATATTTTGTTAATTCTTAAAATATTCCCAGTACTTTAATTTTTAATTTTTCTTCTATTTTTACCTTATTAATATTTAAAAATATTTTAAAACTCTTTGTAGGTATTATTTTGCTAATAACCTCAGTAGTTTTTTTTTAGGGGAATATTTCTTATTGGAACGTCGAATTTTTCAGAGAAAATGGGTACCTTTCTAAATTTAGATTTAGTTTTAATAACTTTAAAATTTAAAACGAATACCCGGATTTCTATTAATTCATATTAGGTTCGGTAAGCATTTTGTAAGAATCTATAACAAGTTTAATCTCTAGAAGCATTTTAACCCTTAAAGTTCATAATTAGAAATTCTTGGACATTTAGTGGGAATCGTTTATAATATTACCTATGAATCTTATAAATGTGAAAATTAATGAAAACAAGTATATCAGGAGTTGTAGGAACGATGGCCGAATGGTTAGGGTGCTACCCTTCGGATCCGGAGTTCGTGGGTTCGAATCCCATTATGGCATGGATGTTCGTAGCCGTTCGGAATCGGCTTTAAGCAGTAGGTCCCGGTCTCGTTAGCCCTCGTGTTGCAAAAAAGTAGACCGTAGCACTCCAAAACCAAACCTGTAGATGTGAGCAGTAGTTTAACTGTAAAACCCTCCCCCTGTACGGCTTAAAAGTAATACTTCCATAAAATTTAAACTATATTGGAAAAATAATGGATAATTATCCTTAATATTATACAATAAATAAATATATAAACCATTTATAAGTGTTGTTTCAAGTAACTACTTTTATTTGGGATTATAAAACACGAAAAATATAATTCCTGATTGTTTCAAGCAAAACAAGTTTAAAAGTGTATATTTGAAAGTGAAAAATAAATTATGTAATTTGCTAACATCTATAGATAGTTGTCAACTAACATCTGTAGGTAGTTTGATAAGTGTCAAAAACGTAGAAAATCTAAAAAGTCATTCATATATCTTTAAACAGAAGAGGAAAAATAATTCTGACAGCTGGTTTCGCTGCGAAACAACTGTCCTTTAAAGGGTTAAAAAATAAGAAAATTCATTAAAAAAATCATTTATAAACACATTGGGTTTTATAATAAAAAAAACTATTTTTCAACTTCTTATTTCTACTCGGAGCGAATCGTTCTCTTTTGGACCCCGTTTTCTTCATCGTGCGGCGCCCCTAAGACTGATGCGCCCTTGGCAGATGCCACCTTTGTCACGCCCTTGTTACGGCGCTAAAGACAACAATACGGCTACGGCTGCAAAAAATAAGTGGTTTGTGACTTAGGGGTGCAAATATTTAAACCCTCAGTCAATATCAGTCAAAATTGTAAATGCCTCTAAAGAGGCATAAACTTATTAAGTTTCGACAGAAGAGTGGTCAAAAACGATTACAAACTAATGTGTGCAGCACATGAAAATAACAAAAGAATTTTTTTAAGAAAAAAGAGTTAATACAAAATAGAAAACCCAAAAAATTAAAAGAGCAAAAGGAGTGGTCAGAATTAAAGACTAAATATTTTTTCAGTAGAAAACACTTCAAATTGACATTTGATATTTCTACAAAGTACATTTGAATCAACTCATTTCTTCTCGGGATCATCTCATACAGAAACATCTTTACAACTCTTAAAAAGAACAATAATCAAACTGTTAAAAACAGAATATAATTTAATTTGAAATTTTATAACCTCCCCACTCCAGAAAAAAAAACATTCAAAAGATCATTAGCCGAACGCTGGCCGATTGGTTAGGGTGCTGATCGTCGGTACCGGAGTTTGTGGGTTCGAATCCCACTATGGCATGGATGTTCGTAGCCGTTCGGAATCGGCGGTAAGCAGTAGGTCCCGGTCTCATTAGTTCTCGTGTGCAAAACAGTAGACCGTAGCGCTCCAAACAAACCAAACCAAACCAAAAGATCATTAAATGAACATTTAGCGGAAAAGTTAAAAAAAAGACAATTAAAAATTACATAAATAATAGTACTATTAAATTAAAAATGGCAAACAATCATAAAATAAATTTTAGGTAATTTATTATAAATTACATTTATTTTTGCTACGCATTAATGACTCCGTTGAATTCTTGGACATTAATCAAAAATATACTTCAAAGTACCACGTTTCACATATATACATGTGTATGTATGTGAAAGGAGAAAATTTTCTACAGCACTCTTAATATTCTAAATACTTAATATTCTACAGAACTCTTTATGTAAACAGACAATTTGGAAAATTCGTATCCAGGTTAAAGATTTACCATAGTGACCGTATTAGTATTCAACAAAGTTGTAGGACATAAAACAACGAAAGTTTTGCTTATTTTAACTTCCACCCTACTGTATAAAAGCGATACACACACACACACACACACACACACATATATATATATATATATATATATATATATATATATATATATATATATACACATCTGTGTGTGTTTGCATAACATGTACTATATTTATATGCAGTCATAAAAATAAGGCAAACTAAACGCTGAATTATATGTATGTATATATATATATATATATGTATATATGTATGTATGTATGAATATATATATATATATATATGTACATATATATATATATGTATGTATGTATGAATATATATATATATATATATGTACATATATATATACTTATATATATATATGTATATATGCATGTATACGTATATATATAGTAAGCGTGTATATGTATGTAAGTATATGTATCTATATAAATATATATATATATATGTTTGTGTATGTATATTACACACATACACAGACAGTGGAACCCGTGAAAGACGTTTTCCAATGGATCAAGAAATTGAAAATTCTTAAACGGGAAAGCTGGAAAAACACATAATGAAAAATATTATAATATAAATTTTAATATTAGGTCATTTTTACACTTCAAAATAGGCTCTGATGAGTATATAGGGCTTTTTCAGAAACAAAGGGAAATTCAATGTTTTAGTTTAATCCAGAATAATTGTTTTCAAAACATATAAACAAGAACATTTTAACCTTAACGAAGAATAACATATGAATCATTCTTTTAATTCTAAGGATAACATTAAATAGAAATAGAAACTAAAAGAACTGTTTTTTTTATATATCTAATTACCTAAATAATTTTTATACTTAAGAATTCATTCTTGATTTCTTTGTAACAGATTTAATGTTTTAATATTCATGACATTCATTCCCACTTGATATTTCACTTTGCTTATAAATAAATGGTTTTATCTACCAGTCCTTACAAGTAGAACATTAAAATTTCCTAATTTGTAACAATTATTGCTGTTAAAATTCTTTTATTGCTATTATCTACTATCATTTGTTTTTTCTATAAATATAATTTTTGTATCTTTGTTAAACTATAAATAAAGCTTTACAAAGGAGTTTCAAGTAAATTAAACTTTTGATCAAAGAAAGTGAAAAAAACTGAACTCCCTTTGGTCACAGCCTTCTAGTTCAAATTTTGTTGGAGATAAGCGTATTGGTAGCTTTTTAAAATAAATTACTATTTTTAAAAGAAGCAAAAAAGAACACAAAATATCACCAGATAATTTAATATCACCAGATATTTTTTATATTTATGATACCACGTTGCCACAAAACTAAAAACAAAGTATAAAACAGACGATATTCAAAAATGAAATGAATTAATTAAAATACATGGAGTTTATGAACGTAGAGTAAATGTATAAATACACAAGTTAAATATTTATGAACCACTACAAGCACTGAATTTAAACTTATAACACAAATTAAAACTTAAATTCAAACTTAAGTTCAAATTAAAACTTAACCGGATAAATTTACGATTAATGTTAATAAAACTTGGACCTGAACGGGTTAATCGAGTTCCACCAAAATTCCCTTTGTTTTTTGTAGCAGTCATTGGATAATTTTGTCCCAATTTTTCCATTTCCTTCATTAGAATATTTTCGAATCATTTCCTCTTTCGACCGATAGATGGCGATAAACGAGGAAAAGGTAAAAACGTAGGCGGAATATTATTATTTTTTTTTACATAGTTTCTCTCAGGAATTCGAATTTTTTTTTTCTTTCACAAAACCTTCTAAAAATACGATGCTTGTGACATTTTCCTAGAATGTCCTAGATAGGCCTTTCTTAGTCTGTATAGCTTATTTTTATTTTCTTGAACTGAATAATCTAATCTTACAAAAGGTCAATTTTTAAAGAGATAAATATAAAAGGACTTATTGTTACAGGCTTTTTAAATTATTCCAAAACTAAAAACTGTATACAGTCATCAAAAGACATACGTTTATTATTATTTTTTTATAATATTTTATCCTTATTTCTATGTAATTTTTTTGGATTAATTTATTACTTATTTTTATAATCCCTTTTATGTTTTTTATTATCACGTCTGTATTCTGATTCGTTTGTAATTCAGATTTTAATTTGAATCACGTTTCTTCTTATGATTTCTGAGTTTTTTCCCCTTTCTATGCTCTTTTTTTCCAAATTAACTCTCGCTTAGTCCCATTGCTAAATCCAGATATCTCCTAAGTACCCCATGTGAAACATCAAGCATCTCTGAAAAATTTTCAGTGATCTTTACATAGGTTACATTATTTTTTATTTGCAGTTGCAGATAAAAAACAAATGTAAACAAATATAGTTTAATAACACTAAAATATTAACAATAAAAAATAACGAACGCTTTATTTGCAACCATATATTGTAAACATTCTTCTTTTCTTTCGTTTGGAGCACTACGGTCTACATTTAAGGACTAATGAAATCGAGACCTACTGCTAAAAGCGGATTCCGAAAGCTAATAAATAACCATTCTATAAAGCCATTCGAACCCACGAATTCCGATAACGAAGATCAGCGCCCTAAGTATTCGGCGATCTTTTGGCACACTTTTTCTTTGAGTGAGTGCTAAAATAATTAAAAACTTTTAAAGCGCCTTAATTCATGGGATAGTGTGTAAAATGCACTTTAAAATTTTATAAACTTTAAGGATTTTATACCAGGACAAGTTAATTTATTTCATTTTTTATCATTATTATTTAGTTCATTTTTTTAAAAATTCATCTTCCTTTTATTTTTTATTTTTTTTTATTTATTTATTTTTTTTTAAACATTACAATCTATCTAGTGTCTATATACATTAGTGATCAATATGTAGTAACTATACTTTTTAATACACTGTATTAACACTTTTTAAGCTCTTAATAATCTGGATATAACATGGTATTATGAAATAACAATTATGCTCACACACGTATACATATACAGTTTACTCCGCTTAATGTGATCAGTTTGGGACACCGTGATTTTGATAACAATAACCGATTGATAACACTAAACGATATTCAAAATGAGATAAATTTACCCTCTCCCTTTAATTCACACTTACTAAATTTCAAAACAAAATGAAAAAACTAACCTCATATTTATGTACTGTATATTATCCTTTAAAACATAAGAATTGTATGCATAATTAAAAAAATAAATCAAATGTTGACTGTCTACAATTTTTCGAAGAAACTCATGGATAAATTGTTCGTAATCATAATCCACCTGTCCTAACGATTTAAAATTTCAAAATTTTGTTTTAACGTTAATTCATTTCGCTCTCTGATTTCCATATCGACAAGCCGCACGTACGAGAGCAAGGCATAAAATGGGAATACGCTCCTTCTCAGTTCCGATAACAATGTGTTGCCTTCTGCTTATCTGACGACCAGCAGGGTGTGCGTATTTCTGAAAATTTTGAGGAACGTGTCATAACCCACTCCTTTGTTCATTCCCCATTTTCCTAGGTGGAAGAGGGAGAATTCTCGGAAATTCAAACAAAATAGAAGGAAAAGAAAGGATGGGTTCCTTCTGAATACATTGTAAATATTCGTTTGCCAGTTAAAATGAGGTTGGAAAACAGATCCCATTAACCGATGTCACGATCCCATAAAGCGATCATTTTAACATTCAATTTAAAATTAGCACAAATGTACCTAATCTACTATTTAATATGTTACTTTTACCTATTTTATTATGTGATAAATTGATAAATTTAATGTTCTGCTCTTAACCGGGGACAACAGAACTTGGAATAATGGCATTAAACGCTCGGAAAGGAGGAAAGGGGGGAATTTCGAATGTTTTCGAACTCGCTTTGAATTTTACTAATCCTAACTCGTCAAAAAATGGATGCCTCTATCCATTCCAGGTCCAATCGCTTCATAAATTCGCAGACAGACGGACAGATAACTTAGGCTATTATTATATAGGGGATAGAAAGATAGATAAAAGATATTTTAAGATTAATCATATTAAAATATTGTATGTTGGATTAGACGCTACAGCACGAAACCTGTAAATAATTGAGTTTTCAGTAAATTGTATTATGACAAAGTCATGTACCAGATATTATTATCACGGAAAGCTATTTTTTTCTGTGCCCATTAAAATGTTTTATTCTATGAAAGTATGTATGAAAAGACATTTTACTTATTTTGTTTGTAAAATAATGTTTACAAATTAGTTAAACATTCCGAAGTCTTTAATAACCAAATTTTATTTAAAAAATTGCTTTCTCAATAAATTTCATTCTATCGTTTGATAGATTTGGGAATGACAAGTTTAAACTTAAAACATGTACCACCAGACTTTTCCTACGCCTCTAGTTGATCATTGGGGCAGTGCCTGGTTAAAGCACAGGCAGACTGGGCCCCCTAATGTTAGGATCCTAAAATTTGGTACTTAATTATTAAATTTTAAATAATTTAATTAACAAAATTTGAAAATGTTTTTTGTTCATTCTTCATGTAATAATTTATGAAACCTTATTCAGAAATGAAATAAAAACAGTTAAAATGTTGACAATTGTATCTAAAACACACTCCAGTTTACTTACTGACATCACTCCACTCACTTTTTTGGCTCGTTACTGACTCCATGGTTCTGAGTAGAAAAATCCTTTGCTTTTCAGGTTATACTCAATCGAGTAACTGTATTCATAATTGTTCAATGATTCTTCTCTTATTAGAAATTATCAAAGTAAATCAAATGTTCAGTTTAAACTTTTAGTATTTATTTATAAACAGCTCGTAGCATACATAAAGAAATTTATTATGGTTTGCAGTAATAAAAGGAACATAATACAGGAATAACAGTTTATGATGTTCAACATTTATGATAGGAATCATTAAGAAATTAATTTAGAAAATACGAAAGGAAAAAAGCATTTATCTTATATATTATATAATATAAATTAGTAATAAATTAAAAATTTCGGCCAGTTATAAAGAAATATGAGCATTTTTTATGATATTTCTGAAACTTAGATACAACTGTTATTTTGCTTAAGAATTTTATTTTTTTTATCTCTTATTAATTTTTCTTAAAATCGACGAATAGCTATTATTTGTTAATCTTACCTACGCTATTTTATTTTATTTTTTATATAAAAACTTAAATGCAAGTGTTACAGTTTAAATCCTCGAGGATAGACAGATTTTTGGCATTCGAATGTACTAGAAACGTATGTAAACATAAAAAAAATGAATATAAACTTTCCTCCAAAAATATGCGTTTGTATCATAAACTAATTTTTTTTCCTTGAGAAGAGGGTAGGAGGGGGGGCGTAAGACTGCCAGGCCTTGGGCCCAACTTTGCCTTGATAGGGCCCTGCATTGGGATTACAACGGAAAAGAAGGCTCCGATTGTAATGTCTGAAGTGCGAGTTTGCCATTTGAAAGCTCATCACTGCAGAACTCGTGAAATTCTATACAGCTTTTCGTCCGTTATGATCGGGTGTTCGCCGAGTTATCTCCAAACATATTGCCTCCATAATCTTCGTCCTTTGTCCGCTGAAGAACCGGGGAAGAAATGCAACAGAAGGCGGATGGTCAACCCTTTGCCCACAAATGTTCGGACACCATATTTAGGACATAATTGCTTCGCCGCACAGTTGGCAGGATGATAAAGCCACTTATGGGACGGCATAAGTGGACAGATTGCCGCGTGCCGAAGATGACCCCCCGAGGAGTCCAGCTGGTCAGTTTAACGGGGCCACCGTCGGAGGCGCACTTGACCAATCTTTCGAATAATTCGCCAGATGTGTGCTGTTAGACCTCTGGAAGAAAAATGTATACCCGAGTACAGTCGCTAGCAAAATTTTAAATTTACGTTACTTTTCGCCCTTATCCCTTTCGAAAACTGGAACCTCATAAAAGTCTTAATTTAATCAATGGAAAAAATAGTTTAAAATAAATTTTCCAGAAACTTTTATCTTCAGTGGACACCTCTAATAATTGAGATCTCATTTGTACTTTCAGATTTGAATTAGTTCTCAACAGTAGTTTGCAGTTCGAGATTGAAAAATCGATGTCTTGTATTTGTCGGAAAAGTGAATACGGAAATTTATCAATACATTTACAAAATATCAATATATTTACATTAACAATAAATGAACGGCATATTTATAGGGGATGAAGATCTAAAGAGCGGCTTTGAAATTTTTGGTTTTTAGATTAATAGAATACCTAAACGTTTCTCCCATAGCCAGGGCCTGATTTACGCCGGGGCATTCTGGGCACTGGTCCGGTACCCCCTCCCCCTCTAAGGAGGCCCAAATTTAAAAAGTACATATTTTTTGATACATCTCAAAATTTTCTCATGTTTTCCGGCATAATGCCGGAAAACATGAATTTTCTTTTGTTAATGACAAACTGGAGTGTGTATGTTGTCGGTGGGCTTCAAAAGTCAGTAAATGAAATGTATTCTTTAATTTTAAGCCAAAAGTAAGCTTTTATTTGCTTAAAAACACTATGAAGCTATGTTAACATTTTAAATGTGTATATTATTCAAAAGATTGAAATACCAACTATATCAGTGACACCCATTTACAAATTCATCTCTTCCGAGAGGGAAAAAATCTTAACTACTTTTTTCCCTCTTGAAGTAGTTAACAAATCAGAGAAAATAGATTTATCCAAAACCATTTGATATCTATTTTTTTTCTCTTTTTAAGATTTAAGAATGAACAGAACAAAATTTTAAAATGGGTAGTTTAAGAATAAAAGTATTTAATTTTTGGATTTTGTAGAACAAAGTCTCTCGTGGTAGTTTACTTAAAATGGTCATTTTTATTCATTTAAACCAGTACTTTTTCCCTTAAAAAATGCTAAAGGTATTCTGAGTTGGACTCAAGAATATCACAGTTAAGTCAGATACTGTACTTAGATGGCACAGACATCTGTCATGTTTGTAGTCTGTTTAGTGGAATTCTAAAATTAAAAAAAAAAAAAAAAAAACTCATTTCATTAGATACACAAAATGTTTATGTTATGTATACCAGTCAGGAGTATTTAAACTGATAGAGCAGCTTGTAAAATAAAGTCACTCTCGAGTTCGAGAAAGGTAAGATGGATGGGGACCCCCATATGAGGCTTTGGTTCTAGGCCCTCAGGGGCTTAAATCGGGCATTGTCCATAGCTATAATTTAGTACCATTCGTAGCTCTGGGGTAGTTAATGGAAAAATTTCATTCGACGTATGTGGCAATAAAAACAAAATATTGAAAGATATTAAATTCAGGAAAGGTGACATCAATATAGATTAACTTTGATATTTTTTGTACAAATAAAATGCAAGCCCTATAAAAAATCCAAGTTCTCTAAGCATAATGCAAAAGTAGGTAACACCTGGTACACCAGTTATTATTATTAATGAATAAATTACATTAATTTTATGTTAAACTTTTTCACTTAAAAAATCAATGTTTCTTTAAAAGGACACATCACTTTTAACGAAAGATTTTTTCTTTAATTTTTCGCCTTATCAATTTTTTTTAATTGTTATCATAAATACATGAGATTTCCAGCATTTGTTCTCAATTTTTGTTCAGTTAGTTTCGCTGGATTTACTTTGTTTCTAAAAAATAAAGACTTTTTATATAAAGTGAAAAGGGAGAACTTGTTTAAAAAAATTTTTAATTTTTCTGACACACTTTGCGCAGATTTTTAACAGCACAAAGTGAGTTTCATTGATGAGTTTAGCTTTTGTGTAAACAAGAATTATTAGGTATCATTCTCCACCCATTTAATTTTTTTAATATAAGAAATTTTACTCCGAGGGATTAAATTTTCAAAAGAGCTGAAATATTGTTTAAAAATTCCATTTCAAATGTAATAAACAATGAATAAAATAAACAACAACAAAAAGTTAGTAAAGTTTCCTTGTAAGTCTATAATGATTGTGAAAATTTGAAATCAATATGTGCATTAGTTTTTAATTTATAGTGCGCGGAAGTTGAAAAAAAAAAAAACCTTTTCAGCAAAATACCTTTAAATTTTTTATATTCTCTTAAAAGCTATGATATTAAATGCAACGATTGTATAATTTTACACGTTCTAATTTGAATATTTCAATTGGATTTATATGAAACGATTCGGATTAAATATCCATAAATTTAAAAAATGTAAAAATCAAAAACTTGATTTTTTTAAGGTTTATATGTAATGTAACCCCTTAAATGAATCTACACAAAAAGCCTATAGGAGTTCCATGATAAAACATTAAAGTTCTAAGGTTCCTTGATCGGGCCCTGCACTAAGAACTCAGAAGTTGGGCCCAGGGCCTGGTAGTCTTTCCGGATCCCCCCCTACCATACTTTCAATGAAAAAGAAAAAAAAAAAAAAAAAAAAAAAAGTTTATGAAAGAGGATACGAACGAATATTTTTGGAGGAAAGTTTATATTCATTTTTTTTATGTCTACATACCTTTGTAGTACAGTCGAATGCCAAAAATTTGTCTATCCTCAAGGATGCAAACTGTAACACTTGCAATTAAGTTTTTATATAAAATTAAATAGCATAAGTAAGATGAACAAATAATAGCTATTCGTAGATTTTAAGACAAAATTAATAAGAGAAAAAAAAATAATAAAATTTTTAAGCCAATAGCAATTGTATCTAAGTTTCAGAAATATAATAAAAAGTGCTCCTATTTGACTCCTTTATGACTGGCTGAAATTTTTAATTGATTACTAATTTATATTATATAATATATAAGATAAATGCTTTTTTCCTTTAATATTTTGTAAATTATTTTCGTAATGATTCATATTATAAATGTCGAATGTAATAAACTATTATTCCAGTGTTATGTTCCTTTTATTACTGCAAACCATAATAAATTTCTTTATGTATGCTAAGAGCTATTTATAAACCAATAAGAAAAGTTTAAGCTGAACATTTGATTTACTTTGATAGTTTCTAATAAGAGAATAAAATCTGTATTTATATCTTTAGCATAACCTGAAAAGCAAAGGATTATTCTACTCAGAACCATAGAGTCAGTAATGAGTCAAAAAATGACTGATGATGTCAATAAGTAAACTGGAGAGTGTTTCAGATACAATTGTCAACATTTTTTACTGTTTTTATTTCATTTATGAATAAAGTTTCCTGAAATATTACTTGAAGAATGAACAAAAAACATTTTCACATTTTGTTAATTAAATTATTTAAAAGTTAATAATTAAGTACCAAATTTTAGGGGGCCCAGGGACTAGGCCCGTGCTTTAATCAGGCCCTGTCCTTGAATCTACGTAATGTGATGAATGCTGTTCTATTTCTACGGAGCAGTAAGAATTTACATTTTGATGAGAGTGGTGGCGCTGCGTTGCCAGATGTGGAAACCATGCTGAACAGGTGAGCAACGGTAACTATGGAATGCAGTCGGGCGACTGGTCAGGAGGAGAAGACGTTAACGTTGTTTGCATTGCGCGAGCCCAGGGAACTCTTAAAACGAGAGTTACGGACATTTCGACGAAAGCTCGATAAATCACGCTGACATTCCGAAAAAGACCCCGCCCACTCCAAATCACTCTTTTGTTCTCGGATCCCCGAGTTTGGCAACATCTGCATCCCTGTAGTTAATAAATCGAAAAAATGCATTTTTGGCCTGCCCAACCAGATATCGGAGGCTTATTTTGCGGCTGACGAGTGATTTATGCGATTGGGCGAGATGCGAGCACGATAACTACGAAGAAGGTTTCTATCCGAGTAGGCGTTGCTAGGGAAGCAATAAGAAAGTGCCGGGATTAAATTGGGATTTAATCGTAAATTACAAATGCGATCTCGTTTGGTGGAGATATTTCTTGTTAATCTAATATTCAAATTAAATAATTTTGTTTAAGAAAACTGTTGCAGAGATTTATTGTATTGATAATTGGAGAAAACAGAGATTTGAATCTATTCATTTGGAACTTCAGCAGGGCCCTTTAGCAAGTGAGGAGATCTTCGCTCTTCCTGTCAGATTTTTCAATTAGACTAGCCGTCAGCAAGTGATGGCCAGGAACATAATCAGGGCAAACGGGGCAAGCTCCCGGACCCCCCAGTCCAAAGGGCCCCCAAAAATAACTGCTATTTTAAGTTAAAAATAGGATGCGCATGTCTAAAATTCACTTTAAATGATCGACCATTTCTTCTTTTAGTTTTTGACTTATTCAGTATCATTAGCGGGCTTGTTCACCAATGTAAGTGCTGGTAAAAAATGTAGGAAGCATTATCCCGCTCAAGAACTTTTGAAGGTTTAAACGCTTACGGGAAGTGCCGAAGATGAGCCACACTCAGGTCGGCCGCAGTTCTTACGAACGCCGGAAGCAACTGTAAACCGTAACGTCAGTATTAAAGAGCATTCCAAAAGAGGACTTTTAAAATATCTTTCCGCAATTTGTACAGACGTGCATTACGGTTGATTACTTAGAACCACATTAAATGGCTATGTGTTTAACCTTTTTTTCTTCTGAGTTATTCCATGAGTCTTGGAAATTAATAGCCGGACCTTGTATAGGGTGGTACTATGCATTTATAAATAATTTAAAAAATTAAGCACACATATGCTTTAATTAAGCAATTTCGGTACCGATCCAAGTTGATCCCACCTCATATAAAATATATTAATCCAATAATATCTAATAATAAATCCAATAATAAAAATTTATTTTAACGTTTAATTTATATGATTGCTTAACTACTTGGTGAATTATCAAGAATTTGAAAATTTCGACTTTTGTAAATACTAAGTGTTTAACTACAGAGTTTAACCTAATTTTGATTTGGTAAATGCAAGAAATGTTTTAAATTTCTTTACTTCATCCAATAATAAAAAATTTATTTTAGTTTATCACTTATACGATTGATTAATACGAATGATTAACTGCTTGGAGAAAAAGTTAGCACTTGAAAATTTCGACTTAAGTTAATACTGAAAGTTAGACAGGGTTTAACCTATCGTTGATAATGAATCGGTTAATGCAAGAAATGTTTTTAACTTCCTTAATTTACCCAATAATAAACACAGATTTTAGGCTTTCATTTGTACGACTGATTAACTCCTTGGTGGAAAATTTAGAGCTTAAAATTTTCGACTTTAGTTAATATTGTGGGTTAGACAGGATTTAACTTAGGGTTCCTAGTGAATTGGTAAATTCAAGATATATTTGAAATATCTTCAGTTCGTTCAATAATAATAATTCATTTTATGGACTATATTTTGTGAATATTTGTTACTAAAATTTGAATCAACATTCTTAATGCATATATTGTAAATAACGGAAAAGTATTGTACAGTAAATGTATTGTAAATATGAGTGGTATATGAGAACTAGAGGGCTTGAACAGGAAGTTCTGAATCTTTATCATTCTGTGGCGACAGTGGACTCCACTTAATGTTATCACATTTTGACACCGTGATTTTGATAACAATAACCGATTGATAACAATAAACGATATTCAAAATTAGATAAATCCGCCCCCTTTAATTCATACGTACTAAATTTCAAAACAAAATGAAAAAAAAACACACCTTACATTTATGTACTGTATATTATCCTTTAAAACGTAAGAATTACATACATAATTAAAACAAATTGATCAAATGTTGACTGTCTACCATTTTTTCTAAGAAGCTCATTGATAAATTGTTCGTAATCATCATCAACCTGTCAAATCGATTTAAAATTTCTATCTTTTGTTTTAATGTTAAATCCTTTCGCTTTCTGGCTTCCCTATCGACAAGCTGCATGTAAACAAGGCATAAAATGTGAACACGCTCCTTCTCAGTTCCGATAATAATGTGTTGCCTTCTGCTTATCTGACAACCATTAACCATCAGCAGGGTGTTCGTGTTTCTGAAAAATTCCAGGAAGGTGTAATGCCCCACTTCTTTGTTTATTCTCCATTTCCTTAGGTTAGGCCTTAGTTATTAAATCCAACATAATTATATGGCTGGGACATGTTTTCAGACGAGCAGATTTAGACCCTGTTAAAAAATTAACTTTTTCAAAGATTGAGGGTACAAGAAGAAGAGGTAGACCAGCAACAAGGTGGTTGGATGGAGTGGAGAAAGATTTGGAGATCTTGGGTATTAATCAGGGCTTCGAACCGTAATTTTTTTTGTTCCGGTTTTCGTTCCGGTTCAACTAAAAAATTAATATCGGTTCAGTTCCGGTTTTCGCTCCGCCAAAAATAACGGTTTTCGGTTCAGTTCCGGTTTTCGCTCCGCCAAAAATAACTGTTTTCGTTTCAGTTCCAAATGAATAATTTCATTTTATGTATATTCTTATTTGTACTAAAAATATAATTCTATCATAAACAAAAACTGTAATTCTATCAAAATTTAGAAGATTTTATTCTTTTTTTAATTGGTACACTATGTGAATTGATACAAACAGCAGGTACGATAAGAGCGGCGAGCATTGGCATTGTTATCCATTATCAAAATCGCATTTGACAACTAGGTTCATGATTACCCACATTCGTCGTTTAACTCTCACATCGTGCACTTGGCCTTGCAATAATTACGTAAAAAATATATTATTTATTTAACGTATGAAAATTGCCTCTAATTATTAATATATCTTCTAACGTGGTTTCACTGAGATTACTTCTGTTGTCTCGGAGAATAAATTTCAAACCTGAAAACGCTCTTTCAACACTAACTTGTGTAGCTGGAGCTGCCAAAACCACCATTGCAATCTTATACAAGTGCGGATATGTAATTATAAAGTTGACGTTAAAGTAGAAAATATTGATAAGTTGGTAACAGTAACAAAATGACTGAAAGATATATCGAACTGAAATAAACCGATATTTTTTTCGGTTCAGTTCCGGTTTTCGTTCCGACCAAAATAACTGTTTTTTCCGGTTTTCGGTTCAGTTCCGGTTCGAAGCCCTGGTATTAATAGATGAAGAAACCTTGCAAAAAGTCGTACCAGGCTGTAGCGCTGCTGAAGAAGAAAAAGAAGAGGAGAATTCTCGGAAATTCAAACAACAGCGAAGGAAAAGAAAATAATGGGTTCCTTCTGAATATATTGTGAATATTCTTTTGCCAGTTCAAATGAGGTTCGAAAACGGATAACATTAACCGATGTCACGATCCCATAAAGCTATCATTTTAACACACAAATGAATAGAAGAAATCGGGACCAAGTGATTTAGATAACAATAAGCGATTGATAACATTAACCGCGATCCCATTAAGCGGAGGCCACTGTAATACTATCCTGGGTTAATTTAAAGGCCGTTCATTCCTTGGATGACTATCTTTACAGTTCCACCCATACAGAAAGTTAATATTTTAAATTTCATTTTAAAAATAGTGCGGGTTTTGAAACTAAAAAAAAAATTGAATATTTACTCTTTATAAAAATTAAACCCTAGTTAATTTGGTTAATGTAAACAAACATTGCAACGCCCTTATAAAGAGTCCATGTTTAACAAGTCAACATTGGAAACGTTTGTTAAGCACTTGAATTTTAGTGTCAATGCATTTGTTTTATTTCTAAGCTTGTTGTAGGCGTAAAACCACTAAACTCTATCTAGTTTACGTTTCAACCTGTGGGATTTTTTTTTTTTTTTTGTCAAATATTGCCTTGCTTAATAATTTGGTCCTATGCATTTCGCTTTGATTTAGTGATTTGAGTGTCTTTATATTGTGATTATTTTTCTGTCGATTTGGTAACAATCAAAAATGCCTGGACATAAGAAATTTGGGAAAAACAAGTGTCAATCTGATCATTTCCCAAAATATATGACGTGGATAAAGTTGATAGAGAAGAAATTGAATGCAGTGCTTCAACATAGAAAATGAGCCACGGTGATCTTTTGATGCTGGACAAACGTATGCTGGTAGTATTTTGGGTAAGTTTTAAAATTGTAATGTTACAATGGATTTGGGAAAACTGAATATAATTTCCAATGCAGTTGCGAAAGTCTGCTATTGCATCCGTGCTAGTAATTAAGTTTGACGGAAAAATGAAAGTAGTTGTAAAGCCTTGAAATAGACATTTCACTGGCGTATAAATCTTGTAGTAACACAACAGTGTAATGTCATCAAATATGTGTGATGTTAGATCAGATATAAATGTCCGGATATCATATATGATATATGTATGTATGACATATATCCGGTTTGTGTAATGTCCGGTTGTGTGTGAAGTGTATTGGGGGAAAACATCGGTGCAACTCATTTTGGGATGTAATGAATTTGTTCCCCCATCTCTTAAATTTGATAAGCATAAGATCCCATTTCAACTGTTTAGCTACTGTGTCTTTAAAATCAATGCAGAAAGCTATTCCTGATGATTTGGTATCTAATAAAAACAGTTGGGACATACCAGTGCCCCTAGATACTTCATGGCAGATCTGTTTCGTTTGGGTAAGAACTCTACGGATTTTTAACTAAGTAAGGTCTAACGAGATTGGGGCAGTCCAAAAATGATGTCAAGCTTCCAGGGGGTGAGGGAGTATTTAGTTAAGTGTGACGCAATTTGAAAGGAGTCCAAAAGCCTTGCAGTAGACATGTCACTGCTGTGTAAATCTTTTAGTAAAGGTAGCATTGCAATGTTATGCATTTGGGATGTTAGATCAGATATAAATATCCGGTTTGCCATGATACTTCATGGAAGATCTGTTTGGTTTGATTAAGAGCTCTATGGTTTTCACTATGTGAGGTGTATCAAGATCGGGGGTCGTCCACAAAAATGATGTCAAGTTGGTGGAGGGGAGGGGATTCGTGAAATGGTGATAATTTTCGATAAGAGGGAAGTAGGTAACAAGATATTTAACTTCACATATATCAGCTATAATAATTATGTTTAAAATCAGCCCCACTTGCTTCTAAACCTTATACCATCCCAGGGCCTGATTAAAAGGCCTTACGGGGGTACAGGTCGACTGGGCCTATGCCCTGTGCCCCCTAAAATATAAACTTAATTGCTATAATTAATATATAAAATTGCTTAATAATTTATATATAAAAACTTAATTGCAAGTGTTACAGTTTACATCCTTGACGATAGACAGATTTTTGGCATTCGACTGTACTACAAAGGTATGTAAATATAAAATTAATATAAACTTTCCTCCAAAAATATTCGTTTGTATCCTCTTTTATAAACTAATTTTTTTGCCTTGAAAGGAGGGTAGGGGGGGAGCGAAAGAATACCAGGCCCTGGGCCAACTTTGCCTGTATCGGGCCCTGTACCCCCCCCCCTAGAAGGCTCCAGCTCCCACTCCTGTCCGAAACCTATGGTTTAAATTATGTATTCCTGCCAATATTGGTTATTCTATTTTTACAGTTAGCTTTGATTCATTGTTTTTACATTTTTACTGTGCATTTTAATTTAATTTACCATTTATTACTCATAACTTGTATCGTATTCATCATCGTCTCACGTTATATCATGACTTTGAAGGGACATGGCACCTCAAGTATGGTCGAAATATCGAATATATTTTCAACAGACTAAAATATCTTTATAGCTTTCAGAATATACCTTTATATAAATCCGAGTATTCATTTTAAATTTTGAAATTATTAAAGCTATTAAAACTAAATTTAAATTTAGAAAATCATCCATTTTTTATGAAAATTCAAAGTACAAATTAAAAAATATTCCCCCTCAAATAAACTATTCAATTTATCAGCCAAATAATACCCCTAGAGTGTTCGAAAATATTTTTAAGTATTAATAAAATAAATATAGAAGAAACAATTAAAAATTAATATACTAGGAATATTTTAAGAATTAACTGAATATTTTGAGTTCATTCTCAATATATGATATAAAAAAACATTTATATATATTTTCACTATATTAGGTGGTAGGGGCGCAGATCAGTTTTTTGTCACGGGTGCTAAAGGACCTAGTTATGGCCCTGACAATTCCTTATGACTTTAAAGGGACATGGAACTTCAAGCATTGTTGAAATATTGAATGTATTTTCACTGGATTTAATTATCATTCTAGTCTTTCAATATATACCCTTTGAAATATATACACTCCAGTGATGTAGCGAGAGACGGGTGTAATTTACCCAAGAGGTTAGCTGAGTATACGTATTATATATAATTTCTGTAACAATAATTTTGAGGTACGAGTTGAAGGAAGACCCCCATGAAATATTCCTTGTTGCACACCTATTACTAGTTCTTCAAAAGTCATTGCAAACATTATTGTCATAAATCAAATGAAAGATATTTCTCTTTGAATTTTCTGTATTAAGAAGGCTAAAGCCTTTTTAAAGGGAACATAGTGCCTTTCAAGGTTTAAAACTTTCATTGTACATTGAAACTCCATTAAGCATTCAAGGGACTGACGAAATAAAGAGCATAAATGAAAAAGCTTAAGAATGTATAAAGAGTTTGCCGATTATATTGGAGTATCATTTATATGTTTTTCAAGTTACCGAGAAAAAAATAACATATAAATGAAATATTACTTAGTATTGCACGATACCAATTCATTAAGACAGTGTTATATTGTTGTATTTGTATAGTTTCAATATTAATAACAAATAAACAAGAAGAAATTTATAATGTATTAATGCCTCAAAAATAAATCAAGCTTTTGCTTTCCTAAAAGAGCCTTTATGATTTAAATAAATTAGAAATTTTGTTTTTCGTGAAACATTTCCTTTAACCTTTAGTAAAACATTTTGGATAACATTTAAATTCTGAAATGTTTCTTGTTCTGTATCGTGAAAAAATATCGTAAAGGTTTTAGAGTTCACGTGATATGGCCTCACTAAAATTTGTTGTTGATACAGAGATTCATCATCACTGATGATTTCATCTTTTGCAAGTTGCGACTCAATTCATCCCTCCAAAGCAATTTCGAATCGATAATTCGGCATCCCAAATTGTATATTCTTCGACTGTAAAAGGACGTTCCAGACAGATAAAATTTGCATTTCATGTATCGGAAATTTAGAGCTATTTTCTGTAATCCATTTACTATGAAAAGTTGAGATGAATCTGTGCAGTAGTTTATTTAGAGTGGGCCAAGTGGAAAAAACATTTTCAGTAAAATGCATTTAAAGTTTTTATAACTTTTGGTAAAGCTATGATATTAAATGCAAAAGATTTTATAAGTGTGCTGGTTCTAAATCGAACATTTCAATGAGGTTCTTTTAAATGATTTAGAAATGCCCAAAGACTTTTAAGATGTTAAAGTAAAGAAATTGAACTTTTGAAAGGTGACGTGCCCCCTTAACCGTTTAAACGCCGAATTAAGAAAGAATAGTCCCAATGAATTGAAATGCTTTTGTTATATTAATTGAGAGTATATAAATACAATGAAGTTTTAAAATTAGGTGAAAAACATTTTAAGTGTTTTTAGCCATGTTCCATTACTGGGACATGATTATTTTTTGCCTATTTTTAAAAGCTCATAAAATTAGTTAAAGTCTAATAATTATAACATCTTCCTAATATTAATTGTTTTGTTTATTTATCTTTAAATAATGTACAATTGATAAATATTATGACACTATAGAATTTGTGCAACATTGGTACCGGTTTTTCCAATTCTGTCGGATTACTGAATTTTACTTTTTTCTATTTTACTACAAGGTTTTCAGTTTTTCGTTTTTCTTTTAGTCCCTGGAACCTGTTTCTGAAATTTGCCTTCATATTATATCTTTTTTTAAATTGACGTCGACCATTCCACACACGTCGAATAGTCTAACATGATCTAAATTATTTTTATCAACATCTTCATTGATTATATCACCAGATTCATCTACATATTTCAAATCAGAATCCGAAAGAGTTTCTAGAAAGGTCAGAGCATTTTGTATTGTAAGGCATCTTTCAGACATGGTTGTTTTAAATTTATGAAAACTTTAATAAGTGAAACACATAGAAAGCACACAGGCACCTTTTTCACTGTCGTCCAACAAAACTAATAAGAAAAACCCTATCTCAAAAGAAACTGATAACTATATCAGCAAACATATGCAATAAGACACCTTTTATGTGAAATTGCACTTGTCTTATTTTATTATATTAATTTAGAGTATATAAATACAATAAAGTTTTAAAATTAGGTGAAAAACATTTTAACTGTTTTTAGCCATGTTCCATTACTGTAACATTGGCGTGTTACATGATGCGTGTTACATGGCGTTTCCAAAGATACAGGTAAAAGCCCCCCCCCCCCAAAAAAAAAAAAAGAAAAAAAATGTTCATCCACAATATCAAAAGAATTTCTTTCTATTGTTATAACTTTACTAAAAGGAACATCAATGCCAAGTGCCAATATTATAATCGTTTAGAAGTATTGCAGCTTCTTTTGGCAGCTTTATCTATTTGTTTTCTTTAGAAAAGTTGCTACTCTTATTTGAATGCAAAAGAAAATAATGTTTGCAATATCATACAATGCTTTGCACATAAATGAAAAGCGAACCCTTGAAACGCCCATGTTCCAATAATGGAACATAAACAACTAAATTTTACCTTTAAAATTGAAAAATAAAATTTTGCTTTTGTTGTATTCCTGTAGGATATGTAATTTAATGATATATTTTAAAATATTGCGTTTTTTTTCATTTAAACTGGATTTTTGGATAAATTTAATTGTAAGGAAGAGTAACACTGACAAAATATAGTAAAATTTAAAAAAAATGTAAAAAAAATAAGTATCTAAACAAAATGAAACTTATTGTAAAAAATAGTTTATAATGTCATGTTCAATTGTATATAAAGGTGATATTGATAACATTTTTTTTACATATGAATTTCTTATTTTAAAAATCCTGTTCCATTATTGGAACATTGGCAGGTAAACGGGCAAAGTAAATAAAATATTTTTTTGATTGATTACTGTGTTCCCTTCTCAGTTTCCACTATTTGTGTTCAATTACATTATGCTCTCTTCTATTCGTTAACAGAGCCATATTATCGGCAGGGCACTCGGGGCACGTGCTCAGGGCCCACTGATTTCTATTTACAAATTATGTGAGCTAAAATTTTGTAAGTTTTTCATTATTTCACAGAGTACAGGCAAGTCTAAATACCCACACATTTGTCAGTCATGGGTTTGCACTTAAAAACTAAAGGCAATTAGGCAGGTCATTTTGAAAATGAAATCCACCAATTAGATGGCTAGATTTTGAGAACTTTTCTCAAAAATGTTCGCAATCGCGAAATTGAGCTTTCAGATGGGTGGATTCCGTTTGCGAAATGTTTGGAATATGACCTGCATATCTTTTCAACCCCATGGTCAAGTAAAAAAAAAATGCTTGTTGCATTATGCAAATCTTTCAGCTATACATTAATAAAATGTAATAATAATCTACAATGGCCCAAAACATATTCTATGCCCTGGGCCCAAAATCTTGATAATCGGGCCCTGTTCGTTACCTAAAATGGAAGACCAGGGAAGAATCCTTATGTCTCAAAATCAGCGACTAAAATTTACCCTTTTTGGAAATCGACAAAAGAAACAAAGCCAAACCAAACTTTCATCTCTTTCTTAGGTTGGTGTGGGCGTCTGTGCCATCTGTTCTGTAGCAAACAATTCGCTCTAACACCCCATATATTGTGCGTTCTCTGTCTAAATAGTGCCGGGACTGCTGCAACCTCTTTCGTTTTTCTGCACCCCCGTCTACAAATCAAACGAACTCCTCTTTCTTTGCTGTTTTCTTTCCCTGCTTTCTGTCTGTTGCCGGTCCAACTAAAAAATCGGGCTCTGAACTGTGATATGTAATATATAGGAGAGTGGGAGGCCTATAAGTGTCACATTTGTTCTCCGCCTTCTTTATGAGACAAAAGTGGATTCGGTGCCTTTATGCCCTCGCTTTTATATCTAGGGTAGGAGCCCTTTCTTTCATTTCTGCAGTCCAGGCATACGGAAAAAAACATTCTATACCAAGGAAAAGAATTATTAAAGGGTACTCGTGTACTGTAGTGTAAAGTACTGTCTCCCGTGGCACACGTCAAATTTTACCACCTCCCTTACAAAATATATGAAAGTAAATTTTTAAAAAATGTATAAGTTGAAAAAACCAAAAGTTTTTTTGGTATTTCCCTCCTAAATTTGAATTGTTTTCAAATTAGAAAACTTTTAATAGAAAATACAATGGACTCCGCTTATTGTGATCTGTCTGGGAAACCGCGATTTTGATAACAATAACCGATTGATAACAAAACAATATGCAAAATGAGATAAATTTACCAACCCCCTTTAATTTACACGTACTAAATTTCAAAATAAAATGAAAAAATTCCCTTTGTACTTATGTACTGTATATTATCCTTTAAAACATAAGAATTGCATACATAATTAAAAAAATCGATCCATTGTGGACTGTCAACAATTTTTTCTAAGAAGCTCCTTGATAAATTGTTCGTAATCGTAATGTTTTTTGACCTCATCGGAGCGGTGTTGTACTCTACATTTCAACAATTCCATGTATTTCTCATTTAAGTATTTGTAGGAGGTGACTCAATATCAAGAGATTCTTCATCTGACTCATCAGTTCTATATTCTATTTTGTTATTCTATGATAGTCTGACTGTCGTCAGATTCTGATAATGTGGAAGATACTGGAATGTTTTGATCTATTCGCTTTCTGGCTTCCATATCGACAAGCTACATGTGAGCGAGCAAGGCATAAAATGGGAATACGCTCCTTCTCAGTTCTGATAAGAACGGGTTGCCTTCTGCTTATCGGACAGCCATTGACCACCAGAAGGGTGTGATTATTTCTGAAAAATTCCAGGAACGTGTAATTTTACACTCCTTTGTTCATTCCCAATTTCAATAAGTTGAAGAGGAGAATTCTCAGAAATTCAAACAACAGCGAAGGGAAAGAAAAGAATGGGTTCCTTCTGAATAGATTGTGAATATTCCTTTGCCAGTTAAAAGGAGGTTCGAAAACGGATAACATTAACCGATGTAACGATCCTATAAAGCGATCATTTTAACATACAAATGGATAAAGAAAATCGGGACCGAGTGACTTCTATAACAATAAGCGATTGATAACATTAACTGCGATCCCATTAAGCGAAGTTCACTGTATATGAATTCTAATTATTAATATTAATATATATGTGTCCAAAATAAAGGTTACAAAAATAAAAATGAGATACTTTGAAAAAATAAAAAAAAATTTAATACATAGAACATTCTAATACAATACTTCATGCTGTAAGGCAGGAATTATTGCTCCAGTTAATATATATATATATATATATATATATATATATATATATATATATATATATATATATATATATATATATATTGGTTTGGCTTAGAGCGGAACATCTAATTTTTTTGCAACACAAGGCTTAATGAGACCGGTACTTACTGTTTAAAGCCGCTTCCGAACGGCTTCGAACAACGATCCACAGTGAGATTCGAACCCCCGAACTCCGGTACCAAAGATCAACGCCCTAACCATTCGGACATAGTTCTGGAGAAAAATGAAAAAAGTATTATAAAATCATAAAAATTGCATACATTACGGTTAGAAGTTGAGAATGCTCTCACGAGAGTTGAAAAGGGGAGACGGTTCGGAAAAAAGTCAACACATTGGTAGTTACCGATTAATTTCGCCAAATGGCCTCAATTAAAAACAGCCTAAAATGTTAATTGTTTTACTTTAAATGCTCATTTTTCTGCGCAAGCGATTTTAAGAGATAAATTCTGGATGAAAAGAAACCTTGGAGTTGGGTGTTCTTACGTCACGTTTAAATTACTTCAGAAAAGACAGCAAAATTATGACTCAATGATTTTTACTCAGCTTTTTTTTAATTTAATTAATTGTGTTTTTTTTAAATCTGTAAAAATTTAACTCCTTAAACATTGTTTTCTTTAAATGTGAATATTGTTTCTAAGCAGACGATAACTGAATTCTCCTTTGAAATATCTTCTTGCAGTGTGGCAATGTTAATATTATCTAGTAAAAAGAATACACATTTTATTTGCATTATCTGAGAATAATTATTTTTTACTGTTTTATTGAAAAAATACAAAACGGTAAAATATAAACTGAACAAAAGTTTAATAATTTGACTCTGGGATGACTTAAATCTGTTACATTGACTGAAATTCGATCTGAAATATGGAAAAACTGTGGAATTGTTTGCGATCTTCTCTACCTATTATTTTTTTTCCTATTCTAAATGACGATATGGAAGGACAATGGAACATAGAGGAAAAGAGTAAGTGTATGGATTTTTTAAATACTGAGAAATAATTGTTTTCTTTTATTGTGCCTTCATTGTTTGTATGTTTCATAGTGCTAACTAGTTGCTTATTATTGTATGAAGCAATGGGTTAAACACACTAAAATGGCATCTTACAAACTTGCGTAAGCAGTGTGATTAAACTCATTTACTTTAATTATTTAACAACGTACTTTTAAATCATTCATATAAAGCATTAACTAACCTGGAATAATTTGAAAGACCTTTGAAAATGCCACCAAAATATCTCCTTATCAGCTCCCTATTTTACCATATTAGGGTAACAAATTTTTGGTCTATACTTAAGATATTTCATGTGTATATAGATATTTTATGTGTATATGGCTAAAGACAATTTGTATATAACATAAAGGCGGCTTGACTAAAGAATAGGATTCCCCGCCAACTTGGTGATAATGGTTTAAGTAGGGTCGCCTAACATTTTCTCCTGATCTCAAAGTGTCCAAACAATCTGTATCTATACTATAATTTATGATATTTGCATCCAACTCTCCTTGTGTAATTCTTTTTTTATATATTAAAAGTGCGCAATGCTTAAAAAAATGAGATATATCAAACAATGATTTACTACGGCAGATTTTTAATAATTTGGAGCTGTTGCCTTTGTGAACTGTTAAGGGATTAATTGCCCATAAAAATTTTCGGTTTTCAAGTCATTTTCTTTAAGTAAGAGTATATAATTCTATTACGATGGCGCAATGTGCATTCATTAAAGTCGCCAGAAAGAACAAGAAATAGAATGTTTGGATGGCTTACCTTTTGTGTTTTAATAAACATCGCCAATATTTTCGCCAAATTCGTCAAGGGGAACTCAATTCTTAAGTAGTCCCCATAAAGGCAGCTTAAGATTTCTATTTCCTTGAAAATTCACCCTTTCTAGTATTATCAGAGATTTTATATTCCTGAAAAACGTAAACATATTTTACCCATACAGTTTAAATAAAAGTAGTATTTTCTTAAAAAAAAAAAAAGAAAAAAAAACAGGGAAAATTTTTTTATTTATTCCTAAATAAATATAGTGTTAAATCTCGTCGATTCTTTTGATATTTTATTTTTTTTTCTGGTAATAACAATCATTCATTGAAAGAAGTATGATAATTTGCTATTGTATAGTTAAGAACCCACGACAATATTACTTTTATTGACAGAACACTCAATTCTGTGAAAATGCAGTTCGGGGTGCCCCTTTGTTTTTTGGCGATATTTTTTCGTGCCAATACTGCCAATATGCCATTTTAGATGGCGGTGATAAACTTGCGTAAGAGCAATAAAAATGCGACAAAAATAATAAACTAAAAGTATTAAAATAGTAAAAAGTATGTATATAAAAGTAAACTATAAATTATAATATAAATTATTAAATTATTATATTATTATTAATTATAAATTATTAATATAATTAGTATTAATATATCATTAATAATTATAAATTATAATATAAATTATTAAATTTATTATTATATTAATTATTTATTTTTATTATTATTATTAAATTATTAAATATAAATAATTTATAATATATATTTATGCGTGTATATATATATATATATATATATATATATATATATATATATATATATATATATATATAAGTAGGTAAAATATATATGGATACAATTTATACACATATTGTATCAAATTTTTAAATTTCCAAACGTATGGAGAAGAGAACAGCTTTTAAAATTTCCTAAATTATACAGAAATTTAACACAAAATATGGATACTTACTTTATAAAAGCAATAAAAAGCATAAATTATAGGCATTAATTTTATTGTATACTGGTTTAAATATTTATTTTAAATAATACTTAACATATAAATATTTGAAACAGTACACAAAAATTTTATGCACAATTGCAATCGGAAAAGTCACTAGGTTGCCAATGTGAGAAAACTTGCTTTAATTGGCGATGATAAAAAAATAAATCATTATATGGGGCACCCTAAACTGGTGCTTGAAAATGCAGTTCAGGGTGTCCCATTGTTTTTTGGGCGATATTTTTTGGCGCTAATATTGCCAACATGCCATTTAAGTTAGCGGGACGGTAAAAACATAGTAGAGATAAAATTTATACATATCGTGCCAAATTTTTAATTTTTTTTAAAGCATAGAGAACAATTTTTAAATTTTTCTAAATCATACAAAAATTTTCGAGAAAAATATGGGTATATACGTTATAAAAGAAATCAAAATGGAACAAAATGCATAAACTATAAGTATTGAAATCATTAAAACTGTATACAAAAATTTCATACACAACTGCAGTCGGAAAAACCGTGGGTTGCCATGGTTTAAATTATTCGTTCCTGCGAGCATTAGATATTCTATTTTTACAGTTAGTTTTGACTCTTTTTTACATTTTAATTTAATTTACCTTTTATTACTGATAACTTATAACGTGAGACGATGATGAATTATCATGACTTTAAAGGGACATGGTACCTCAAGTATGGTCGAAATATCGAATATATTTTCACTGGACTAAACTGTCGTTCTAAACTTTTAACATATACCTATTGAAATATATATGTTCCAGTGGTATAGCGAAAAGCGCGGGGGGGGGGAGTGTAATTTAACCATGAGATTAGCTGATGTATTATATAGAATTGCTGTATTAATTTTGAAGTACGACTTGGAGGGAGAAAAATGCCCCCCCCCCCACACACACACACTTTTCCATGAAAAATTTCTTGTTGCACACCTGTTACTTCCAGTTGTTCAAAAGTCATTTCAGATGTTGCTAAAAAAATTATTCTTGAATCTTTTTCTTTAAGAATGCTAAAGGTTTTTTAAAGGGAACATAGTGCCTTTCTAGATTTAAAATCTTCATTGTACATTGAAACCCCATTAAGCGTTTTTCAAGGGACTGACGAAATAAAACGAATAAATGAAAAAGCCTATAAATGTGTAAAGAGTGTACCAATTATATTGGAGTATCATTTATACGTTTTTCAAGTTACGAAGAAAAAAAATAACCTATAAATGAAATATTGCTTAGAAATTGCAGATTGCACGATACCAATTCATTAAGACAGTGTTATATTGTTGTATTTGTATAGTTTCAATATTAGTTACAAATAAACAAGACAAAATTTATAATGCTTTAATGTCTCAAAATGCAGGTAAAATATCAAACCTGGCAAAAATTTGCAGTGTAAATTATAACACATTGTGATTGCAAGTAGTATACATAATTACATACAGCTCTGTTGATCCATTTTATGATTTATTTATTTATGCATGCCCAAATATATTGTGGTACTAGTATATAGCCCGTCATAGGACGGGATCAGTAAAATTATTAATTTTCCAGAATTGTAAAGTACCCTATGAGGAAGATAAAAAAAATGGTTTGTTCTTTGGATGAGAATTATCTGGTACATGCTCAATAATTTGTTCAGTTTCATACTCCTCTAACGTCTCCCGATACTGTGAATGCAGTTTAGAATCACGTTCAATTAATTCATTTAGAAAAATAATTCAGGGTTTTCTGATCTGCATCGAAATGATCGTTAAGTTCTTCCCAATTTTTTTACCACAGTAATTAATGGAAGTAAAGGAATGAAACTCTCGTTTACACTACACCCTGGAGGTAGATAGAAGTTGTTGCTGATACTGGTGATAAAATTTTCACTGTACCAAAAATAATCGATGATTCAATTTAAAATTGTCACATTTGTACCTAATCTATTATTTAAGCTAAATATAAAAGAAAAATATTGACGCCATTTCTAAGTTCAGCGGTAAAACGGATGAAAATAATGCAAACGATATTTAAATAATTTAAAATAAATGATTTAATGATATGGTTAAAGAAGTGACTTTATAATACTAGAAAACAGTGTTATTTTTACTTATTTATTATGTGATAAATTGATAAATTTAATCGCCTGTTCTTAACCGCGGAAAATAGAGCTTGAAATAATGACATGAAACTCTGGAAAAGGGGGAAAGGGGTGGATTTCGAACGCTTTAAAGACTGCACTGTTTACACTGTGATATGAAGAATATTTATACCAATTTATTTTAGAATTGGATCGATAGTTTAGGAGAAGATAAACTTTATTCGCTTTGAATTTTTCTAACCCTAACTCATCAAGAATCCAATAGGGATGCCTCTATCCATTCCAGGTCCAACCGACTTCATCAATTCGAGAAAAGACGGACAGATAACGTAGGCTATTATTATATAGGGGATGTGTGACTTAAGTATTTACTCTGCATCTGAGTAGGCGTTGAAATGTTTATTTTATGAAATTAAAACTTCACTGCAGTTTGTATTAAGACTTTGGACCTTCCCCAAGGAACAGTTCAAGGTACATCTGTTCTGTTTGGTACATCAGTACATAAGCTAGTTTATGGATATAAAGAGGAATTACGTCTGTGCTTGTAAACATGATTGGTCGAAAACGCGAGAAACTACATGCAGTAACAATTTTCTACGAATCTATGGGAAAGGAAATCTCAAAAATAATTGTAAAATTTCGCAAAAATATCAAAAAATTATTTTAATAAAACAAATTATTTTAAGTGTTTATTGTTTTAAACTGTAATTTAATTTCCTATTATTATATTGTGTTAAAGTTTATTGCTAATGAAAATAATATAAAAACCTCTTCTGTGTGGCAATTTCCACTTCTGTGTGGCAATATTTAAAATTTTATAAAATAGTTTCATGTTATTATATTCGGTTGGTAATGGTGTAACACTGTAAATTGGGTCAATTCTTCTCGTGTAGCAAAAAAGTAGACCGTAGCACCCCAAATTCCAAACCAAATTTTATAATGTTAAAATACAAGGTTCATTCTTTTTGAATATAGGTATATAATAAAGTTTTTAACCAATTTTAATCTCCATAACTATAAGACATAACAGTATATTTTTAATTAAAATATTATCTCAAATAAGTAATCATTTATTTAATAGTTAATTTTTAAAATTGTTTTTTTTTTATTTACAAAATCTAAATTATAAGATTTATTGCTCCGTCTTGTTATATTTAGCAATTTTTCAAAATCGTCCTAAAAACCTTAACACACGAAGTTCCACTTCTGTGGGGCAATACATAAAATTTTGTAAAATAGTTTCATGTTATTTTATTCGGTTGGTAATGGTATAAAGCTGTAAATGGAATCAATTCTTCTCGTGTAGCAAAAAAGTAGACCGTAGCACCCCAATTCCCAAACGAAATTTTATTATGTTAGAACAAAAGGTTTATTCTTTTTAAATATAGGTGTATAGTAACATTCTTAACCAATCTTAATCTCCATAACTGTTAGACAGTATATTTTTAATTAAAAAATTATCTCAAGTAAGCATTTATTGAACAATAATTTTTAAAATTGTATTTTTTTTCAAAAATTTACAAATTCTAAATTACAAGTTTTCTTGCTCCCTCTTGTTATACTTAATAAACTTTGAAAATCGTCCTAAAAACCTTAACACACAAAGTTCCACTTCTATGTGACAAAAACTAAGGAGCTTATTTTTTAAACTAATACATTTTTAAATTAAGGAATGTGTTTTTGAAGTTGAAATCCAATGATATCCTCTTTGTTAAAGGGTATATTTCTTAAGTATATAATATAAAGTAAATCTAGAACAATTTTAGAAAACGAAAAAGATATTTCTGAGTAGATAGTGCTACTGAACTACAATTTAATAACATTTCTTTTAACAACAACTTCTAGTTTTTAACAATCACTTTCTCATCTGGTAAAATAAAATTTCAATTTCCTACACTATCATAAGAATGGCTATTTAAGTTGATAATTATTTCCTTTGTCAAAATAATAATTAAAAATTAAAATGTGCAGTAATATTCAAATTGAGGTTTTGAATTATTTTATATTTCGATTATATTCTGAAGATTCAGTTGTTTTCCATAAATTGCTGTATATTTACCGCATATCTATATTCTGAAACTGCTTAATCAAATTGCAGTTGAAATCGCAGAGTATATTTCTTGAAGGGAATAGTGTCATGCAGGATTTATTTAAGAAAAATATTCTATGAAACTTGAGAAGAAACACCTGACGGGTAAAGGGTGAATTAACTGTACATGTTGTCTTTTTTAATTTCAAACGAAAGAATGTATTTTTAAAGTTTGAATTTTCTCTTATTTTGGGGCCGAACGATGGGTGAAGCATATATATAAAGTTATGTATTATTTATATTCTAGTGTTATATAGAGGCTATTAAAAACTTGTAATGTAAGAATATTATTCATATATATAGTCATACATTGTATAGTAAATATACGTCATAATGAATTAGAAAGTATATTTACTACATATTCTAGTTAGGGGGGAAAGAAGGGTTAAAAATAAATCAAAACCTATAAAACTCACAGAGAAACACCTGGCGTATAAACGAGGAATTAATTGCTCAGGTTGTCTTTTTTTTTTTTTTTTTCCATTTAACTAAGGAATGAGTTTTTGAAGTTGAAATCCTACGGTATCCTTTTTGTTAATGAATATATTTCCCGAGGTATATTATGATAGGAGTGGTTATTTAATTTGATAGTTATCTCCGTAGGAGATAAATGCGCGAGGCGAAATAATGTTTCATGTGACTGTATTCGCCGGTTTGGGGCACGTCATAAAAATCCCCTCCAGAAATGAATTTCTCGAAGTTAATTTATTTCGCGGGGGCATCTCTCTTCCACACGTGCTCTCAGAAACACCGCATATTTCGTGGACAAATGGGCAGCCATCAAATCGGAGAAAGCTTGTAAAATCCGCGCTTCTGCCTTCATCCATCACCTTCCTGCAGTTCCATATCTCTGCTCCGAGGGCTCGCCAATAACATTAAACCAATTTACGAATTGCCATTTGTCCAGAGAGAGAACGAACAAGAGAAAAAAATGATTTCATTTTTCAGGCGACGGAATTTTTCCACTCGCTTTATCCTCCCTTTTGCTCTACCCTCCCCCCCTCCACCATCCGGAGTGAGGGGGGGGAGGAGAGGAACCTCTTTGGATCCGGGTCCGTACCTGTAAATCTCGGCCGAAGGAGCTGCTGGAAGAGAAGAAGCTTGGCGATCATCAGGAACTAGCTGTCACTTGCGCATTGTGACGGCATTCCTGACGCGTGGCCATGACCCCGCCCCCTTCGTTCGACAACACCCACCCCGCTACATTTCGACCCCCCCTTGCCTTCCACAATCTGGCGCATGTATGGAGGCTCCTGCCTGTGATATTTTGTAGCATTGTCATAATTGCTCTGGGTTTTTTGTTTTTTTATTTTGTTTATGTTCAAAGAGCAGAATTTATATGAGGGGTAGAGAACCACCGCTCAATTTATGCGTGGGCAGCCAACGATGCACGGAAGCCAGGAGTTAAAAACGAAAGACGAAAAAAGAAGTTGGCGTAATATACTGTATTTACGCGTGTATAACGCACGCCATGATTTTTCAAGAAAAGAGAGAGAAAATTTTATTTGTCATATTGGACGTACCATAAATTTGATTGCAAATGACTTTTCAGATGAGTCTATTGATACCAATGAAACAGTCTCCATCTTCTTTTTTAATATCAATATTCAGACGATTGGTTTCTCAACTCTTAATCAGAATAGGTAGAATTCTTTAACTTTTACTCTCTTAACCTGCATTCCAAAACGGGAAAATTGTTAGCTTGCGGCAACACAGGCGAGAATTTGCTAAGAACTGCTGATTATTGTTAAGTTAACGCATGGTGTTTCTAGCTGCTCTGATTATGAACGCCGTGGCTTGATGCCTCGCAACTGGCCGCCTAATTTGACCAACGGTGGCCGAATGGGTACGGTGGTTTGTAGGTTCGAATCCCACTGCTACCATGGATGTTGGTAGCCGTTTGGAACAGATTTCAAGCAATAGATCCCGGTCTCATTGACCCTCGTATAGCCCCCTTCTCCCACCCGAAAAAAAAGTAGCGTCCCAAACCAACTCTAAAAGACGTAAGGAGTTTTTGATGTGACTATGGAAAATCGATGGACGATTGACTATTTTGATCTCCCTGCTGATTAAGATTTTGCTTCTAATTCCGTCTTCTTCCATCTGCCAACCTCCTAGGAAGAGGATATTCAGATCCACGGAGTGATCCTGCAGTTGCATAGGGACACGTTCGAAAGTCGAACGAACTCGAACCCCAGGATTTTAGTCCCACAAACTGATTTCTACGCATTCTCGAGTTCTTAAACGATATCAGGTAACTATTTGCTGGCATAGGGGAATTAGACAGGGATCTATATGGTAAAGCTAATTTCTAATTGCTTGGGAAATCCCTGCCAGAATCCGTGGACCAGTAAGGAAAGTCGGGTTCCTGCAGATTCTATCATCCTTCTTCACTGTTGTTACTTGCACCGTTGTATACAAATAAAGCGTATTTGTAGTGAAATAAAATTGCACCAATCCTTTTATCTGAGGGATATTTTTCCCACTTTATGTTTTTGCCCAAATATCTGCTTTGATTCATACGCATGTCGTGTGGTCACTAGAAGCAGTAATAATTTGTATGGGCATAACACCTAGAGTTTTTGCCTTAAGTATTTCAATGAACAACTCAAGCAACACCTCATGTTTTCAATGTAAGAATTTGATTCGCAGCAACAAGTTGTGTACGAGAAAAATTCCAGACTATCTGACGGTTTTGAAACAAGTGGTATATATATATATATATATATATATATATATATATATATATATATATATACCTGTTAGGAACCAGTCAGGGTCTACACGCTGGGGTCCAAACAGGTTACTCCCTGGGGAACAAATATTTTCATAATCATAATTAAACAATTAAATTTAGATTTATTTGCATATAAATTAAAATTAGAACAAAAGAGACCAACTTCCCTTGGCCGGCTTAGAACTGGCAACTTGCCGTGTGGCAGACTACGCCAAATCTTCATTGCAATATTGAAAAAAAAAAGTGTGTTACACTTGCACAAGTATGGTACATAAATGAAAGCCAAGGGTAGAGTCTGGACCAGGATGAAAATGATAGAAGAGGGACAGTTATTTCAGTTAACATTGCCCCAGAAACTTCTCAAAAGTAGGGGAGGGATGAAATGAAATGAGCAATGATTTTGGCCATCGATGACAAACCTGTTACTAATTAAAGTTGAAGCAAAAGCTTGTGTATTTTAGTATAGGTTTTTAGATAATTCTTAGTTTTTGTTGAATAATAAAAAAAAAGGAAAGCTCCTTCCCTTTTTTATTGTTAAGGACAGGCTAAGAGAGGATTTTCTTCTTTACCTTAATTGATTTTTGCCAAACGGATGCCAAGGTGAAAATGTTCACCTTGAAAAGAGATCGATATGGTCTACTTACTCTGAGTCCCCAAGAACCAGGTTTTAATTAGTCCGAACCTCTCCTTTCATGATAGTTTTCGAAAATTGGAACATTAAAGTACTGTATTTGTTTCATTCCCTTGTGAGACACCCAGTTCTTAAAATATTTGCAAAGATACAAATCAAAAGTTTCGAAGTTTGTTAGTTTTACGTAGATTTTTGAAATGGCAGGTACTTTAAGATTATTCGTTACGTTGGTATGATTTAAAATGTTTATTCCTAAATTTAGACAAACCTCTTAACATTAGATATTAGATAATTATTGCATTAAAGATTCACTATGTGAGGATTAAATTTTAGCCTTAAAAGTTTTGACACAGTGTAACAGCAATTAACACTTCTCTAGAGTACCACATTATTATATTTATCAGTTCTATCAATTCTTGAAGAAGGTTCTGTTTCCACCAATCTATTTTTTTTAAAGAGAAAGAAAAAAAAAGCTATATTTGAGTATACAATTCTTCTACCATGTATTTCGCTTAAATGTGTATATAATATTTTTATTGGCAGTTTTTAAATTTTGTATAGAATTTCCGCTGTTATCGACTTGATTAATGGCAACATCCTTCAGCAATGTTAATTGTGCTGTGTATAACAAAGTATGATATCAGGTAAACCACGTAGTAATGAATACTGTGCATTGTTATTAAAAATGTATTAAATTCTCATTTTCAATTATGATAGTCAAAGGATAAATTTAATAACCATTTCTAAAAATATAAATAATTCTCTACATTGTAGAAATGCCGTTATGTTTCAACACTGTTGAGAATGAAACTCAAATTTACTTTCGAAGTTAAAAATATCTGGTTGTATCAAAATCTATGACCGAATATAAGCAATTAATTTGGTGGTGTTTAAAATGAATTTTGAGATAATGAGTTTTACATTCTTTTCACTAGATTTTATTTTACTTATTTAATTTTATCTATTTTTATTTGACGTTTTTCGTAAATTCATGAAGAAAATTAAAGCTGTATTTTGTGAAAATGAGTTTATATTTGCTACATATTTTCCATTCTTAGTGTAAAATAATCTAAAAACAAAATAA
>CM063508.1:185553757-185613757 GCA_032207245.1 Pardosa pseudoannulata | reverse complement strand
TTGAACCCCGATAAATGTGAAGTTCTACAATTTTAGACTTGCGTTTCTCATGCCTACATGACTACAGCAGAATTCTATTGCCAAGCTAGCCCTGTCAATTAAAAATATGGGCTATTTTCCGTGTAATAATATTTTCACTGGTTACACATACATACACATGTGTGTAAGTACATGTACTTTATCTAAATATATATATTCTACACACATATACACTCCCCTATATGTACCTACACACATTCGCATATCTATATGTATGTGTATATAAATATGTACACACACACACACACTGACATTCTTTGCAGTAGTAAGATTTCGGGCAGAGTTAAGATGGCCAGTGTCAAGCAGCAAGGGGTCTTTTTTTTTTTTTTTTTTTTTTTCCTCCTCTCTTTTCTGAGCTTGGGAAATCCTTGTCTTTATCATTATTGCCACTTCCTGCGAGATAATTTTTATCATCATTTTAAATCGAAAATCTCTCGCTTATAAAATACTTTGTATACATAACACTCCCACCATTCCCCTTTCCAAATAAAGTCGGATTTAGCGTATTTATACTCACGCGTGTATTTTCGGACCGAGAGTGGCGAACAAGCAAAATAGAAAGAAAGCGTGTTGTCAACGGCCAGATCCGGGTCTGATTTATTAATAATTTCTCCCCGCCACCGACCACCCTCCGCATTTCCTTCGTCCGATATTGGGAGGCAAAAAGCCGTGAACAAAAAAAGAAAGAGAGAAACAAAAACAAACTTAAACCGTCTTCATCAAGAAGTTTTCTTCCATTCACTAGGTGTCAGTGAAGCGATGTGAAGCCAACCCGAAACAATTCGCTTCATCCCCCCGCTCCCCCTACGCTCCCCCCGAGTTCCGCTTAACCTGTTGCCAAAATCATTTTTATAATTGTTTATTTTATTCATTCCGTATTATTGCGCGAACTCTACTCGGAGGATCTCGCACAAAAGATTGGGGGTCCAGTGTTTTGCTTTCCGAACTCGCGCGCGTAAAATGGTTGGAGAGAAACAAATGGATTGAGGTAATGAATGAAAATGGATCGGGCCGGAATTCCTTCGTGTTGCCATTCTGTGGAGTACAAATGACGACGACGCGATAACAAAAAGGTACCCCTGGGCGGCACCCACGTCGCAAAATAATAAAAAAAAGACGATGGTAAAAAGAGTATGTACTTAAAGGATATTTTACAACTGGGTCAGTGATTCAGGGTGATGATGCCTTTTGTTCGGTGGAAATTATGAGTCTGAGAATGAAAGCGCGTGAACTATACAAAACCGCGATTCTATTCTGCGGTTTACCATTCTGAGGTATATAGCGACGAACAACAAATAGCTGTGTAGTGATCTCTTCCAAAGCTCAACATCACTTTCTTATTAAATGCACCGTAAATATTGCATGATTCTGAATTGTTTTAGAGTTTTTGAGAAAATCTCCCGGCAGACTTTCACGTTAACAATAACGAGAGATAGTCAAAATATATGGGTCGAATATTGTTCTATATGAAAAACAATGATTTCATTCAGATTTTGACACTAGAACTCCTGCAATCTTGCTTTTTGCTATCTCCAAGAATTTCGACAAAATGTGTTTAGGCCACGGTAGCTCAGTCGAAAAAGGCAGTTATCTCGTAACCGCTGGGCAGCAGAATCGAGGGTCGAGTCGCTAAAAACCCATCGTGTTCATTAATTACTGCTGAGGCACGTTCGCAATGTTCTCAAAGTTATCAAACGATACCTCTGGAGGTAGCAGAAAAGGCTTGGTTCTTCTGCTTGTTTCCTGTTTCATTAGAACGAGACCCATTCTTGAGGTTAAGTCTGTCTTCGGTCCTTCTGGTTCCTCGCTCAAAATGAAACTGCATATTACGCTGGGCAACGGACCGGTCGCTATTGGACCTGGTATAGTCTTTCCCATAACAGGGGGAATAAGTAACATCAATTTATTTGTTTATAAGCATGTATATATTTACACACATGTATAGTCTTGTGTTATATTCAGGTTATTATGAAATTATAAAGTATTAATATATAATACAGGATGTTTCAAAAATGACCGGTATACTTGAAAAATCAACAAAAACTAAAAGGAATGTGATAGAAATACAGATTTTATTGTAATATGCTTGGGACAATAGTAAATTTTCAAGCAAAAAACATTCAAAATTAGTTGCAATGTTCCACCACAGATGGCGTTTCAGTCTGGGAAAATCTGAACTACGATATTATTCTGTGGGGACTCTTAAAAGACCATGTGTACCGCCACTATCCAGAAATAATTGAACAACTGGAGCAGTACATCTGTTCTGCATGTGAAGCCATCCCGCCTGAGACGTTTCCACGGATTTCTGATAATTTCGTTCTGAGAATACGCCATATTATTTCTGCGCATGTTGGATATATGGAAAATATCGTAGTTTAGATTTCTTCCATACTGCAGCGTCATCTGTTGTGGAACATTGTAACTCATTTTGAAAGTTTATCTGCCTAAAAATTTAATATTGTCCCAAGCATATTGTAATAAACTGTGTATTTCTATCACTGTCCGTTTAATTTTTATTAATTTTTCAAATATATCGGTCATTTTTGAAACACCCTGTATACATTTACACACACGTATAGTCTAGTGTTACATCCAGGTTATTGTGAACTTATAAAGTATGAATATATAATATATTAGAATGTAAATTTACTATATATTTGACACTTAAGCATGTAATTATATGTGTCGTAAAACCAAGTGTACGACCCGGGGTAGGTTACAGTTACGGCAAGTTGTGATAAAGCAGGAGTGTTTCTGTGACGAAGGATATTTATTCTATCAGTATCAGTTCGATGCTTCATTCTCTTCATTCTGTGATCTCCTTGACAGTTTAAGAAGGAGAGAAATATCTGAAAAATCTATCTCTGATAGCGTGCATCCTCTTTTGGTTCAGAATTTCCTAAAACTGGCTATAGAGTTTTAATTGATTGGAGCCCCTTCGTTGAGGGCGTGAACTGTAACCACAGCAGTCAGTTTAAAATAGGGGTAAAAAAACATAGATATGCCGGCTTTTTTCCCTTTATTGTAAATGTGTAAATTTTCTGGGGCCACAATGAGGGCTTTGGGCTATAAATTGACTTCGGTACTTTTTATGAATCACATTAAAGGATACGTTTCAACAGCATATTCGTTAAGGGGTTTTATACAAAATTTCTATTTTTACACGCATACACGTATGTATACATATGAGAGGGAAAGGGATACATGTGTGCATATATTTATACATGTATATAGACAGATACATAAATTCATATATGCACTCCGCTTAATGTGATCACTGTTATTGTTATCAATCTCTTATTGTTATCGAGGTTCGTATCCCACAGTGGCATGGATATTCGTAGCCGTTCGGAATCGGCTTTAAGCTGTAGGTCCCGGTCTCATTAGAACTCGTGTTGCAAAAAGTAGACCGTAGCACTCCAAACCAAACCAAACCAAACTTATTGTTATCGAAACCACCGGGTCCCGATTTTCTCTATTCATTTGTAAGTTCCAATTATAGTTTTATTTGATCGTTTCAACGGTTTATATTATCAGTTTTCGAACTTGATTTAAACTGTCAAAGGAATATTCACAATGTAGTCAGAAGGAACCCAAACTTATATTTAACTTCGCTCCTGTTTTAATTTCCGAGAATTCTTCTCTTCGACCTAGGAAAATGGGTAATGAACAAAGGAGAGTTGAGTATGACCCGTTTGTGTAATTTTTCAGAAATACGCACACCCTGCTGGTGGACAAAGGTTGTCAGATAAACAGGAGGCAACACATTCTTATAGGAAATGAGAAGGAGCGTATTCACAATATATGCCTGGCTCGCATACATGCAGCTTGTCGATAGGGAAGCCAGAAAGCGAAATGATTGAACACTGAAACAAAAGATCGAAATTTTAAATCGTGATGACAGGTTACGAAAAATGTGTCAGCGCAATGCTGCAGCTCAGTTAAACATTTCTCAGCCTAGGAACTGCATTGAAAGTGGTGAAACTTGGAGTACAACACCGCTCCGATGACTTTAAAAAACAGTATGATTATCAATGAGTTTCTTAGAAAAAATGGTAGATAGTCAATTTTTTTAATTCTGTATATAATTTTTATGTTTTAAAGGATAATATACAGTACATAAATATAAGGTGGTTTTTCATTTTATATTGAAATTTGATACGTGTGAATTAAAGAGGGGGGCGAAATTGATCTAATTTTGAATATCGTTTATTGTTATCAATAGGTATTGTTCTCGAAATGTCAGTGTCCCAAACTAATGACATTAAGCGGAGTTCATTGTATATGCATATTTATCTGTGTGAATGTGTGAGCATATACGTAGATTGATATATTACTGGATTTTTAAAAGAATATACTTGGTTTGGAGCCGAAATTATTTCTACAGGTGTTCGAGTGTGAAGGATAAGTTAATCTCTTTTTTTTTCCTTTTTTTTTCAACTATACGAATCTTACTAGTATCTATTTTAATAGTGCCGTTTTGAAATTAAAAACAAGCACAGTTTTTTCCTCAATTTGTATGAAAGCCTGTACTTTAATCTACATTTTAATGTAATTTCCACTAAGTAGAACCAGCTTTTTAATTTCGTTCTTATAGAAATCTGCCTTCTAAATGCTGTGGCTAAACGTTTGGTCTTGTGCCAAGCAACATTTTTAAATCTCAGCTTGAGACGAAATCGGGATAATTTGAGTGTTGGGCGACAGTTCCGTACAAGCCATCTTGAAATTGGAAAAAACACTCGGGGTGGAAAGGACTGACTGGGTGGTATACAACAATACTTTTTTGCTTATATGAATCCAAGCTGCAGATTTCTAAATAGATGTAATTAATTCAAAACTGTTCTACGATACCTTGTTCCTTGATAATTCTATCAGGGATAGTGAAATTCTATTAAAAGGTAAATTAAAGTGCAGGTTTTTGTTATCGAATATAAGTCACGTCTAATCGAAATTCCATTAACTTTTCAATATGTTTACTAAACTTTTACTGGGTTTCGGTCAGGGCCTGAGAATCACACGTTCACTTAGGGAACGTGCCCTGGGCATTAAAATTTTAAGGTGCACGAAAACTGAGTCGAGTGCTTAAAACACATATTAAGTGGGGGAAAATTGCAAACTTACGCTATCATCGTTAAGTTTTAATAAATTATTGTACGAGGTAATTGTGTTTGTCATGAACTCTATTGTTTCCTATTTACTTAATTTTACTGTTATTTACCCGATAATGAATTCCCTCAACAAACCTGGTGCTCTTTTTATCGTATGGGTTACAGCATATTTATAAGACAGATTATTAGTAACGTAACCACTATAAACCATTAAATCATCTCATCCATTTAAATTATTTTTAATTCTGTTATTATTTATATTCTGCCCACAGAGCTTGTGAGTGTGACAAGGTAAAAATAAAAAAAGTGGGTCACTCTAGGTCTTTAAAAGTCCTTCATTTTTAGCATGGCCAAACAGAGATAATGATTACGTAAAATGATAATTTGGTGTTTTGGATTTTGAATATTATTTTATTGCTAATTTCTTAAACCCGTTTGCTAATTCAATGTTATAATTTTTATATGACTGTAAGTATGATAAAACTTGTCGCTATAAATTTGCATGGGGGTAAAGGGCACAAAAATTGGATTACGCCCTGGGCACAAAAGTATCTTAGTCGGGCCCTGGTCTGGGTAACAACAACAAATGGCAATAAAGTTGCTGCTTTTAAGGTATTTGACACAAAAGCAAATTCCTTTATTTTTGAATTGGGCAGGGAGCATATTTTTCCTTTGTTCCTCCGTAAATACGCCACTGAATCTGCTATACTGAATCACAGATGACGTTACTGAGAAATCGGAAAAAAGTACAATCTTCCCAATTCCCCAGGGTCTCATTTTCCGTTATTAGCACTAGTACTCGAATTTACGCAAGTGCATAGGTAAAATCCTCACGAGTACCATCTGTCTCATTTCGTTAGTTTTCCAGGTGTGAAACGTATACACACGAGACTAATATTTCAATTTATTTTATTTAAAGACTCTAACTAGGAGTGTTTGGGAGGTCTCAAAGAATTTGTTTGCAAAGAAAGGAGAATTGTGAGCTTAAGCTTGTATAGCTGTACATTATTTGTAATACTTTTTGTATTTTATAGTCAAGGACGTATTTATAGAAGGTCCCGGGACTTTGGACTCTCCCAGAAGTATTTTTAATATATGCATGACAAGATTTAAAATTTGTGTACGAGTTTCCACTGAAAGGGTTCGAAGATCGTCTCCTAAAACACTTCATACCTATAGATATGGTCTCAAAAGATTCACAAATTTAGCATTGCATTCGGTGCAGACGCATGACAATAAATGCGGATGATGCTTTGAACATGCCAAACATAAGAATTAATTTACTTCTATAAAACGGTAGTTTACAAATGACTGATTATGTCATTCTGTTTTCTAATTTTATTGTCAGACGAGGTATAGAATTTTACAAAAGAAAATTAAAAAGATATGTCATAATTCCTTTTTCAAAAATCTTTGTTTTTCTAGTTCTTAAAATTAGTTTAAAATTGTCTAGTAAATACTGGAACATAAATTAAATATGCTTCAGTATTCATCATACTCATTTAAATCTTGGAAGTAAATTAACCTCTTAACGTGCACACTCGAGTTAACTCGAGCTCGTTAAACTGGGCAAGCTGTGCCCGCTCGAGATATTTCGAGCGGCATTGTATTTTATGTTGCAATAATTTTTCACACTCGAATGCAATAAGAGAATTGAAAATAACAATGGGAAATCAAAAAAGAAAACAATCGTTTTATTGATATTTATCCTTTACATGGGATTGTAAGCTATAAAACTTACTTATTCAAATATAATATATATATATTTTTAGCAAGACAACGTGTTAAATTGTGTTATTCAAATTTTAAAAAATCGATTTTTTTTTGGCCGACCTTTTCCAAAATAAATAAATAAATAAAAAAACTGTGCATTAAGGGGTTAAAGGGGCACAATATGCTTTTGCAAAATTATTTTTCAAGATGGTCTGAAATTACTTACAGCGTTGCTGATCCGTTTTAGGACTTATTACGTATGTGTGCAAAACTAGGATGTATAACATTTATTTCATGGTTTTACTCTAACCATTTATAACATTTCCGAATCGAAAAATAACCTTGTTACAGCCATAAAGCTACAATAACATATCAAAAGCTCTATATCTGTGTTGAATTTTTTTTTTAATGTCATTTGCTTCTGCTCTATTGAATCGACACAGTGAAAGGGTTGGCGAAAGCAAAAAGAACTATAAGCCGGCAACGATGTATCGGTTATTAAATTATTAAAAAACGCGGCCATAAATCACCTCGTTTAATAATAATGATCATTTCAAACGGGAGGGAAAGCGGAGTAACCTCGTGGCATTATAACTCTGGGAAAACTTCGACATCAGTCCATAAGCGCAATTCATCAAGGCTGCCGTAATCTCTTTACATTGATGCCGCACGCGTTTTATGGGCACCGCACTCAAAAAGCAGTCGCGTGGCCGTGTTTGGTCGGGGACAATAGAGAGGGGGGCGCAGGAGTCATCGCTAGACCGCAAATGCCCTTTTCCTTCCAATCGCTAGATAAAATCTCACACTAAAATTTCCCAACGGGCGAGAGATGACGATCGGCATTATTGGCGGTTTTTTAAATACACGAGGGAGGGGGGGTATAAACAGGGAAGAGAACGACTAATATTAGGAAAAAAAAAAACGGTTTGGTTTGGAGCTCTAGTTTACATTCTTGTTACTGGAGAACTCCCGATACCGGAATCTATGATAACTATCAACGGGCCGCCTACCTAGACAGGTGTAATGCATTCAATATGCCCCCACGCCAAAGACTGCTTTCCATTTGTATCCTCCACAGGAAAGGAGAAGGGACTTTCTCCCAATTCCGTACATGTCTCCCACCTGTTGACCTCCCGGTAAGAACAAATTGAATGTAGTGAATATGGTGGTATATACAATGAAACCCGCTAAGGAGTTTTCCAAGGGCCTAACTGATAAAAACTTCTTAAGCGGGAAACGTCTTAAATGGGAAATCAGGAAAACAATACAGGAAAACAATATTTCTGCGTGCGTATGTATATATATATATATATATATATATATATATATATATATATATATATATATATATATATATATATATATATATATATATAAATATACATACAGTAAAACCCACTTAAGAAGTTTTCTAAGGGAATGGAAAAAGAAAACTTCTTAAACGAAATTAATTTTTTTTAAAAACAAAACAACTACATAGATAATGGAGAGATTTTTTTCTCTAAATAATAATATATAAACAATAGTTTTGGTTTTTCTCAAAAATTTATATTTTTTTGCATATTTAAAAAATTTAGCTAATAAAGGAAAACAACATAATTACCTTAGAATATCTTAGAATTCAGCTAAGAAATTTTATTTTAAACACAACTGGAATCGATTTTACAGAAAATAATCGGTTTTAGTTTTTTGTTTTTGTTTTTTTATCTACAATTTGTAATTGATAACAGTCCAGTTGTCTTAAACTTTTAAAAACTTCTTCAGGTACATTTTAAATAAAAATGACAACAATCGTTTTCAGCCATAAACATTGACTTTTGCAAACACAGAGGAGATAAAAAATAGTAATCGAAAGACAACTATAAACACTTCCTGTAAATAAACTTAGAAATGAAAGAAAACTTTTTAAACGGGAAAGAGTTTGGAACGAAATTTTAGAAACGGGTTATTTTAACATTGTATGAATACGGGGTGGGGTGGGGGGAATGGGTACCGAAAATATAAACTTCTTAAGCGGGGACTTCTTAAACGGGTTTTACTGTATTACAAAACATATCAAATGATAAGCTAACTATTATTATTCCTGTTACCTTTAAGAAGTTAATCCTACCTCCCACGGCGAAAATTAACATTTTGAAATGTGTCATTCATTTTATCAGATTTGGTCAACATATTTTACCGTTTAATCAATTAGAATAAAAGATATTTAAAAAAAAACTGTAAGGGGAAGAGCTAACTTTATTGATATTTTTAAAAGATCACATAAACATGAACAATACATTACTCCAATCAGTAATCATTATATCAGATTGGAATCCACCCTTTTTTTCGTTTAATCAACGCAGGCTAAAATTCCCCAAAACCAGTTTAGTTTCCCCCCACTGTCATGTCGGAATTTCAGGACAATTTTGATGTCATTCTAATTAATGATCCTTCATCAAATATGATCCAACGACGTTCTTTTGAATGGTTTGGTTTGGAGTACTACGGTCTACTTTTTGCAACACGAGGGCTATTGAGACCTAGACCTATAGCTTAAAGCCTATTCCGAACGGCTGCGAAAATCCATGCCACTGTGGGATTCGAACCCACGAACTCCGGTACCGAAGGCCAGCACCCTAACCAATCGACAATCCTTCTGCTACGTTCTTTTGAATGACGCATTGGTCATGTTTATACGATCATTTAAAAATATCAATCAAGTTACTCTTCTACAGTTTATATAATACTTCTAAGTGATCAAACAGTCAAATATGTTGATCAAATCTGGTCTCAGGATGATCAAACGAATAGCATATTTTGATGTTTGTTTTCATCATGGGCAGGAGGAGGTGCAATTTTATTAGTGTGTTCCTGTTGTCTTTTCTGATTTTTTTTATTAATATATTCAAAAGATAATCGGTGATTTTATACTAAAAAAAAGATCATTTACTGTTTGTTGTAGAATCAAGAAAAATAAAAGTATTTCAATTTTAAAAAATTAAAATAAGATCACAGAAGCTAAATACCAACACACTTTTTCTTTAGAATTTCTATAGCGTCATTTTGCTTTAATGGCGAACATTAGAAAACTGTATGTTAGTTTACATTTAAAAATCAAATTCCGGTTCAACAGATTATTAGAAGATTTAAAAGAACAGCAAGACGTGATTTTCTTGCATTATAAAATACTTTACAACTAGCATATAGCCCGTCATAGGACGGCATCAGTAAAATTTTTAATTTAGGCATTGTAATGTACCCTATAAGGCAGATTTAAAAAAAATGGTTTCATTTTTGACAGAGAATTATCTGGTACACGTTCAATAATTTGTTTATTTTCATACTCCTCTAAAGTCTTCCGATACTGTGAATGCAGTTTAGAATCACGTTGATAATTCAAAATTTTCTTAGCTACGTCGAGATGATAGTTAAGTTCTTCCCAATTTTTTTTTGCCACAGTAATTAATAGAAGGAGTGGAATGAAACTATCATTTCCATTACACCCTGGAAGTAGATAGAACTTGTTGTTAATACCTGTGATAAAAGTTTCATTTCATTTACAAATAATAGATGATTCAATTTAAAATTATCACATATGTACCTATTGAGGCAAAATATAAAAGAAAATTATTTACATCATATCTAAGTTCAGCGATAAAAAGTATGAAAATAATGCAGACGATATTTAAATAATTTAAAATAAGAAATGATTCAATGAGATGGTTAAAGGAATAATGTCCTAATGCTAAAAAAATGTTATTTTCATCTTCTTATAATTTGACAAATTGATAAATTGAATTGCTGCTGTTAACCGGGGAAAACATAGCTTTAAATAATGGCATCAAACGCTCGAAAAGGGTCAAAGGGGTGAATTTCGAACATTGCTAACCGTAACTCATCAAGAATCCAATATGGAATGCGCTATCCATTCCAGATACAACCGCTTCATAAATTCCAGGACAGACGGACATAACTTGGTCTATTATTACACAGGGGATGTTAATGAAACAAATTTCAACACTTGATAAAGATGTAATTCCACATTCCCAATCTGTTGAAGGACATTCAAATATTTCAAAACTGCTTTTAAAATGAAATGCATTTTCTTATTTTAATAGCAGTTAATCTAAGTCTTAAATGGAATAATTTTTTTAAAGTGAATAGGTAATAGGAAAAATGATTATTTTCTAAAAATTGCGAATTATTTCTTATAAATTTAAATTCCGATAAATCGTCAAAAATGAATGTATAGGTTTGGTTTGGTTTGGTTTGGAGTGCTACGGTCTACTTTTTGCAACACGAGGGCTAATGAGACCGGGACCTACAGTTTAACGCCGATTCCGAACGGCTACGAACATCCATGCCTCAGTGGGATTCGAACCCACGAACTCCGGTTCCGAAGGCCAGCACCCTAACCAATCGGCCATCGATGAATGTATAGGGGGCAGGGACCTCTTCTAAATATTTTCAACGTATGCATTAAAAGATTTAAGTTCATTAAAATTTGTGTACATCAGTAGTTTCTACAGAAAGAGTTGAACGATCGTTTTCAACCATGAAAGAGTAAAAATATTTTTCCCCAACAGAATCAACTGGTCAAAAGAAGTTCACAAATTTAGAATTACTTTCGGTGAATATAGGCATGACTATAAAAGCAGGGGAAGGTTTGAATGAGCTGGTCTTAAAAGTTAGAATTAATTTACTACTCTAATTTATTAACACTAGATTTACGGACCGAGCCAATTTGACTCATTAAAAATTGGACAACTATATATATATATATATATATATATATATATATATATATATATATATATATATATATATATATATATATATATATATATATATATATATATATGTATATATATATATATATGTATATATATATATATATGTATATATATATATATGTATATATATATATATATATATATAATATATATATATGTATATATATATATGTATATATATATGTATATATATATATGTATATATATATGTATATATATATATAACTTTAATATCAGTTTTCAAAAACATACGTTGGTTTTTAGTTAAGTAATAAAATAGATGTAAACTTTCATTCCTCTTCCCCTTCCTTTCGCATTATCCAATGGGGTAGACCTATTTTCACGGTGGTGAGCCCATTGGACTCATAGAATGTATATGAAAATAAATAAATGTAGTAATAAATATAGTATAACGTAAATATAAAGTATATAAAGTATAGTATTAAGTAAATAGAGAGAAGAAGTCGAGAACACTTCCATTCCTCCAGTGACAGAAATTCGTGCTACTGACGCACGGAAGAATGGTCGAGTTCGACCATCGTGCCAAAGAAATAGATGTAGAAACCATTGTGCTCAATGGAATAGAAATGTTGGCGGAAAATGGGTTTCAAAAACAGATTTTATGGTAAAAAATGTTTTCCGTGAATTTTTGTGATAATAAACATTTCATTTAAATTAATTTCGAACTATTTTCTTTGCAAAAGACTTCCATGTTCTTGTATGAGTCCAATGGACTCACTTCAGTCAAAATAGGTATAGGATCAACACCCGTAAATCTAGTGTTAATTACCGATTATTGTAATTGAATTTCATCCGAATCCATACAAGATATGCAATTTTATTAAAGAAAAATAAAAGGTTATGTTATAATTCTGTTCTCAAGACTTTTAAGAAAAACTCCTCGCTTTGTATAAAATTCCTTCAGCTAAAATTTATAGCCGAACGATGGCCAAATGGTTAGGGTGCTGGTCTTCGGAACCGGAGTTCGTGGGTTCAAATCCCAGTATGGCATGAATGTTCGTAGCCGTTCGGAATCGGCTTTAAGCAGTAGGTCCCGGTCTAATTAGCCATCGTGTTGCAAAAAGTAGACCGTAGCGCTCCAAAACCAAAGCAAACCAAACCATCAGCTAAAATTTTCTGGTAAATACTGAAGACTGAATAAAATATCCTCCAGTATTTACCACGAAAATTTAAACTTGGTAAATATTTAGGTCATAAATGGCAGTGTAGTTGTAAATATATTTTTATGATACAATGAAATATTTATTTATGACATATATATTTATTCATGCAAAGCTATGGATATCCATTTTATGACATATTTATTTATTCATGCAAAGCTGTGGATACATGTGTGTACTTTGCATCTGTGTGTAATAATTTTTTATGAGATTGAGAGATCACTATACTTTTTATTAAGACTTTGGTCTCCCCCAGAAATTCTGGGAACGTCACTTACATAGTTACATAATGAATAGGATTTTCGTACTTTGCTATTAAAATATACTTTTGTTCGGTTTGTAGAACAACGGTCTACGTTTTTTCAACATAAGGGCTAATAAAACCGGGAGCTGCAGCTTAAAGCCGATTCCGAACGGCTGCGTCCACAGTGGAGTTCGAACCCATAAACTCCGGTATCACCGCTCTAACCGACTATCGTTCGGCAACATTTACTTTGTTGAAAAGTGCAATGGATTTTTTATTTTTCTAAATTTTAACAAGTTTGCAGCAAAAGTTTTTCTTTTTTATTAATTTTACAAAAACCAGCCTTACAGGAATGTTATCTTTTTACCAATCACCCATTCATATACTGTTCCGATTCCTCTGATTTTTTATTTTGTTGGAGGATACCACGTAATCCGTTGAATGGAGAGGCGAAGAAGTTTTATGTGCCGTGTTCAAAAAACATCCACTTCAATTTTCGAAACAGCTTTCGACTCCAGCTGAAACAAGCGTCAAACATCCCAACATCCGCTTCCAAAAACGAATGTTTGACGTTTACTTAGGCTCTCGAGTGAAAGCCTCCAGAACGATCATGTCCTGAATAAAATATGAAAAGAGATTCACCATCCTTCCTCCTTGGTTTGACGGGATCGGATCTCGACGAATTTCGCAGATCGCTATCTCCCTAATCTGCCTGAATTGCGTAGGTCGTACCAATGAGCTCAGACAGCTGCTCGCGTCGACAAGCCGAAGGTAATCCCCCATTGAAATCACTTGAAACAAATCATGAACTTCCCCACGCCCCGAAAATGCAGATTATAAAAAAATTTGTGAAATACAAAGCGGAGGTAATTTACTTTGTGCCGTCACAGGCCCTTTTTGCGTGCAGAATTGGGAGACAGCTCAGCATTTATATTTATAACGTGCAGAAAACACTAGCAGCAAATTTATGCCTCATTTATTTATTCTGGACCACTCCAAAATGAAATCTTTGCAAAAGCATGATTCTTCACTTTTATATCGGAGAATCTCCTACTCGAGATTTGGCTGAAAAGAAAATAAATGTACATTAACCATTTGAGTGCGGCGAAGCGATATCGTGCTTCACTTGTTATATGCCAAAAATGCAGAGAAGGAGCGCTTGTCTTGTTTTGTACCGAAAATGCGGAGACGCTGCTGTTGGTTAGTATAATTGCCGCCTCTACTGAGAGCAGCTGAATTCATATCAATCTCAGCTTGTATTCATTTGACTCATTCGTGATTTTTAATAATATAAGAATTAAAATAAAATACAGTGGCAAGTAGTAATGCAGTAGAGCCGCGGACTGGAGTACGGTAGACAAAATAAGCGTGTTTTATTTATTGATTGATTGGTAGTGAAAAAAAACTTTTCGTTGTTGTATAGAAATAAGAAACTGTTTTCACTGTCTCAACAAGTGTTATACTGATCATTATGGATGCTATAGAGGAAGAATGGTTAGCGAGCAAGAATGCCACAGGAAGACTACCAATGAGTACAAAAGTTTCTTTAGAAAAGTAGCCCTGGGTGACAAGGTGATGTATGCAGTAAAAAAAAAAAATGGTAATGGAAGGAGACGATCCAACTTAATTTGCACTCTATGTAAAAAAGGAATTCGTGGAATGTGTGCAGCAAATATTCTTGTAATAAGTGGGAATAAAGAATATTTTTGTTGGTAAAAATGACTTGTTACATAATAATTAGTATTAATTATAACCATTTCTATTGTTCAACAAAAAATTACTACTCATTTCATTCCACACTATTAGCATGTATATATATATATATATATATATATATATATATATATATATATATATATATATATATATATATATATATATATATATATATATAAGAAAACTCTTCAGCATTCATGTGGTTATAAGAGAAATTCTAGTGCTTCTGTTAATGACTCAATTACTTTTTATTAGTTTTCACATCTTTGTCGCTTGTCCAAGATATATGTCGAGTAGATCCATAAACGCGACATGTGATAATCAGTTTAATGAGACGAGACACAAAACAATGCCGTAGCTAGAATTCTTTTTTTTGGATAGGGTCCAAAATATGATTTTTCAATCCCATTAAAAAAAATTAACTACACACACACACACACACGAAGTACATACATACATACATAAATCTATACCTTCATCGTTTTGTGTTCATACATAAATACGTCATAAAACTGATCTGCAAAGAATTTCAATGTATCTCGAAAAATGTTTGCCCCTTTAATTTACGTTTTAAGTTTTTACCAGGTTTAAATGTGTTTAGACATCGGGGCCAACAGACATATATATAAAAATATACATGCTATCTATAAAAACAAAAAGTTGTATTTACCGTAATAAACGCAATAATTTTGTCAACTATAAATTTTTCCAATTTTACAATTGGCAACACCATTTGGCTCGCACAAGAAAGGAGAAATTTTAATTGAATTTACTTCATCGTATTTGGCTGAATTTAGCTAAGTTCTGCTAATTTACTAAGTAAAGAAACATCACTGAACGTTGAAGTTTAGGATGATCAAGAAATTGAAAAAACCACATTAATCGTTAAAATTCCACCAGCCGCAGCTATCTTGTTAATTTTTAAATTCTTTTTGATCTTTTGATTATTTAAATTTTTAATAAACAATTAATACATTTGATAACCTTTATGATTAATATCAAATTTGTCATTCGAAAAGGATATTTTTCTTTAAAAAATCAGTGCTGTATGCTGATAACTTTGTTAAAAAAATTCTTTGAACATATGTATAAATATCCAAAATCAATGAACCGTTCCTTATAGAGGTGTTCCCAACTTTTCAATTCTTTCGCCTCGTGTTTGCCACTTTCCCCTTTGACGGTAAACGCATGTTTCGTGAATTAGAACGGGGTAGGGGGTGGTGCATTTAAATTTTATCGCTCCAACCCCTTGCGGTAAAGGTAAAGTATGCATTAAAAAGGGTGCAGGGGTGCGTGGAAATGTAATGAATATATTCGGTCATTTTGAAAGGGTGTGCGGCTTTATGGATTCTTCATGCTAATTTAGGTAATAACTTTTTAAAATTTTTTAAATAATTTTTGTTTATGGCGCAGAAAGGCGTGAGAACACTATCTTGCCGAGCATGGGAAAAACTCTCCTGCAGAGTTCTATCTATCGATGCATTTGTTATTAACCCATTTAAGCCCAATCATTTAGACCAAATATATATATATATATATATATATATATATATATATATATATATATATATATATATATATATATATATTTATATATATATATATATATATATATATATATATATATTTCTTCAACACTTAAAACTATGTTGACACTTGGCATGCGGGTATACTCGGTACCGTCGAGAGAGATCGTCTCTCGACGGTACCAGTATACTTCACCGCCCACTTACGCTTGCAGCGGGCGTTTTTTCGTGAATCACACGAAAGTTTAGTCATTCAGAAAAAATCCCAGTCAGTCGAAAACTACTTTGTTTTTAGGAACGAAACTTTTTTTTTATTTTACACTTTAATATATACTGTATGATTATTTAACAAAAAAAATTTTTTTAATTTTACAATGTATTTAAAAATATTTTTTCATGACAATTACAAATAGAACTATTTATTATCAATTTCGTATTCAACCATAAAAAACCAAGCTTCCAATTGACAAAACACGACTTGTACGTTCTGGAGCTAGGAATTCGATCGAAGACGAAATAACACAACAAAAGGCCGAGTCACTCGACAATCCTAACTTGTGAAAAGAAAAAATTCAAAGCGTTGCATGGCAACGCAAAAAACATGCCTATAATGTCACACATACATATAATTATACGTATTTAGTAGATTTGTGGTGGTGAGCGTGTATCTACCACAAATCTACTGAATACGTATTTTTACGAGACCCTCGCTCCAGTGACAGACTGCAAAAAACGTAAAAATACGTTGCCCGCACGTGAAGTGTTAATGTGGACTAAGAGAGGAAAGAAATTGAAACACTTTTGAATATAAAATTCCATTCTCATTAGTGATGAACGCAATGTTAAATATATTATAGTGTCATTTCTAAAAGAAATTTTAATATAAATTATATTTAACTGCCATGCAAACGAAGTTTTGTGGTAAACATAGCTACAGAAGGTGTTCACACATTTTGTAACGATTTATCTCTTCTCTTTGAATTTAAATTATAAATGTTAAAATAAAAATGTGACTGGAATTAAAGCTAAGCGACTACCTACGGTAGCAAAATTTAGGAGCCGCAAAATCGTCTGAACTAGTGCGAAATAAGTAAATACACATAACACACAAAAATATATTTCGATTTCTTCAATCTGAAAAATAAATGATTTTATAAAAGTAGTTTATTAAATTAATATTTTTAACAGTATGTGGTACCTTAGATTTTATGTAAAAAAATAATTTGGATTAAGCATGGGTGGTGACAATTGTTATGTTTTACTACGATGATAAAAATAACAGGACCTTATCACAGACCAAGAGAAGGTTCAGCAGCTTTGTACCCATATTAATCTGCTCATGCCAATTGACTCATTGCAAATGAAAATATACAGGTGTTCACATATTTTTGTAACTTTTTTTACTTTCTACATGAATTTAAATGTTAAATTAAAAACGTGATTGACATTAATAGGGTTTAAATAACATCTGAAGCTTAAATATAAACTGTGCTTTAAAACGTTGCTAAAGAAAGAATGGATTAAAGGTTGTACTTTGTACTTTTCAGAAACAAAATACTCTTATTCATTACTAAATTGAAGGGGAAAATCATGGTTTAAGTATTCCTCTACTTAAAATAAGTAACATAATTGATATAAGAGATAAACTGACTGAGAAAAAAGTCAAAAATTGCATAACCGACATTGGTCCGTTCGCCTGTTATTGCATCTAAAGTCGCAGATCATGTTTTAAACCCTTTCGTGGGACATTTGTTTCTCACTCCATGTTTCCAGACTTTCAAAACAGAGCTTCTGATTTTATTACGAAGCGAGAATCAGTCTTCCCGTCATTTCTATAACAAGACCAATGTATTAGAATGGATTTTTCGCTTCCCACATGTGTATTTTGTAAGATCGTGTAGGTGGGAAGTAATCTTCCCACGGCCCACGAAAGGGTTAAAAAAAAAACCCTATCCCTCCCAAATCTAGCTATCTCAAAGGCTTCAAATATCTCTGTAGGAACTGGAATCAAAATTATGAAATCTGATTTGAAGTTAAACAAAACAAGAAAAAAACATGTTCATTAGTTGAAGTATGTTTCTCAGCATAAGACTATGTGCTGCCGGTTATTATAGAAAACTATTTGGCAGATCAAAAATGAGTATATACTATAAATGAGTATAAAAAATGTAGTAACAATTGATGAGACTTGAATTTACTTATCTGAACGCAAAAGAGAGAGATCTATTTACTACCGATAAAGAGAGGAAAGATTTAAAATGTTGGTTCAGAGAAAACAAAGAAAGAATTGCTAAAGGTTTCATGGTTAATGCTGGACTCTCATGTGAAGGAAAAATTTAACCGTTTAAATGTTGAAGATCTTTCTTATATATATGCTACTAATGCGGAATGAAATGCGTAATAATTTATTTTGGAGAACAATAGAAATGGTTATAATGAACACTAATTATTATGTAACAAGTCATTTTTACCAACAAAAATATTCTTCATTCTCACTTATTACAAGAATGTTTCCTTGCACAAATTCCACAAATTCTTTTTTTACATAAAGCGCCAATTAAGTTGGATCGTCTAATTTCTTTATCATTTTTTTTACTGCATGCATCCCATTGTCACCCAGGCCATTTTTTCTAAAGGAAACTTTGTACTTATGGGTCGTCTTCCTGTGGCTTGGTTTGGTTTGGTTTGGTTAGGAGCACTACGGTCTACTGTTTTGCACACAAGGGCTAATGAGACCGGGACCTACAGTTTAAAGCCGATTCCGAACGGCTACAAACATCCATGCCAGCAGCGGGACTCGAACCCGCGAACTCCGGATCCGAAGAGCAGTGCTCTACTATTCGGCCGTCTTCCTGTGGCAATTTTGCTTGCTAACCATTCCTCCTCTATAGCATCCATAGTGATCAGTATAACACTTGTTGAAAAAAGTGAAAACAGTTTCTAATTTCTATACAACAATGAAACTTTTTTTTTTACTACAAATAAATAAAACCCGCTCCTTTTGTCTACCGTACCACAATCCATGGCTCTACTGCATTACTACTTAGCACTGTATTTTATTTTAATTCTTATATTATTAAAAATCCCAATTGAGTAAAATGAATACAAACTGCGATGGATATGAATTCAACTGCTCTCAATAGATGAGAAAATGATACTAACCAACAGCAGCGTCTCCGCAATTTCTGTACAAAACACTCTGCATTTTTGTACATAACAAGCAAAGCGCGATAGCACTTAGCTGCACTCAAACGGTTAAATAAGAAAAGTAGAAAAATGTCAAAATTAACTTTAATTACTGCCATAAATAAGTTTTAACACCTATTTTCAAATAAATTCCACCCATTTACCCAAGCAATCTTCACTGCTTTAAGTTCCACCAGAATAAGTCTATCTTGTAATATTGTTATACAAGCCTACAATCTACTGCTCTATATTTCTAAATATCTATATCTTTAAATGCATCCCACCCAAGTCCTCTGGCGCTTTTCCTATGGATAACTGTGTATTGGACTTTAAAACAAGCTCTTTTTAAGCAGCGCCGTATGTAAGATTGTGAAGGAGCAGCAGAACAAAATCAATCTTGACGTTTTAAGAAATCCTCTTTTATCTTGGATATCAAGATTTACATTGATACTCCAAAAAGAAATCTGACTGCGCTGACGCTTTGTAACTGCTAGCATGTGTTCTTGTATGTGTCTCCTTCAGTTTGTTTCCGAAGTTTGAAGAGGAACGTGTCTGAAACGGGAGACTGTGTTTTTGCAAGCCTCGCGTAAAGCGTGGACCATGTTATTTCAACATACTGGAGAGACACACGGTTTTATTTATTTACTTTGTCAACACGGTAGTGACGCAGTAGTGCGCGGCGTGTGACACTGACAGGTTTAACCGTGCCTCCACCCCACCGCACAAAACCTTTCCCCGATGAATACTACTGTCTGACAATATTTTTCTAATAGAAAGTGATGCAACTGGTGGGGGTCGATCGAATCCCCATTATCAAATGCGGGGGCGGAGGACTAACCCCCCGTCCGGAAATTCAAAGCGTGGGAAGCAGCGAACGCTTCTCTATGAGCCGATTTATCTATTTTTTTTTTCAGTGAGAGAAGGATTTTTTGGATAAGCCGAACAAAAGCGTCTTCTTCCGCCAGGCAGAGGAGAACACAAAAGGTGATCACGTGGAGGATTTTTCTTAGATGATATATTCTTTGTCCCGAACCACCCACGTCGAAGGGGGAAGGGACCATCGGTAATAGAGTCCAGTTGAGTTGTTTCTGATGTCTAAGGGACATCCCGTAACCATACCGTCTATTTTATTTCTGTTATTGCCGTTCGGATCGGTTTTGTGTTTTCGATTTGTATAACGGTCGGTAGAGTTTCCTTTTGGATTTGAGGGGGATTTCCTCAAAGGGATAAAGATTTAAGCTAAGAGCATACAGGGATTTCGAGGAACAGGTGACTGTCATGTCAACACTCTAGAGAAGACACCGTGGGACGAAAAAAGACTTTATTCACAGATCTCAAATTTTCATCTTTTGTTGCCCATAATGTTTCTCCGAAGTATTTCCTCATTCAGAAAATTTTCAATTGCTAGATGGAGCTTTTACATAAATTTCAATTGCTAGATGGAGCTTTTCTTTTAATAATTTTCTGCGTGATAGATCTGGAAACAACCACAAAACACTTGGGACTTGCGTATTAACCGTAACACTAAAGCAAATAAGTACATAAAAAAATTTATTGTAACACATTAACGAAACTGAATTGATTTTTTTTTCATTTAAAAAAATGTCATGTGTTGTAAAATATATTCAAGGCTTTTCAACTATATGTATTAAAATTAAACAGAATTTTTTCATTTTAATATTGAAAATTATTCTTTTTGTAAGTCAAGAATAAATTGTTAAAGATAATGAACATAATTTGGTTTTTTGATTGACTACGATTAAGATGGATTTTTATCTGCCATATTGGATTTCTGTCACTTTATGTTAACCTATGGGGGAGAGAGATAAAATCTCTTCATCTCCTTTCATTTAACGATCTTTTTTTTACCATTATGTCGCGACACAGAACAGAAATTTACTAGAAATGCAAATTATTTGTTATATTTTTTATTTATTTTCATTTACTTATTTATTTATTTATTTATGATATCTGCTAAAGACTATGATTCGCGTTTGGTAAAAAGTATACCAAAATTTCTCGCAAATAATTAAAAATAAATTTATTTTTTCTCATTTTTTTTAAGGGAAAGAGTATCCTAAAGACTTTGCTGATCAATAACAAAACATAACATATATATATTGAAGTAGGGAAAGTTCTTCTCGTGGTGCAAAATCCACTTTGGACATAACACATCCGTTACACATGCTAGGTTGATTATTATTTTGCATTGCTTAACTTAAAAAGCATAATTATTTTTCTGATATTCAAAACACATCAATTTAAGATGTCGTCCCACGAAGTGGGGTCTTCGTAATTTAGGAGCGGGGATCAAGTAGTTTTTTAATATTTATTATTTTGTAGATGAATTTTAATATCTCGGGATTGTCTTCAAGTAAATAATACTGATTTTAGATAATTTATTAATAACTAATGCGTTAGTCTAAAAGTATAGTATCTCAATTTAATACTTGAACGTTTCATGTCAGATATTCCAGTTTCCGAATAATGTTTTAAACACCATTTTAAGCTCTATCATCAATAGAGGAGATTTAAAATAAAAAAATATTCTCCATTCAGTTTATCGTAGGCGAGTGCATCTATCTGCCGAGCAAGCGACTACATTTCAAAACCGTTCGTGTGGTAAATAATGCCAAGTGTTGGCGACAGAATGCGCTTGAATTCCCTGTATAAACCCCCCTCGCGTTCGCTTTGAAAAGCGGGGGCGATCCGATTGTGCGACCGCAGGAAGGCGGTGCAGCAAAAACACAGTCCGACAAAAGGGGGGGGAGCCCTTTTCCACAAAAAGGGGGACGCGTTCTCTTTACCATAAATATTGCCCATAGGTTTTCACGGGCCACCAATCTCTAAGGCATTCGGGAATAGGAAAAAAAAAAGAAGTCGTTTATTTAGCACTTCTGCTTTGAAAAACTCTCCTCCGTTATGAATACGGTGGTCACTTTTTCATGAAATTCATAAATTCTTTTCATGCATTTCTGGATCAAAGGAAGGGTCGGATGGACAGTACTCCGTTATCGTCATGTGGTGGTGATTTTTTACTACTAGAAGAAAAAAGCAAGCCACTGAAAAATTGTACCAGTTTGAGAGACTCAAAAGTGAGGATGAAGATCCTGAAAAAAGAATACCAAGTTAAAAAATCGAAAACTTGCAATCCGTTCATATATATATATATATATATATATATATATATATATATATATTTATATATATATATTCTTAGAATTCGTCGGGGATCTTACTTGAAACTTTCCAAAAATATTTTTAAATAAGTTAAATTCACTTGAGAGTAATACATTCGAAGTACGGCAGGGTGGCATGAAATCAGTAATAGACTAAATATGTGGTTAAAGATTCAGTGAGTTGATGCGTAAGTTTAAAACTATGAATTTTATAAAGAGATAATTGTCTAGAATATAAAACACAATTGTACTGAAACAAACAATCAGATTATTTGTATGTGTTACAACGATATAAAAAAAATTAAATTGATACTATTGTTTCTTGAAGTTGATTTAAAGTTATTCGTGTCAGAATACATACCAAATCATACCAACCAAATGTATAAATAGTTATTCAAAATACATGTTATAAGATTATACTTCATCGTATCAAGTTTCTAACGCGTTTTTAATATCTCTTTACCTTTTAATAGTATTTAAAAAATATATTCTTGAATTCGCTGAAACAAATGCGTTAATAAGGATTTTAGTTTAGTTTAATTTTGATTTATGATTTAAAAATTAGCTGTCAAAAAAATTCTCGAAACATATTACTTTGCCTTATTTTGCTAAGAGTTCTTGTTTAACAAAAAATTGATAAAATGCTTGCAATTAACCATTTCTTGCTACAATTGCTTATAGAGTTCGTATACATAAATATGAATCAGAACATTAATATCCAAATAATTTTTTAAAAAGGATTAAACACATTATATAGCATAAGCTGCTCTACATATTTTTTCCATATCTACGTCAGACATTTAAAAAATATAAAGTTTGTATATTAATACACATTTTTATATAAATAAATCATTCAGTTAGTCACTACTTTTCACAGTAGTAAATAAAAATGTATTTAACATCAATCGTAATAGTGACAAGCCAGAATTTTTTTCTTGGGGAGTCCACGATCTTAATCTAAAGTATGATACACTTTCAACCCTTCCCCCCAAAATAAATAAATAAATAAATCTAAAATAATATAAATTAAAAAATTCATTGCAATTACATACATTCAAGTACATCCATAGTTTTGCATGCCATGCATAAATACATTATAAAACGTATTATCAGTTCTGTACGTAATTTCCTTATATATTGAAAAATATATTTCTAATAATTTACGCTCCAAGTTGTCACCAGGTTTAATTTGCCTGGTAAATACCCGAGCATACTTAACGCTAGATTTACGGATGTTGATCCTATACCTATTTTTACTGAAGTGAGCCCATTGGACTCATACAAGAAAATGGAAGTTTTTGGCAAAGAAAATAGTTCTAAATTAATTTAAATGAAATGTTTATTATCAAAACATTCACGGAAAACATTTTTTACATATAAAATCTGTTTTTGAAACCCATTTTCCGCAAACATTTCTATTCCATTGAGCACAACGGTTTCTACTTCTGTTTCTTTTGCACGATGGTCGAACTCGACCATTCTTCCGTGCGTCAGTAGCACGCATTTCTGTCATCGGAATGGAAGTGTTCTCGACTTCTTCTCTATATTTACTTTATACTATACTTTATATACATTATATTTACTTTATACAATATTTACTTATATTTATTTTCATATACATTTTATGAGTCGAATTGGTTTACAACCGTAGAAATAGGTATACCCCATTGGATAATGCGAAATGAAGGAGTCTGCGGGGAAGAGGATTGAAAGTATACATATATTTTATTACTTAATTAAAAACCAACGTATGTGTTTGAAAAGTGATATTAAAGTTACATATATATATATATATATATTAATCAAATTTTTAATGATTCCAATGGGCTGGGTCCGTAAATCTAGTGTTAATTGACGCTTCAATACTTACCAAACGGATTTATGCTAAAGCAATTTTATGAATGTTATGAATGCCGAGGAAAATAAGAAAATATCGAGAAAGAAATTATGACATATCCTTTCATTTTTCTTGTATAAAAGTTCATACCTTGTATGACAACAAAACTGGAAAACAATATTGCATAATCAGTAATTTTTAAAATACCATTTTATTGCAACAACTTAATTCTTTTACCCTTTTAAGGCTAGCTTGTTCAAATATTCATCCATATTTACATGCACCGAATATAATGCTAAATTTGTCAATCTCCTGCGATTATAATTCTAATGCGAAGAAATGCTTTTACTTTCCGTAGTTATGTACTGTCTTCAACACTTGCGATAAAATCTAGTAATGTGCACAAATCTTAATGTTTGAAAAAAATATTGCAATGCTTACATTGAAAATATTTCGGGGAAGATCTAGAGCTCCCGAAATCCCCCCTCCCCCTATAAATTCGTCTTTGAGTCAATATCCTTTTTGTCAGCAACAACATATGAGGGATTTTTTTTTTTTTTTTCATATGGCATACTTGTAACCAGGGCCGTAACTAGGTCCTTTAGCGCTCGTGGCAAAAAACTAATCTGAGCCCCCTACCACCCAATATAGTGAGAAAATATATAAATGTTTTTTTATATATATTTAGAATGAACTCAAAATATTTTTTTAATTCTTAAAACTTCTAAGTATATTATTTTTTTAATTTTTTCTTTTATATTTATTTTATTAATACTTAAAAATATTTTTGAACACTCTAGGGGTATTATTTTGCTGATAAACTGAATAGTTTATTTGAAGAGAATAATTTTTAATTTGTACGTTGAATTTTCATTAAAAATTGATGATTTTCTAAATTTAAATTTAGTTTTGATAACTTTAATAATGTCAAAATTTAAAATGATTACTTGGACTTATATAAAGACATATTAAGATGGTTTGGTAAAAATTTTGTAAGAATCTATAACAAGTTTAGTCTCTAGGAGCATTAAAAAAAAAATAAGAAAATTCATAAAACACTAATTTTTAAACACATTGGATTTTAAAAATAAAATATGATTCTATAATGAAGAAATATTTTTCAGATTTTCATTATTTTTCGACTTGGGGCGAATCGTCTTCTTTCGGACCCCGTTTTCCTCACGGTGCGGCGCCCCTATGACTGATGCGCCCGTGGCAAATGTCACCTTTGCCACGCCGTAGTTATGGCCCTGTTCCTAACTAACAGGTTTTATCCTAAAGAGCTAAATATCCATTTTTATTTTAATTACTGGTACTTAAAAGGGTTCTAAAAATAAGTCCATTTTCCAATGCTTCTATCTGTATTTGAGGTTCTTTTCAGAAATGCAAACTTCTTTTTTTCCAGTTGATTTTATTTTGTTATTTCTGTGAAAAATATAATGGAATGTTGACTCATACATGATAAAAAAATAATTAAAAAAATAACTTAGTGATTATAGACCTTTTTTTAACACTAGACCGAGCCAATTTGACTCATTAAAAATTTGATCACTATGTATATATAAAAGTTTAATATCGCTTTTCAAAAACATACCTTGGTTTTTACTTAAGTAATAAAATATGTGTAAACTTTCATTTCTCTTCCCCGCAGACCCTTTCCTTTCTCATTATCGAATGGGGTATACCTCATAGAATGTAAATGAAAATAAATATAGTATAAAGTAAATATAGAGAAGTCGAGAACACTTCCATTCCAATGATAGAAATTCGTGCTACTCACGCACGGAAGAATGGTCAAGCTCAACCATCGTGCAAAAGAAACAGATGTTGAAACCATTGTGCTCAACGGAATAGAAATGTTTGCGGAAAATGGGTTTCGGAAACAGATTTTATATGTATAAAATGTTTTCCATGAATTGTTTGATAATAAACATTTCATATAAATTAATTTGGAACTCTTTTCTTTTCCAAAAACTTCCATTTTCTTGTATGAGCCCAATGGGCTCACTTCAGTAAAAAATAGGTATAGGATCAACATCCGTAAATCTAGTGTTAAAGTACCTGAAGTCGTGGTAAAAATATAAAACAGTAATATCTAGGTACCTGTTTTACACGGGGGGAATATGATAAAGTGGGGATTAAAATATTCCTCGGGGCATTCTCTCTGGGGGAAGGGAAGGAAAGAAACTCAACAAAGAAGCCCAGTGAACGGACAGTACTCTAGGGTTGTTGGGTTGGGAGCGTTCGATATTCTATACCGTGATAAACAGAGCTGAGAGAAGGAACTACTTGGTATCTCCCCCTCCCTTTTTTTTTTCTTTTTCTTTCCCCAGAAATTTTGGATTTATTCAAAGGGGAGGAGGGAGGGAGGCTTAAGCATCACACAGAGGTCTTGACTTAAAATGAAAGTGCGTGGATTCCCCGCTGATAGATTACTCACTTTAAGAAGTGCCGAAGCTGGAAGTTTTGCTTTTCAATTCTTCTGCAAAAGCTCTCCCCCCCCCCTAATAATCCCGTGTCAACATTTGGATTTGGGAAGGAAATCTGAAAGGGACAAAATGCCAAAATCCCTGATCGGCAATCAATCGTTAAAGGTGAGACAGTTCCGATAGAACGGACCCCGGACAAAATGGCGTATAAGTGATATTCCCCAGCGAAGATCGCTTTCTCCATTGATTAAAATGCGAATTTTGTTCTGAAATGTTGGGAGTAGTTCTTAGTCTTTTATAAAATGCTTTTATTGTTTGGAATGACGAATTACTTCATTGGGCTTAGGAATGGACTATATAAGAAATTTAATATTGCGATGTATATCTCCAAATTTCTAATGATATTGATATATTGCAATAATATTTGAAACTTTACACAGACATAAATTGCATAACGATATATTTGCGTCTATTATTTTACCGTTTTTATCTCCGGATAAACATTGCTTTTTATCTTATATATATATATATATATATATATATATATATATATATATATATATATATATATATATATATGTATATAGTTGCGTACGCAGAATCTTTTCAAGGGGAGGGGGTTCATAATTTTCTGAAACTACTAAAAGAAATTTGAGTGTGTAATAAAGCACTATTATTTCCCTAATTTAGACAGCTAGACAATTTTGACTTTTTATTTTGACAACATTGTTTAGTTAAATTTTGATTTGGTTCTTCAAGTTTAAGAACATAATTTTTTTTTCATAATAAGAGGTAAAATATTTTATTTCTATTAAAAAGTAGGAATTAATCAAGCCAGAAAAAAACTACTCATAATGTAATATCTACCTAAATAATAACCATATAAATGTGAATATTCTATAGAAAACCAATGAATTTAACCAAAAAATAAGAAAAAATAACTTATCAAGAAGTAGGGAATTAAGCCAGTATACAAACAAGCTAAAAATTTATTGATTTATACAGTAATATCCAGACGACGGGGTTGTTTTGTAAGTTCGTTTAAAATGTGTTCTACAGCTGGGGTAAATTGTCTATGAATGTTTATAAGCGCCAATTCATTCATTCTATTATTACCCGTTGAATTGCATCCATAAGTCTTTAAAAGGCGTTCAGTCGAACAGGATCTTTCGACTGCACTCGTTGAAACAGGTACAATGACCAATATTTCTAGGAGTTTTAAAATGTTTGGTGTTACACCTCTATTGTATAAAAAAACTTTAACTTTATAGTGTACCAATTCTTAAAAAATAGCCCGCGTAATTTATACTAAAATTTTTATTTTTGCTGTTTTGTCTGTGCTCAAGGGAAGGGGGTTAATCCCCTAACCCCCCTTGCGTACTCCCATATATATATATATATATATATATATATATATATATATATATATATATATATATATATATATATATATATATATATATATATATATATATATATATATATATATATAATTTTACGATATTTGGAGCAATCAACATGATTCTGAGCCTTCATTTCTCATTCCGATTTTCATTAAAAATACCAACAGCGACATTATAGGAAATCCGATATTAACAGGAAATAGGAATGAGATAGCAGTAAACTATTGTACTATAAACACGTGCACATATCACTGGCTATTACGATCAAGCAGTGAATATCGATATCTTTGATGTATCCCAATAGATATACAAACCAGCACATCTGCGGAAACAAAACACTAATGAGTTCATTAGTGTGTCGTTCATTAGTGTCGGCTTTGGCCGACCTGCATCCTTTGAATATATCTGGATATATTGGGATATATCAAAGACATTAACGGAGACGTGATAACCCTCTAAGGTAGATTTTCTGACATTTGTTTGTATCTAGTACTTGGGTAACACGTAAATCGTACATAGTAACTGTAAGAAATATCACTTCATACTGATAATATGCTTAATATTCGAGATGCCTTTATGGCTATCCACTAAACCGCTTGAGGTGGAAAAACATTATCGCTGACGGACAGTATCGGCAGAACAGAATTTTAAATATTGCTATCTCGATATTTAAAGTATATTAGTATTCGAATTGCATTTATCAATGTAACAATCACTTTCTTTATATAGCAATATATTGGTAAAAAATCAGTCCTATTTTTGATTTACAATTTACAATGAAGTGCAATAATTTATTAATGAAAATAAACCCTTTTTTCCTTACCCCAAATGTCACCAGAACTCTTAATTAGTCGCTGAAAACTTCATTTCCGTTGATTTAGATGAAGTTACAAATTTCCCGGGTAGAATACTAATAGCGCAGTAAAGTAACTAACTGTTCGAGATTCGGGGTATAACAAATGGCATCAGATAATATTGATTAGCCATTCGGAATAGATTGTCACGTTTTAAACAGGCTATATTTCACGATAACACAGATAAATACCATGCGATACAACTAATGAGTCTAAGAGGACGTCTTAAATCTGTGTAAATATTGGGGAAAAAGATAAAGAAGTGGATTTTTTTTTAGGATTGAAAGTGGCTTCAGACTGTTGCATTTAAAAAAGTGAATTTAGTGACATCGCAGTTATCTGAACTTATGAAATCATTTTAGGCGTTAATAAATGGAAAGAATCGTTTTAGCTTTATGACTATAAACCAAAATTACGCAGCAGCAATATATATGAAACCATAGATCATAAATGTAGCCGATAAGAAATGAAAATAAGCTTTCCTAATAAAGCAAATGTAAGTGTATATTAATTGTGTCTGCAAGTAATTAAAAGTAAAACTCATTCCAATGCAAAAAGTCAATTTACTGCTATTCTTGTATGTGTACTCACACACACACGCATGTGTGTGTGGATGATTGGATATTTTAACCATAACTAACAAACTTATTTTATAAAAATAATTTTAGGTGATTCTATTCCTAAAACGACAACCTTGGCGAAATGTCTTTGTTTCTTCTTAAACTGTGGTGACCTTTAGTGACTTAAAGAACACCAAAATTTAATTCCTGCTTAGCTCAACTATTCGTATATAGCTCCTTTATGTAACCCAGTTTCAATTCCAACGTGCTCTATGTGATTAAGATTAATACTTTGACTGACTGGCTCATATGAGCCGCACGACACTATTAAGAATCGCCCTAATAAGTGAATAAATTATTATTGATTTTAATTCTCCATCTTGATGACAGAAGTCTCAATTCAGAGAGCACAACAATGTTTCTTTATCAGGAACAAAATCATTAACTTGTAATTCTTTCCCTATTTCAATGTGGTTCTTTTGAGATTTTAGTAAACCATTTGAACTTTCATATCGTGAGGCTACTTTTTTTACAACCAATTGGTGTGTTTTAGTACTCTGAGAATGCTGAGATAATTTCCCATGAGAAGTGCTCCATGAGAGATTCTTGATCTTTGGTGGCATAGTAAACGACGCTTCCTTCCTATATCTTTTGGTACAAAGATGTACACGTGAGGATTTCCGAGATGCACCATTAGTAAAATGAACAGAGTAGTTTTTAGACTGTTGCTTACGACCACTTTTTGAGTTTTGTGTGCGAGTATTATGAAGGCATGAAAACTAAATTGCCCAGTTTAGCTCCAATAAACTACAGATGAGTTAGACTTGCAATTTAGAGAGAAAAACTAAGTTTTATACGTCATATATATATATATATATATATATATATATATATATATATATATCTTTCTTGTCGTGACTGAGGATACGCACACAAGCAGTTGACCACCAAAACATATTGTTTGGGTTTCCTTATAATCCAATTTGTCTTGGTGTAACTTTATCATAAAAGTCATTTTTTTTTTAATAAAATGTCATTTTTAAGAATGCTTAAATTGTAGTTCAATATGTGAGTAAATTTTTACTTTTGCAAAGATCAGTTCAAACGCTAAATCCGACCCTGTATATCCGAAATTTTTTGTAAATTATTCAAACTAAAATTTTGCACAAAATTCGTCTAAATTACGTTAATCTGAATAAGTACTAAATTGTTAACTGTTTTTCTTTCATCAAATGAAATATTTTATGTGGAAAGTTATTATATTTATTTTTGTCAATTACATTGTTATCGGGTGGTCAATAAATATTTAATAAAAGAGCGTATATATATATATATATATATATATATATATATATATATATATATATATATATATATATATATATATATATATATATATATATATATATATATATATATATATATATATATATATATATATATATATATATATATATATATATAATATGCATTCGTAGAATACCCACATTACAGTTCCATAGGGGTGTATATTTTTACCTTTGTGTGGAGCATATCACAAAGGTAAAGTCCGACCCTAGATGTAATATCATCATCATAAATTTGTTCCGTAAATTGTTCTTGCATCATCGAAACACCAATCACGAAGTCACCTAGTCTCCATCAGTTTCTTACGAATGGCCTTGTGTTTCACAGACAATCTGTACAGCTGTCAATTTTACATACACAGGCATGTATATGTTTACTTATATATACAAATATATAAGCATACATTCATACACACATACATTATACATACAGACACATTGAGTTCTCTATGCAATTCAAGTTCAGTGGAGGGTGGAGGGTTCCCTTCTACAATACCACCCCACTATAGGACACCTAAGATCTTTTCCCCATGTCTTTCCGTGCCATTATTCTGTGAATAGAGTGCCCTCTGGAATGCCCCACCGTGGCAGTCTCTTAGTCAAGGTCCGTTGAATTGGCCGGACCGTACCGCAACCCTCTCTCTGCCCTTGTCCGGTATTCAACGAAACGATTGTTAGGGTATGTTGTGCCCAAAGAAAGCGCCGCAGTGCTGAAAATGCAGGAAAGGGTGCTTGCTGTGAAATTGCTGTCGCCGTCATGGCATAAAGAAATAAGAAAAATATACGCATAAAGTAGATGTACAACTAACATATAAAAGCTTTCCTATTATTATAGGTCAATGTTTAGATAATAATATTTAACAATACCAAGTATATGAATATAGTTCAAAGGTTCTTTTCTAAACTGTCGTAAATGTAACTCAAAGTTCTACCCAGTACTTCTTCAAGCAACTCTAATTTCTTTTGGGACAAGAAAAAAAATTTAAATTTTAACCAGAATTATTTCTTTATTAAAAAAAAATTTTTTTTTTCGATTCATGTAAACTTATTGCAATTAAGCCTTGACATTGTACAGAGTTAAGATTCAATTCGTTTGGTGTATAATTGCACTTCATTTCGCTACATGACTGTTATAATGTTACTTGGAAATGACTATTGGGATAGTAAGTAAATATCTAAAAGTCTTTTTCAAAAAAGAAAAACAATAACTTAATACCAATTCTTGTAACAAGTAAATATTTATAGATTTGGGGCCTGGACCTCTCCAGATTATTTTTATTATACAAGAGTTTTTAAATTTATTAAAGTTTTTGTTTCCACTGTATGCATTAAAAGTTCCTTTTCAACAATGAATAAAAGTAAAAACATCTCTTTGTAATAAAACTGGTATCAAGAGCAAATTTAGCTTAACTTTCGGTACATAGAGGCATGGCTATAAATACGGATGAAGGTTTAAAGCAAGCTGGCCTTAACACTAGATTTACGGATGTTGATCCTGTACCTATTTTTACAGAAGTGAGATAATTTGACTCATACAAGAAAATGGAAGTTTTTTCAAAGAAAATAGTTCCAAATGAATTTAAATGAAATGTTTATTATCAAAAAAGTCATGGAAAACATTTTTTTGCATATAAAATCTGTTTTTGAAACTCATTTTCAAGCCAACATTTCTATTCCATTGAGCACAATGGTTTCTACTTCTGTTTCTTTGGCATGATTGTTGAACTTGACCATTCTTCTGTGAATCAGAAGCATGAATTTCTGTTATTGGAATGGAATTGTTCTCGACTTCTTCTCTATATTTACTTCTTAGCTCTTCAGCCAGTTGGAAAATAAAATCTTGACTGTTGCCCAGCCCTGATAGGATCAATAAATTTCATGTTACGTGATTAACTGTTAAACCATTCTATGAGTCCAATTGGCTCACAACTGTGATAATAGGTATACCAATTTGTTAATGCGAAATGAAGGGATGCGGAAGAGGAATGAAAGTTTATATATATTTTATTACTTAACTAAAAACCAACGTATGTTTTTGAAAAGTGATATTAAAGTTTTATGTATACGTAGTGATCAAATTTTTAATGATTCAAATTGGCTCGATCCGTAAATCTAGTGTTAAAATGCTAAAAGAATTATGTTGCTAGTATAAAACGGTAGTTTATAAATTACTGATTATGCCATTCTGCTTTCGAAGTTTGTCCTGCAGGGTATATAATCTTGCAAAAGAAAACTAAAAGGGTATGTTATAACCCCTTAATATCTTGTTTTTAATTTTCTTAGTTATTCATTAAATCACTTTAGTTTATATTCGTCTGGTAAATACTGGAGCTTACATAAAATGTTCCAGTATTTATCAGACAAATATAAAACTGGTAAAAACTTAAGCATAAATTAAAAGATTCCATATGGTTGCAAATAAATTTTTCAAGTTACAGTGTATAGCGTTGCTGATCCATATTTGTGTATGAATGTACAGGGTGTTTAAAAAATGACCTGCATATTTGAAAAATCAATAAAAACTAAACGGACAGTGATAGAAATTTACTGTTTATTGCAATATGCTTGGGACAATAGTAAATTTTCAGGTAGACAAACCTTAAAATTAATTACAATATTCCACAACAGATGGCGCAGCAATCTGGAAAAATCTAAACTACGATATTTGTCTATGGGGACTCTTAAAAGACTACGTGTACCAGAACTATAAAGAAACAATTGAATAACTGGAACAGTCCATCTGTTCTGCATGTGAAACCATCCCGCCTGAGACGTTTACACGGGTTTCTGATAATTTCGTTCTGAGAATACGACATATTATTGCTGCGCATGGTCTGGAAAGTATCGTAGGTTAGATTTTCCCAGACTGTAGCGTCATCTGTTGGGGAACATTGTAACTCATTTTGAAAGTTTGTCTGCAAAAAATTTAATATTGTCCCAAGCATATTGCAATAAACTGTATATTCCGTTTAGTTTTTATTGATTTTTCAAATATACCGGTCATTTTTGAAACACTCTGTATGTACTTTGTGCGTGTGTGAGTAGTTCACTGCACTTCAGATTAAGACTTTTGATTCTCCTCTAAAAATAATTCTAGCTAGATCAGTACAAGAGAAAAAAGGTTAAAACATTTATTATTTGATAATAATTGTATTGCATGCTGTGGTAAATTTATTCAATACAGCTTGATGCATATAAAGAAAAGCATCATTTTTGCTTTTCCTTCTTAGTTATATTTCATAATTCAGTGAGAGAGAAATTTAAAATTTTAGTCAAAAATCACTCTGGAAGATCCACCGTTGACTTTAACTAAGAACTTCTGTCTGTTTTTGAGAATTCATACGTTCCACGATGTATCCAAGTCCATTTTATGTTTTCACAGGAGAATTTTCTTGAACGTAGGTAGTAAAATACATTTTAGAATCCTTTAACGGCTTTGCATGCTAGAAGGGCCAGAAATTTTCTAATTCCTTATCAACTATTTTCTTTCAGTATCTGTAAAAGTAGAAAAATTGAATTAAGTTTTAACACCGACATCATAAACTGATTTATTACATTTATACTAGTTTTTAACACTATTTTGAATCTCGAGTATGTACTTTTCTCAATGGTGAAGATTTCAATAAATTTACAAACTGAATTGCATTATATCAGAGTAAAACTTGTCGTACCCTGAGTTTTCAATTTTTGCATATGTAAATACTTTTATTATACATATTTTTCTAAAATACCCTTAATATTTTACATTATTTGTCATTTAGAAAAGGCAAATCAATGTTCTCCTCACCATTAAACTAACAGCATGTTTTCTTCTCATGTTCAGTTGTAAGTAGCTATTTGAGCAAAATATATAGTTAGATGTCTGAGTTTAAATTACGTTTCAAAATGTTTCAATTCACTACATCGGTAAGAGTTTGCAAGTTACTCTTAGGTTTGGTTTGGTGTGGACCACTATGGTCTACTTTTTTGCAGCACGAGAGCTAATGAGACCGAGATTTACTGCTTAACCGCTTGAGTGAAGATTTTTCTTATATATATGCTAATAATGCGGAATGAAATGAGTAGTCATTTTTTTGGAGAACAACAGAAATGGTTGTAGTTAACACTATTATTATGTAGCAAGTCATTTTTACAAGAATATTCTTTATTCTCACTTATGACAAGAATGTTTTGCTGCACAAATTCCACGAATTCCTTTTTTACATATGGTGCAAATTAAGTTGGATCGTCTAATTCCATTACCATTTTTTTACTGCATACATCCCATTGTCACCCAGGCAATTTTTCTACAGAAAACTTTGTACTTATTGGTAGTCTTTCCGTGGCATTTTTGCTTGCTAATCATTCCTCCTCTATAGCGTCCATAATGATCAGCATAAGACTTATTGAGAAACTGAAAACAGTTTCTGATTTCTATACAACAACGAAAAGTTTTTTTTTTTACTACAAATAAATAAATAAATAAATAAATAAATAAAACATGCTCATTTTGTCTACCGTACCACAATCCACGGCTCTATTGCATTTTATTTTAATTCTTATATTATTAAAATAAAATACAGTGCCGACTAGGATAGAGCCTAGGCCCAGTCGGGCTGTGCTTTAATCAGGCCCTGTTCGTGGCAAGGTATTTCCTGTGAGAAAAGAGCTAGTAAGCAAAGACGTTTGGGAATCACGGTTTCATACGATGATCTGACGCAGGCTATGCCACTGACTGCATTTGCAAAAGTGTCCTGCACACACAGTGTTGTTTGGAAAAGTTATCTTAACCTCCTACTAAATAAAGTTGAATATTCCTACATCCTTGACTATCCTAAATATCGTAAAAGTTGTAATAAAGAAAAAAATATTTTAGGCGTAGTAAAAGGTTGAAAAAAAAATAGAAGTAACTCCTTTGCTAAATTTTCAAACTTTCCTCGAGAAGAAAAATGCACGGGCAAGGTGTTTAAAAATGTGGGGAAAACCCCGATGTCTTGAATTTACGACTTCTCATCTGAATAAGTTGGTAACGAGAGATAAGCAGCTGTGTCTTTTGTTTTGAAAGAAAGACGAGCTCTTGCGGCCCTAACCTGTTTCTGAGCGTATTGCCTTGTTTAGCTTGTCATAAAAACAGGCGTTTACCGCGTCTTTGAACTGCGGGTCAGATGTCGTTGAGTCAACTAGACCTACTCTATATTTCATTACCCACTTCCACCTCGCGAAATGTAGCAATTTTATTAAGACTCCACTTTAAAATCCTTAAATGGCATCCTATTTAAACATGCATATGAATATATCTACTAAATAATACCACAGACAATTACTGACAGGCTCTGATTTTATCTCACTAGTACACCTGGAGGCTTGCTACTTGTTATTTGTACGAATGCCGAAGATATAGGTATATAAATATAGTAGATTCTCGGTAATTCGATGGGGAAGAGACCGGACCTAGCTCAAATTATGAAAAACTCGAATGATCGCAAATGATTAATTGAATAGAATAAAGATAGGAATATAAACAAAATTTTTAAATTTCAAAGTATATTTTAATTTTAAAAAATGTACTTGTATAATATTACATTAATTGCTGAAGATAAGTTGATCATATCTTAAAGGGATTTTCAGTTGTTTTTTGTTTAAGTACTTTGTTTCTTTTAAGTTTCACAATTTTCTAACATTCCACTGTTGGCCGGAGTCGCCTCGGGTTGTTGTTCTACGCACCTCGTGGCGGTCTCGAGCGATTTATTACTCTATTTTTTTCTATATTTTATTCTATATTCAATTCTATCTTATTTCTACATTATTTTAAATTTGTCCATTTATACATTATTATTATTGGTAAGTCGGATTTATGGAAAACAAGAACAATCGAGACTACTGTAGAGATATGTATACCCCCATATATACATATATATAAATTATATGCTTTAGTGGCAAACATTCAGTACATTATATAATTATAATTTATAAGAGTCTAATAACCTGGCATTAGACTATAATAAAAAAATAAATTAATAATAATATATATATATATATATATATATATATATATATATATATATATATATATATATTAAAATATTTTATTTTAAATTGAGGATAATTTCTTATTTTTAGGAGAATAATAAACTCTAAAAGATCTTTTGGCTCGAAAGATACAAAATTTTCATTTGTAGATTTATAAAATAAAATTTTAGGTGCAATTTAAGTGTTTAGTCCTAATGCTGCTACCGATTGATAGACGGAGTTCAAAAATTTGATGGTCTCTAATTTTGGTGTATGAATCATGTGCTAAATTTTCTCTTTTCAGATCGTCCATTTGGTTTCCTGTTACACTGATTATACTCTCGCGGAGACACAGATACTCGTAATATATTGAAATAGTAATAAGATTTTTTCATCCGAAACCAGATATATCTAAAAATTTAAAAATTAATATAAATTTTCTTGTCGATTCTGTGATTCCAATATTTTGAATACGCATACTTCGTATAAAAGAATTATTAAAGAAATGTTAATTTAAATTGCCTCAACACATATGGCAGTTTGCTCTAAAAGCAAAATATTAAAAATGAAATAAAAGAAATTCTATTTCTAGAAATATATGAAATCAGGCTAGGAACTCAATTCTAAGGCAAGAAGCGTGTGAGTAATAAACCTAGCGTTTCTGAGGAAATTTGCAGAAAGAGAAATCGAGCATAATATTTACGACTGTAAACAACGGAATTGCATTCGAAAACAAGCTTTTATTTTACTTCCCCACCTTATAAACTTTGAACTATCCAGCATTTTATCAATAACGTGATCTCCATATTTTGTTCCGAAGACTGGGAAGAGATCGCACCGTTTTCTTTGGAAAAAAACATCGACACAATAATAATAACAACAAAGTAAAAACTAACTGAAAATGACCACAAATTTTACCAGCCACCTGACAAATAACTCAGGCTCAATCATTCTGGAATTCGAGGAATAGGGTCCCCATCCCCTTCTCTGGGTTTTTTTTCCTCCTGTAACATTTTTTTTCTTAGGCGAAATTCATAGATCACGGCTGCGGAGAACCAATTTTCAGGGCCCCTTCAGGGAACAATAACACCTAGATTGGTGCCCCCGCCCGAGTCCCTCAAATTTGTGAGAGCGAACTGCCTCCCCACTAACGACAGTCGCATAAAAGGGACAACCCGTGGCAGGCGATTGTGAAGACCCCAGGTGTCCCATTCGAGCAATTGCTGGAATGATATTTACACTTTTCCAGTGCCGGTCACGCCAAGTTTGTGGTGAAGTATCGCCCGCGGCCCCTCTACCTTTGTGTGAAAAGCTAATAAATAGTCTGACAGTGATACCTGTGAAATTTAAACAGAGCCACAAAAGATCTCTGGTCAGCGAAGTCACATAAACTAAAAGCATTTTGTCTCCCTTACGACGCCCTGGAGCCGTCACAAGTCTTACGCGACTTTACACATCCAGTGATTCGAATGTCAGTAGAGACATTGTGGGGATCTGTGGTTTTTACTATACTTTGGCAACATTTTCTTTTAACAAGAGTAGTGATGCTTCTCTCTGGCTCTTTAATGTGGGATGTTAAGAATGAGTGAAATGTATAATTAAATATATAAACTAAAATTAAGACTTTGTGATTGAGAAATGACCAAAGGGAAGGGATTTGCTAGGAGTTTATTGTATATTAGAATGTGACATTACAAAGCAAGTACATTACTATCAATAGAGAATTAATGACTACTAACATTTAAGATTTTAAAACAATTACAATAGATAAGAATAATAGGAACGAGGGGGGATACATAATACATAAACACAATCAAATATAATTAAATGTATATGGATTGGATCAGCATTGGGAAAATGAAAACCCAATAAGATTTAGGATTAAAGGAATTAAGAATTCACTTACTACAATGACTTTGAATGTTTTCACTCCAAACGTCGTCAAAACTATCCACTTTAACGAAACATAAAGAAAAAACAGAGTATATTGGGTCGTAGACGATTTAATCCCCCCTCTAAACTCTCTAAGCTTACACTATTATTTTTCTATTTTTTTTTTCAGATGGTGCTACACTCAACGGTAACAAAATAAACACACTTTACGAAACTATTAAGCCATTGCTGCCGCTGATCCAGCATCATGGCTGCTGGACAGAACAGCAGTTAGTAACTAAAAGTACTGGCAGTAACTAATCTTGAACACTCATTCTCAACATTATAGGAGTTGAAATATTTCAAACCGATTTTAACGAATATCTCGCAGGGATGCAGCGTAGGTTTCTGTAACCCGGGTCAGGCACTACATCTGCCACTCCTTTTCTCCTGCGCAAAATATGATTTTATAAAATAATAAAGCCTTTGGGAGCTACCAAATATTAAGCTGATAAGAGGTTTATTTTTCTCCAAAATTTAAAATTCTAACAAACTTGAGAGCAAAATTGAACTGCGATTGTATGCTTTTAATTCATAACTAATTACTAATATATTCTATTAGTAATAAGTTATCTATAAACAGTAGTACTCCTTTAAAAAAAGTTATTGCTAATTGAAAATTATAGTAGGTATTTTTCGAAAACTACTGTTTGTTCAGGGCCTGATTATAGCACGGGTACTTGTGGCACCGTACCCTGGGCACGAAATTTTAAGGGGCACGAAAATTGAGTCGAGTGCTTGAAACACATTAAATGGAGAAAATTGCAAACTTATGCTACCATCATTAAGTTTTAATAAATTATTGTTCGAGGTAATTATGTGTTTGTCATGAACTATACTGTTTCCTATTTACTTTAATTTTACTGTTATTTACCTGATAGTGAATTCCTTCAGCAGACCTGGTATTCTTTTTATCGTATGGGTTATAGCATATTCATAAGACAGATTATTAGCAACTTACCACTATATTTTTAGCTTGGCTAAACAGAGATAATAATGATTAAGTAAAATGAAAATTTGGTGTTTTTGATTTTATATATTACTTTAATGCTAACTTCTTAAATATGTTTGCTAATTCAATGTTATAATTTTTATATGACTGTATCATGATAACTTGTCGCTATAAATTTGCAGTGGGGGTGGAGGACACAAAAATTGGATTGTGCCCTGGGCACAAAAGTATCTTAGTCATGCCCTGCTGTTTGTTACAATATAAATTTTTTATTTCATTGAAGAAAATCATTTGGATCATTTAGCATCAATCTAATGTCCATAGACACACACACATTTTAATGTATCCTTACAGATATATTCAATTCAGCGATGGGAACTTTGCCGACCTGTAATAAAATAGTATCCTCTTTGCATTCTTATGTTACTCTACTAATCTAGCATATAACCCGACATATTACGGGATCAGAATTTTTAACTTTTTTCGCAGAATTGTAAAGTACTATACAGGGCTCGATCAAGGCAAAGTTTAGCCCAGGGCCTGGTAGTCATTCGGCCCAATTACCCTCCTTTCAAGGGGAAAAAAAGTTTATAAAAGAGAATACAAACGAATATTTTTGGAGGAAAGTTTATATTCATTTTTTTATGTTTACATACCTTTGTAGTAGAGTCGAATGCCAAAAATCTGTCTATCTCCAAGGATATAAACTGTTACACTTGCAATTAAGTTTTTATGTAAAATAAAATAAAATAGCATAGGTAAGATTAACAAATAGCTATTCGTAGATTTTAAGACAAAATTAATAAGAGAAAAAAATAATAAAATTATTAAGCAAATAACAATTGTATCTAAGTTTCAGAAATATAATATAAAGGGCTAATATTTCTTTATAACTGGCTGAAATTTTTAATTTATTACTAATTTATATTACATAAAATGAACTGCATAAAAAAGAATAAAATATTTGTGATAGTCTATTTTTCCATTACAGTAATCATGAATGAAGGTACAAAAATACATGTACTTAAAAATATACTCTTATATACATATATTACTGACAGGGCTACATACAGTACAGTTGAATGCCAAAAATCTGTATATAAAAGTGACTAGAGTGATGTCAATAAGTAAACTGGAGTGTGTTTTAGATAAAAATTCTCAGCATTTTAACCGTTTTTATTTAATATCTGAATAAGGTTTCATGAAATATTACTTGAAGAATGAACAAAAAACATTTTCAAATTTTGTTAATTAAATTATTTAAAATTTAATAAGTAAGTATCAAATTTTAGGGAGCCCAGGGACTAGGCCCAGTCGGCCCGTGCTTTAATCAGACCCTGGTACTCTATGAGGCAGATAAAAAAAATGGTTTGTTTTTTGGCTGAGAATTATCTTGCAACAAAAAATAATCGATGATTAAATTTAAAATTATTACATATATACCTAATCTATTATTTTAGCCAAATATCAAAGAAAATGATTTACGTCATATCTAAGTTCAGTGAAAGTAAGTTCTAAGTATGGAAATAATGCAAACGATATTTAAATAATTTAAAATTAAAAAAAGGTTAAATGAGATAGTTAAATGAATGAAATCATAATGCTAGAAAAAATGTTTTTAACTATTTATTATGTGATCAATTGATAATTTTAATCGCCTGCTCTTAACCGGGGAAAATAGGGCTTGAAATATGGCATTAAATGCTAGAAAAGAGGAGAAGGTTTGGATTTCGAACGTTTTAAAGACAGTATTTTTTGTTGTGATATAAAGCATATTTATACCAATTTATTTTAGAATAGGATCGATAGTTTAGGAGAAGATAAACTTTACTCGCTTTGAATTCTGTTAACCCTAACTCATTAAGAATCCAGTATGTATGCCTGTATCCATTCTAGGTCCAACCGCTTCATAAATTCGAGGATAGACCGACAGATAACTTAGGCTATTATTATATAAGCGATTTATAGTATCCACGGTAAACATTTTCCCGTTGTAAATTGATTAGTTGGATATTTTCTAATGAATAGCTATTTGTTTTCTTTAGAGATCCTTCTAGATCAGTGGTTCTAAATTCACGTGAATCTTAAGTGATCTCTTCAAAAACAAAAGGATAAAAAGGACAAAATTTGTTTTCAAATTAATAAAGTTTTCGTGTGGTATATAGAATGCGATTAACTAGCAAATTTGATCAACAAAGTGCTTTTACTGTAACCATAATGTAAGCTTAATAAAGGAAAGATTTTACGTGTTGAACATGCTCTCCTCATATTTCCTGCATCTTCGGCCGGATAGTAAAATTTAAGGGAAAGCAAGTATTTTTACCCCTTATTAGTCGACATAGTTCCATACTTTCGTCTTTTTTTTTTTGTGTGTGTGTGTGTGTGTGTGTCAGGACTATTGGTAAACCATACGAAGCAGAGAATGACTTCGTTTAATTTGAATTCATCGCTACTAGCATGTCTCTTTAAATTCTGCAATTAACTTTATATTTCTAATTAAATCTATAATTTATGTAACTATCCCTGTGAAATAGTATACAAATTATCAGATATTTGTTTTTCTTCTAATTTTTATTTACTTATTTATAATCTTGGGTGCGTTGTAGGGAAAACAGGAAATCGATGGATAAGATATCACATATCTGATCACAAGTAAGTCAATAAAAAATTTTTTACTGACAAGAGTATTTTGAATTTTCGAACATAATAGAACATATATATTTTCCTCGATAAAAAGTTCTTTTGGATCTTAGATTTGAAAAAAAAAAAATCCAACCCCGAAAAAATTGTTTAAGTATTATTAAAACAACACCAATAAAAATTAATGTTAAACTCTTTTAATATATTTTGATGTTATTGTTGTGTGTAATAAAATAGTACTGTCTAGTAATCGGTGGCATCAAAATGATCGATAATCCCTAATTCACTTTATACTATTTAAATAGTTTTTTGATTTCCTCTTACACGAATCACAGCACACTTTAGCGACAAACTCGCTTCAATAGGGCCTCTTTTCATTTCAACTGTTTAAATTAAAACGAATCTTTCTTATTTATTTTCTGCTCAATAAAAAATTGTCTTATCCTGATGCATTTAAATGTGTGTATATTATCAGCAAATACTACACGAGAAATTTAAATGCTCGTTAAAATCGAGTGTTTACGATGCCCTAGCAGTAATAGTTTTGTTAAGGATCAATTCTATCAAAATTACCGCAAATTTAGGTTAAGAAAGTAGTGTATTTTGAGATTTAAAGTGAGATATAAAATACGATGCATGCATTTTTTTAAAAATGTATACATTGTCCTACTTCTCGGAGGCAGAAGAACAGGCTCTCTCTCTTTAAATTGGAACAATAGCTGCTGACCATCCCTGGATGGTAGGTGAACAGAGGAGCGAGGAGGGCGTAGAAAAATAAGAAACTAGAGAACGAATCTTTGAGATGATTCGAACTGCAGAACACTGGTACCTTGGAGGTATGCTGGGGAGGTTTCTTTCGAGTGGAATAATCGAGCGTGTTGGAATACTTAGTTCAGAAAATTTTATCCACTCTGGATGTTTCAGGGATTGTTTTTGGTAATTTTTCAGTCGAGATGCAGAGACTCGCTATCTAAGTTATATCTTCTCAAATATGTAGTTTTTAAAGTTTTTTTTTAATTTTAAGTATGTAATATACATATATATATATACGTATATACGTAATAAGACAGACTTAACGATGGGTGGTCGCAGTCATGGCCCATAAAAATGACACCGTTTTAGCTAGAGACCTTTATTAAGATAACATTGGAGGACGGGTTCCCACTTTATTATAGGGACAGGACAAACTGACAGGTCAGCTAGCATGAAGTTATAAGAAAAAGTCTCTTAACACCTGGGTCAACATCTCAGTCAAAATCTGTAAGAAAATTTCAAGGAAAAATCTGCCTCCGATAGCGTGCATCTCCTTTTTTGTTTGGAAATTTCCTAAATTGTCCGCCATGGCAATGTAGAGTTATAATGGGTCAGACCCTTCTCTGAGGACGTAAACGGTAGCCCCAGTGGTCCATTTAGGCTGGAAGTTAAAAAGGGGAATGCAAAAGAACGCGGGAGTTTTTAGCCCTTGACTTAAGTTTCGAAAACCCTTGAGAATTTTCCTTATATATATATATATATATAACACATTACTCGCATATATGTGTACTATAGCGTGTCTTATTCAATTTGTAAATGAGTTTTTGCATATAGACAAATTTTCTGCCTAGAATTCAATTATTTTATTGTTTAGGTTACCTAAGATTTCACAATATGGTTATAATTCCAATTATGTTCAAAAATTGGAGAAATCTCACATTCATCTGTATGGTTGTGTTTTTGTTATGCATGCCGTGTTGATTTAGGTAGACGCCGGGGAGGTTTATGAATCCAGGTTAAATGCATCCGAGATCATGACGAAGATAACCTTATTTTCTTTTTAACTTGCATTGAGCCTAGTGGCCTTGTAGTGATGTACCATTGGATTCAAATTATATTATGCTGTAATACTCGAGGAGCTGCACCTACCTCCGAGATTAACGCATCATTTATTCAGTTTAGAGCTTGCTTTTATTGTCATTACTAAGGCCGGTTATTAAGGCTAGCATGCTATATTTAAATGCACCGAGTTGTGTTATTCAAAGTACCATTAAATGGTTTGTTCTTAATTTCGAACTACACATGTTTGTTCTACGCGTCATCAGCCCGCAAGTTACAGGGACTGGACGGCGGTTCTGATGTATTTGCCTGCCCCCCTCCGAATGGATAAGTAAGTTTTCCCTGCCCAAGCGTATGCTCGTAATCCAATTAAAAGGGATGATCTCCTCCTCCCGCCAACTTTTTTGCCCAACCAAAGTGATTCGCACACCCCCGCACAGTTTAATAATTCTCTGGGGGGGATCGAATGCGGCTGTAATGGAGTGGTGAGCGGCAGTCCTTCCTTCCCTCCGCTGTTATCAATATTCGTTTGCGTAGCCGCTCGAATTCGCTCTCGTCGCTCATTTCGTGTCCCATCACTTATGGATTTGGCGGTCAATTGGTTTATCGAGTACGACTAGAAAATTCGGAGAGGATATACATGTATTTTTATCGGCCATCGTTCAACCTCTTATAGTGAATTTTCCAAACTTTCTTGAGAGGATATTGGGACCTCTGTCCCTCCCCCCTTACCCGATTAAAAAAAAAAATGTTTCTCTTCATTTTTATTATTTGGGTGTGCTTGGGAGAGAAACAGGGGGGGGGGGAACTTGACTATGTAAAAAAAAAATATTGAGAAAAATAAATCAAAAAAGTAATTCTAATATATGTTTTTTTCGTGAAGAGAACCCACCATTGTTTTGTCGTTTCTTCGTAAAAATTAAATATTTCCATAAAATAGAAATAAAAGCAGGAATTTTAAATTTTGAATCATATTTTCTGAAAATAGAAATAATTACATATTGGCAGTAGGTTACAAATGTGAAACCACCTTATAAATCTAACGGAAGCTATTCATTTGCTAATCTATGGTGTCACTAGTGATCGTAGCCGCTATTTTGCTCTTTAGACATTTCAGTAAACAACAAATTGTTGTTGTTGTTACTTCCTGGAGATAGTAACTCTAACATGTTAACTCAAATGCAATGGAAAATAAAAATGGCTCGAGAGGACAACAAAAACAACCACGGTCTTAAAGTATACAACTCAATTTAATTATTATTAACATAAGACATATACTAAGATATTAAATTTATCAAACAGAGGTTTAAGGAAATGAAACAATGAGCGTATTTAATGGTCAACAAAACTTAAATCAACTTAAAAACAACGAACTAGCCACGAGACAAAAGTAATACTACCTGCACGATAGACAAACGAACGAGCCACCCACTCGGCTAAGCAAACAAAACACTGTATTGAAACAAACTAGGAATGACGCTTCGGGGAAGAGATACTGCAAGAGGTGAGATTTAACCATGGGGTCTAACAGTTGTAAAAGACTTGAAGCAAAGGTCTTTAAAAATAATTCTGAAGTGATGTGTGTAAGTCCACTTTATCAAGCGATTTTTTTATATTTAAAGGCTTCGCAAAATTTTAAGACAACTGCGTATAAGTCAACCTACCTTTTCCAAAGAACAACTTGGAAATCAATGGTAACCGAAGAACTTAATTCTTATATCTAGCTGTAAGTACAAAAACCTTTAAATTACGTGGTATCTCACGTTAGAGTTCTCAACTCAAAGTCGAAGAGTTGTAAAATTATCCTCTCCCAAGAAATATCTGGCTACGCTGCTGATTCACTTGATGTAGAGAGCATTATTTTTCCCTCTTCTCTTTCAATGTGATAAACTTCAAGTGAGATATCCCCTTTTCATAATAAATGGATGAAAGTTAAAATTAAATAATTTCTCTGTCATTAGGACGATTCTGTCACAGCAATTGTAATTAGAATAAATGCTTATCAGATATCAAGAGAGGCATCTTTTGACAAGAGGCACTCGAGCGCGGATATCAATAATCAGTGTCAATAGAAAGAATATAACTTGTTTAGAAATTTCCACTGATTCATTAAATAAAGGATTATTCCTTAAATAAATTGATTTTTGCCGAGTTAGATTTTATTCAAACTGATGTCTCGCTGATATTGTTGTCGTTTTCTAACAAAGCACTAAGAAGGCTATATTAGTTATTGTCGAGGGAATTCAGTATTTGACATGGAATAATGAGAAGAAAAACAGTCGAAATAAGTTCTCAGAATCGCTTCATGTAACAAGTTTAAATATATAGAGAGAAAACTGAAAAGAAAGAAGATTTTCTCACTAAATATTTTCAGCAAATTCTGTTTTTTTATTTTTTTACTCTGTGTGTACGTACAAGAACTTTTTATTTAATTTTTTAAATAAAAAAACTATCGTGCACACATGCAAGAGAGCACACATACACACAGAATGAGCTTTTTTAAAAAAATAATTCACTTATCTTTAATTTATTGAAATATTTAAAATAATTTATTGAACTTTATTGAGAAAATCTACTTCTTTCTAATTTTCTGCTCTTGAGAATGAGTTTTGTCACAAAGTTCGGTTAGTGTTCAGTGAATACTTGTAATATTTTAATAGCTTATATACTTATAATATATTAATTTATTTTAAGAGGATTGTTTACTTTAAAAAATTTTAGAAATGTCAACTTATAAAATCCAAACAGATTTGAAATTAGAAGTAAAATGTAAGTTATGATGTATAAAATTAAATCGTAGTGTCTCGCTGGCGCTTTAGATAAAAATCACCAGCAGTTGAAAAGAAAAATTAAGAATTATCAAATATTGTTGATGAATAAGCAAAAAAGAAAACAAATAAAAGTTCAGTTTATTTGTTCATTTTGTTACTTTTGTTTAATAGGATATACATTTTAATAAGCTTATAATATTTACGTTTTCAGGGCCGTACGCAAGGGGGGGGTTAGGGGTTTAACCCCTCTTGCTCGGATGCTTTTGGAATGTGCAATAAAGGTGTAACACCAAACATTTTCAAACTCCAAGAAATATTGGTCGCTCTACCTATTTCAAACAGTGCAAACGAAAGATCCTTTTCGAGTTTACGTCGTTTAAATACATATTTAAACAATTCAACGGGTAATAATAGAATGAATGGATTGGCGCTCTTAACCATTCATAGACAATTTACCCCAACTGTAGAAGACATTTTAAACGAACTTGCATAAAAAAACCTTCTTTTGGCTATTACTGTATAAATCAATAAATTTTTATCGTGTTTGTATAGTGGTTTAATTCCCTATTTGTTGGTAAGTTATTTTTTATTTTTTGGTCAAGTTCATTGGTTTTCTATAGAATATTCACACATATACGGTTATTATTTAGGTAGATGTTACATTATGAGTACTTTTTTTCTGGCTTGATTCATTCCTACTTTTTAGTAAAAATAAAATATTTTACCTCTTATTGAAAAAAAAAATGTTCTTAAACTTAGAAAATCAAAGCAAAATTTGACTAAACAATGTTGTCTAAATAAAAAGTCAAAATTGTCTAGCTGTCTAAATTAGGGAAATAATAGTGCTTTATTACATACTCGAATAAGTTAGCAATTTCAGAAAGTTATGACTCCTCCCCCCCCTTGAAAAAATTCTGTATACTCCACTACACGTTATATATTTATTTTATCTTTTAACTTTTCCGATTTCTTATCAGTTATATGAGACACTCACAAAAACATAAGAGCGAGCGTCTGTGCATTGGTCTAAGTTATGAATCTACAAAGAATCCATATTGGTAAATAAAAAGGAGGCACAATATTATCTTGCACGCAGGTGACTAATAATCTACAACCAGCCCTGTAAATTATACCCTCTAACCCCAACGCACACATATATATTCTTAGACGCAGCAATTCAAAGCTCGTGGAAATTCAGAAAAAAAGTGAAAGCAGTTCCTGTTCTCTTAATATGTGTTTCGGTTTACCGCAATAAAAGTCCGACATTTATCTAATTTCCGAGACACCATCTCGATGTGCGCTTAATTACAGGCGTCAGCTCCGTCCTCTTTACAGGCTCAAAACAAACGATCCTCTTCTATCTACTCATCACTTTCCCGCATTCCCACTGATAACTCAATTGGGAGGTTTAAAGGCAGATTAAGATTCCCCGCGTTCCTTCCTTGCAGTCCGTTCATGACAAGATTAACGCTGGGACAATTTTTATGGGATTATGGGATTGGAGCACGGCCAAGACGGATGAATCACGATGAACCCTCCCCCCCTACTATTATCTTCCCCCCTTTCTGAATTAATTCGCCGAGTTTTCAATTGCTGACGTAAATTGTTTTGCTCGCAAAATAGCAGTGGATCGGAGAATAAATTTTGCTGAGTAATCATTTGCGAAGGCTAATTCGGAGTTGTGAAGATCGGTCTAGCCCTGTTACGAAAAGGTATTCGTAAATTCCAAAACGACAGTAGAAATACGAAACAGTTAGCATATCCAACAGATGCTTCAATGGAATATGAAAGTATATGAAATCCAATGTAATCAATATGAAAGCAAAAGTTATCTTATATAAAATTTTAATAACATCAGTCTTATGCATGCGAGACTGGACAATGACTAGTGGTAATGATAAGCATCTTTGAAAGAAAAGCCTTGAGAGGTATTTTTGGAAGTATCTTTGTATACAAAAGGATGGTATGTGGCTGAGAAGAGCATAACATGGAACTGTGTCAAGCATTTAAGGAAAAAAATGTAATTAATTACATCAAAGTGCAAGAATAAAATTGCACTTGGTTGGTCTCTCAATAAACTTTAACGCCAACTGGTATAGGGAAAACAGTTTCATCAAACTTACGTTGGGTAGAGAAAGGCCTTTTAATTCGGAAACATATTCAAATTAGAACCCTGTTAAAATATACAATCTTTACATTAATTATCATAGCTTCTAAGGAAACTTTAAAAGTTTTAAATGCATTTTTACCGAAAATAAAAACACTATTGCACACATTAATTTCAAATTTTCACAGTAAATGCAATGTAGACCTAAAATGAAACTCCGACTTATTTCGTTGCTCCTTTTTTTATTTAGTATTTATATTTTTAGATATTTTGCCTTTTTTTTGTAAATTCAATCTCCAAGTGTAATATTTCTTATTCTTTTTAAAAATTTAACTAGGTAGAGGATTATACCTATAAATTGTTTTTAATATAAGCAAAAATTATTAATGAAACTCGCTTTGTGTTAAAAGTCGAACTACAGTGTGTCAGAAAAGCTAAAAAAAAATTTAAAACAATATTTCACGTTTTTTATATAAAGAGTTTTCATTTTTTAAAAGCAAAGTAAATTCGACAAAACTAATTAAATAAACTAGAGAAAAATTAATGAAAATCCTGTGTTTTTACAATAACAATTGTTTCTTACATCAATGGTTTTAATATTTGTTTTAAAAATATTATCTTTCATCATTAGCTTTATTTTAATTTTTCTTTTATATTGTGGCAACTTTTGAAAAGAAAGAATAATAAGTTTTTCTGGTGATATTGGAAGTATTGTAAGATAACGGAAAGCTTATATATATGAAATTAATAAGAAAAAAATCTTACAGTGTGCTTCTTATCCTGTTTCCATGAAACCGTCTATATCATGCAGTATTTTAATAAGAATATTTTTAATAAAAGCAAAAATTATTACTGAAACTAACTTTGTGTTATAAGTCAAATTACAGTATGTCAGAAAAATTAAAAAAATTTTAAAACAAGATCTCACGTTTTTTATATACAGTTTTTATTTTTTAGAAGCAAAGTAAATTCGACAAAACTAATTAAATAAAATAGAGAAAAAGTGATAAAAATCCTGTATGTTTACAATAACAATTATTGCGTACATCGATGGTTTTAATATTTGTTTTAAAAATATTATCGTTTGCCATTGGCTTTATTTTAATTTTTCTTTTGTGGCGTGGCCACTTTTGAAAAGAAAGAATAATAAGTTTTTCTGATGATATTGAAAGTATTGTAAGATAACGGAAAGCTTATATATATGCAATTAATAAAAAAAAATCATACAATCATTGAATAAGAGAACAGAAACAATTAAAGAAGATGGGATTAGGTGGAAAATAAAAAAAATATCTTCCATGTATACTTGCTTAAAGGTAATGTGCCACTTAAAATCCATTTTTAGAAAATAAAAATCTACGAATTCTGTAGAGTAATTTTGAATAAAAAAGTGTTATGATCGCGAATTATTTCAGTTTCGAACGAAATATATATGTACCTAAATATCTCAATGTAATGAAATTAACCCCTTCAGTTCTCAACCAGAGAGCATTATTTGAGTTCTACTCAGGAACTTGATAAAAAAATTTCTTTGAATATTTAAAGACAATGTGCTAATAATATATCTGATGTCGCATCATGAAAAATAAAAATGATGTATGATATAATAGATATGTGTTATTTTTTGTATATTTTTAAAAATATATTACTTGAAATAATAATCATACTAAATATATTTAAAGTTAGATCGTTAGTAAATATGTTGGGGTTACACTGCAGTTTAAATTTCATCCCGGATTGGATTCTTTACTATATTTATCCTCATCAAGTATGCAAGTTTTTAAATAATTTTAAAAACTATAACTCTATTTGCTTGCAAATGTAAAAATTTGATACAATGAAATTGTGTATAAAATTTGTGTATAATGTCTTATATTTTAATATTCATTCATGCTTTTTATTGCATTTTCCTTGCTTTAATAAATTATGTACTTATAATTTGTGTTTAATCTCAGTATCATTTAGAAAATTTTAAAAATTGTTCTCCATACGTTTGCAAATTTGGTACAATCGGTGTTTAAATTTTATACTTTATTTTTATTTTAATTTTAATACTTATAGATTGCTCTTTTTATTGTATTTTTATGGCTCTTATGGATTGTTATTGCTTCTATCTTAACCGTTTGAGTGCTGAAGAGTTTTCTTATATATATGCTAATAGTGCGGAATGAAATGCGTATAATTTTTTTGGAGAACAATAGAAATGGTTATAATTAACACTCATTATTATGTAACAAGTCATTTTTACCAACAAAAATATTCTTTATTCTCACTTATTACAAGAATGTCTTGCTGCACCAATTCCTTTTTTACATAGAGCACAAATTAAGTTGGATCGTCTCCTTCCATTACCAATTTTTTACTGCATACATCACCTTTTCGCCCAGGCAATTTTTCTAAAGAAAACTTTGTACTTATGGGTCGTCTTCCTGTGGCATTTTTGCTCGCTAACCATTCCTCCTCTATAGCATCCATAATGATCAGTATAACACTTGTTGAGAAAGTGAAAACAGTTTCTAATTTCTATACAACAACGAAAAGTTTTTTTTTTTATTTTTTTTTATTTTTTTTTTATTAGAGATAAATAAATAAATAAAACACGCTCCTTTTGTCTACCGTACCACCATCCACGGCTCTACTGCATTACTACTCACCGTTGTATTTAATTTTAGTTCTTGTATTATTAAAAATCCCAATGGAGTCAAATGAATACAAACTGCGATGGATATGAATTCAACTGATCTCAACAGATGAGAAAATTGTACTAACCAACAGCAGCGTCTCCACATTTTTGGCACATAACATGCAAAGCGAGATAGCTCTTCGACGTACTCAAACGATTAAATGGCATATTTGCACTATTGGTACCAAAAGATATCTCTATAAAAACAAGTGGGAACCCCTAACTACATTTTCACCATATGTTGAAAATTCATTCTGAAAAGAACAGAACATTTTATTTTATTATGAATAAAAAAAACAGCTGTTATAATGTTTTTAAGTCCCGAAAGGTAGCATGTCCTCTTAAGAAAATAACTAAAATCTACTTAAAGAAATAATGTATTTACCTTTTTAATATTTTTAATCTTCAAGAGATTTTATTGTGTTTCGATATATTTCCTCCGGAGTTAAAATTTAGTACTCTCCTTACTGAAAAGAACAATTTCGTTGTGTCTTTAAATAGCCATCCTCATATCAAGAAAATTTGTATCAGCTTGTTCAATATATCGATCATCTCTGTAAAATCTGAAAAAGAAATCAAGTTTTTGAGTAAGAAAAAGGAGTCATTATTTAAGAGATAAAATATCTTGCAAAATGAGTGAATTTTAAATAAATCGAATCTCTTCAGTTTGACATGGCCAAAAGCTGTGCAACCATGGACTTTATATGAATATGAACTAATATATTTATTTTCCTTATTTTTTTTCCAAAGTAAGCATAGAAAAACTTGTAAATATCGCAATTTAAGTTTCCTAAAAAAGAAACGAAAAATTCTCTGTTAACACATTGCGTGCGGGTACACTTAGCAAAAGAATAATACCCGGAGGGTCAGTTTTTCGCGTAAATTGAATTATTCAGTTAAATCTCAATACAGCGAAAATTATTTCATTTTTTAAATAACTTTTACAACTAAACAATTTTATATTGAAATATATAAATAAATATATAAATAAAAATATATAAATAACAACCATACTATATTTGTAAACAAAAAATATTTTTTTTTTTTGTGGATAAATTTATAATAGTACCGTAAATATGAAAAATCGAATAGAAATAGTAGTATATAGTTTTAGTTTTTTCGAATTATATCAACATTTTTACATTATAAAAAAATGAAAAGAGCAATCATAAAACGAATAATGTAAAAACTAGTTTTTATTTGTCTCAATTTTTCCAGAATGTATGCAATAGACGAGACCATTCGGCTTCGTTTTCCTGTATATATCGTTATTTTTGTACCCACAAACAAACCACGTTGTTACACTAACCAGTACTAGTACGTGACCCGCACTCAAGTATCAATCGTCAGAAAACATACTAGTATGTGTCCAGCATACAATGTGTTAATAAAAAGTAAAATAGGTTAAAAAAAAACCTATTTGTAAAATTTATTATTATGGATAAGTATTTTGAAAGAGATGTTTTTGCACATGCTTGGAATATTCTTATCTTTATAAATTTAATTCAATACATTTACAAAATATCTTCCTTTACATCTTTAGAAAACATTAATAGCTAATGTAAAAGTGGTACAAAACTTTAAAATGATAATTTAATATATTCAGTCTTTTAAAAGATTAAGGAGTTATTTATATTAAAGAAAATTTTACCAGAAGATATTTTTCTTCCTGAAAAATAAAATTAATTATTTGAGCTGAAATCTCATGTTACTTTTATTTATCTATTTATTTAAACAAATATAGTATTTAAAATTCATAGCCAACCTTTTTTTTTTTTTTTTCAGGAAAGAAGATTTATTCTTATAATTGATTGGAAAAAGAGGTAAGATATCATTTAGATATATAATTAATTTGCAATATTTTAGTTGATTAAAATATCAAATTAAAATTAAACTGCAGATATGGAAATACCAAACGACCAATTTCAGTTATTAGTACTTATCTACACTCATGTCGGGAAATTTGAGATAGATGTTTTAAAATGTTAATCCTACAACAAATAGAAAGAGGTGTAATACAAAATACGTTTTTCTTTTTCGAGAACGGTAAAAGCCCAAATTATTTTATACTGGGTTGGTGTCGTTGTAATGGTACAGACAGTACCGTACGAACGATCCGTTCGTCCAGAGGTTCTCAACCTTTTCTAGGCCACTCCCTCCTTTACAACTAATATATATTTGAAGGCTTCTTCCATAAAAGTTATTGATGCCCAGGACGGTAGCCAGAAATTATTTTCGGAGGGGACCAAGGGAGATAGACATGTTTATTTGTGAATGATACTTCAACTGATGAAAGGGAAAACACTGTATTTACGGAATACAGTGCTGTATTTCCGACCAGGGTCATAGAAAGACTTTTATGGTCTAAGCGGTTTTTTTTTTTTTAAGAGAATAACTGTCCATATTCATGAACATATAGGCAGATAGCACACCCACACACACAAACGTGGGACATTGTCTGTCTACAAAATGGTCTTTCAAAATTTCGGTGTGGGGGGACCAGTCCCCAAATACCTCCCCCTGCCCATGTCCTTGCTGATCCAATTATTAAAATATATTTGTATATTATCTGTATATAATTTATCTGCTTACCTATCTAGTGAGGATCCCAAAATTGATCAAAACCTGTAATATATGCATAAAATCGATAAGAACGTTAAAGAACATAATATAAGATAGTTGAGTTTTCCCAATTCGTTAAGTCTTGTTCCAATTTCGTAAACACCATTTCTTTCTTCACTTTTAGTGATGCTTGTTTCCTGAGGAAAACTAAGCTACTGCACTGAGCCTAGGCTCAGCAAAATACTCTTTGGAAATGCAATTAAAATTTCCGTACTCTAGCTCAGGTTGGATAAATGGGGGACATTGGTGGGATACAAGAAGTATTAAATTAAATATGTATCATTAATTTAGTAAATATGTTATTCGATTGATTAGATTTTTAAAGGTATCATGCATATATTTATAGATGTCATATGTTTCCCTACTTGACTGATTTAATGCTCCCCATTTCCTCTCTGAACCGCTCCCATTTTTACACAACGTATTTGAATATATATATATATATATATATATATATATATATATATATATATATATTCATGTATGTATGTGTATATATGTATGTGTGTATATGTTTATGTATATATATGAATATATGTATGTAAAAGTCGAAGCGTTTTCTTTTTTCAAATACGTTGCATAAAAATATTTGGTAATTTAAAAGTTATTATAATAAAAAATACCAAAATTACTAACATTTTTGGAACCCCTTGCTTCATGTCCCCTAACACCAATTTAGGTCGCGACCTGCAGTTTAAGGGACTCACTCTGCTTTGAAACATGCATCGAGATGTGATGTTCAGAAAAATTTGCCTTTATCGCCAACGGAAGCGCTCCATCGCCAAGACGGCGGAACTAGCCTTCGAAGTGTGTAGTCCGTAAAGAGAATGGGGCCGCAGGGGGGCCCATTCTTTCGCGGCCCCGGACTGTCAGGGCCCGCAGATGGATCGACTGCGCCCCTAATTTCATTTGCACCCTCGTTCTGCGGGAGCTCACAGTCAGAATAAAGAGGGGGGATCAATTGATTAATAATTCGCAGCGACAAAAAAAGAAAAAAAAGGATGATATGACACTGCTTATGAAAGCAGCCGGTGATTAAGTTGTGGTGAAAGGAACAGATATTAAAAAAACAAGATGAAAAAAGTTGTTTCAAAGAGCATTCAGACATTTGTTTAATCGGGCGGGGGGTAAGGTTTTAATCTGATTACGGACATTTTAAATAAAGAAGAGAGAATCTGTAAAATTTATCGTTTGTGGATTTTAATAACACATTGCTTTTACCAAATCTCTTTCACGGGGCGATAAATGGGCTGGTCATTTTTCGAGGTTATTGGAGACATTTTATTTGTGTCGTCGTAGTGCAGTCGGCAGTTAAAAGTAAAAGTTTTGTTTGATTAAAAAATTTTTTAATCGCAAATCCTTATATTAATCTTGGGAGAATCGCTCGCAACTATAAATTTGACAGTAGATTTAATTTCCAAATTAAGGAAAAAATAACTTAATAATTGCAATAATTTTTACAATTAATTATTTTTTATTTATCCTAACTAGGCCCGGCGTTTTTTTTTTTTTTTGTTTTGTTTTTTTTCTGTGTGCGAAAAAGCAACTATGAACCGCATTTCAAAAATAAATATATAAAGTAGGCGGAGGAATAAATTCTTATATATATATATATATATATATACACACATTTGTGTGTGTGAATGAATGTGTGTCTGTCTGTACTCAATAGATTCAAATACCATACATCCAATCGCTATGAAAATTTCGGAAATTATTAGATATATCCCTAAGAAGTTTTTTGAAAATTTTCAACTTTCGAAATCCATTCCTTCTCCCTTTATCGAACGTTCCATGTCATTATTTCAAACATTATTTTCCCCGGTTAAACGCAAGCGATTAACTTTTTAATTTATCGCATCATAGCTAAGTAAAAGAATCAATAATTTCTAGCAATGGGACGTCATTCCGTCAATCCCATGTAATTGATTTAAGCGAAGTTTTCCTCGGTTAAAAGCAGGAGATTAAAATTTTCAATTCATCACATAATAAATAGGTTAAAAGGATATTTTTTTATCAGTATGACATCATTCCTTCAAATATCTCATATATTCCTTTCTTATTTTATATCATTTAAAAATCGTCTGAGTAGTATCAATTCGATTTGACATGAAAGTTAAGATATAAATTGATTGACTTTCACTTCTATGTGACTCAAATTATGGCATTTGTATATAAGAACTCATTTTAAATTTAATTCTTGGTTAATTTTTTTTACGTTACAATGAAATGTTTATCAACAATATTCGTACAAATTTCAGTGACTCTCATGGGCAAATAAAATCCTATCATTATATATAGTTATTTTTATATTCATATGGTTGTCAATATGATTGTGTGTTTCTGCTTCATACAAAACCATGTGGTTTGTCACAAATTTCCTTAATTTTAGACAGCATTTATTAATACCACCAAAATTAGCACTGTTGCTGTCAAAACTATTCTAGCACATAATATGGCAAGATCTGTTAACGTTGCTAATCAACGTACAGTAATAATACAGTAATGTAATTTAAGGTGAAACTTATATTTTACCATAAAAAAAGTTTGAGGAAATGTAATATGACACAAATTCTATGCAGATATAATAACTAGCACGTAAACATATATTTGTTATTTTTATGTATTGATATTAAGAACAGTTTTCATTTGTATGTTTTTTTTAATACAAATCTACCCGATAAGTCATATAGTAACTAACTTTGGACAGAAATCCTTGATACCGCCAAATGAACATATTAATACATCTTCTGTCCACCTTTGCATGTTACAAGATAATATAACAAAAAAAATTTTTTCGTATAGTTGGCTGTTATTTAGAGTACCTCAAAATAATTTATTGTAGTCAAATGATAGAAAGAAGCATTCTCGCCAATATACGTTTTCAACCAAAGCAAATTTATGACAAGGGAATTATATTTCAGCCGAAACAAAATATAATTGAGCTTTGATTATCTGATACTATCGGAATCAAAGCGGATCACGTTATTCAAAAATCTGGTACGAAAAAAAAATTTTTTGTTTAAAAGTAATATATTAAGTTCGCCATAGCTAATAACGGGCACACTTGCTGGTTACTTATAAAAAAAGTTTTATTATAAAAAAGGGATACGTCAAGATTTGCATTTTGAATTCATCTTGTTTTTTACTGATATTTACTGACTGCGCAATATCGTTTCCTACTGATCGAATCGATATACTCGAATACTAAGACCTTAGTACTTTCCGATATGAGAGTATGAGGGGCTGCGTGAGTACAATTTCGCATCGATTTTAATATCCGATTCGATATGCAGATGTAATTCCTGTCTTTGGTCTATCTGTGATTTGAATCGATTCTGCAGTACGTTGCCTGTGCCACACAGCTTGTGTGCTTCGAACACTTTCTGCAGGCTACGTGCCGGCCCTGATTCTACTTATTTTTAAAAAACATTGATGAAGCTCCCGTGATATATGCATCTCTATCACTGAAAAAAAAAATATTTCACTTTCTGAAATATTAAGTTAACGCTCGTGTACTGTCATCTGCCTCCGATAATTAATGTAAATATATATTAAGTGATATCACCGGACAGAATTTTTCAACGGGTCCGAATTATAAGCGTCAAAAAAGGGCGAATCTACGATACACAATAATACCGCTGATATCACCAGATCCAAAAAGTTATTCTGCGCCACTGCAAACATAAAATTAATATAATAACCTTTCCATCATAGAGGGGTGGGATACCCTTACCTACTGCTTAACAGTTTGAGTGCTGCGAAGCGCTATCGAGCTTCGCTTGTTATGTGCCAAAAATGCGGAGAAGCGCCATCGCACTTCTCTTGTTTTGTACCGAAAATGCGGAGACGCTGCTGATGGTTAGTATAATTTTCGCATGTATTGAGAGCAGTTGAATTCATATCCATCGCAGTTTGTATTCATTTGATTCAATTGGGATTTTTAATAATATAAGAATTAAAATAAAGTACAGTGGTAAGTAGTAATGCAGTAGAGCCGCGGATTGGGGTACGGTAGACAAAAGGAGCGTGTTTTACTTATTTATTTATTGGTAGAAAAAAAATAACTTTTCGTTGTTGTATATAAATTAGAACTGTTTTCACTTTCTCAACCAGTGTTATACTGATCATTATAGATGCTATAGAAGAGGAATGGTTAGCAAGCAAAAATGCCACAGGAAGACTACCAATGAGTACAAAGCTTTTTTTAGAAAAATGGCCTGGGTGACAATGGGATATATAGAGTAAAGAAAATGATAATTTAATTAGACAATCCAACTTAATTTGTGCTCTATGTAAAAAGGGTATTCGTGGAATTGGTGCAGCAAAACATTCTTGTAATAAGGGAGAATAAAGAATAATTTTGTTGGTAAAATGACTTGTTACATAATAATTAGTCTTAATTATAACCATTTCTACTGCTCTAAAAAAACATGACTACGCATTTCATTCCGCACTATTACCATATATAAAGAAAACTCTTCAGCACTCAAACGGTTAAAATTTTAAATCAACTTCATTTTTAGCCTTATAAGACGGAACAATATTTGGCAACATGGAAATTGCTTTAAGTGGGGATCAAGACTGGCGTAATGCTTTTTTAAAAAAGTCATGACAGTCTGGTAGCGTTTTTATTCTTTCGAATTTGTAATGGGAAACAAATAAAAGCCTCATATTAAAACTGTCGAATTCCTGCATGGAAGCATAAAATGAAAATATTTTAGAAAGAATGCAGTTACAGGTATAATAGTTTAGATCTAGTTGTGAATTGATTGTATATACACTTCGAAGCTCGATATTTCATTCCAGTAATCTTTGATTATCTCATGATCAAAACGGGTTCATAAGACACTATCAGTAAAATAAAACAGGTATCTAATTGTACTACAGTCCCCTTTGTATTTTAATTTTAATCAATCGGGCTTGTTTTTTCCAATTTTCTGAAGGGAACGTCTCTAGTTCTCAGTAATGTTTTAAAAATAAATCCAGTTTCTTGCATTACAACATTCGTATTTAGAAAATTGCATCACCATGGAGAAATAACAAAAAAGGATAAAATATATGTCCCACGTAACTCATGACAAGAATAAATGTTTAAAATTTCATACTCGTACAATTTACTCGTACAATTAACAACCCTTTGCCGGTCCTGTATATCTCCTATGTTAAACACATCTAATATTTTTTATGCTTGTATATCGTATGTGATACACAATTAAGTATATATAAAAAACTATATACAAGCTTTTCTATATTTAAATATTGTGTACAAGCAAAGGGTTAACGGACAAAATAAACATCCTAAAAAATCATAAACAGCTATGAATGAGTTATAAAATGTCCCATTAAATTAATTATGGAGAAACTGCATTTATTCTGGTCCACAAATTATTC
>CM063508.1:185531257-185548757 GCA_032207245.1 Pardosa pseudoannulata | reverse complement strand
ACCGCTAAAATAACGTAATATTCGAGATAATCTATGGGACACCAGGCTACAACTATTTTTTAAATGAAAATTTTGAGAATGTTTGTACGCTACGCAAATCTACATATATGAATCCATCGGTGCCAAATATGACGCACTATTGCGTCAATTAATAGAGAAATCTGTGGAATTTGGCATCATAACACAGCGGTTTACGGGCAACATAGATCACATACGTAATTATAACTGTGATTATCCATTATTAATAAACTATCATATTCGTGAAAAATCTTGCTTACGAGGTTTAAGATTTCTATGAATATGAATACTTATAATAATGGTTCTAAAACTTTACACGGGAACATTTATTACCCAGACCGAAGGCTGGGTGCGAAGCAGCTAGTAAATAAATAAAATTCCAATTTTTGCTCTCTATTTATTACAGGCAGGGCTTTTTTTTCACTGGGCTGTTATTCCATATTTGCTTATACTGTTTCTTGATAAGAATTCCAATTTGGATTTGAATCAAGAAACCAATGATTTTAACCTTTAAATCTTTGCCTGTCTTCTTCATCACATAGGATCACATCTAATGATTTACACGCTTTTAAATTATATTTGATAAAGCTTGTATATAAAATATAGTTTGTGTATCTCATGTGATATACAAGTGTGTATCCACACTTGTATATTACATGTGATCCACAATGATATAATATGTATAAAAGATTTTATATAAAATATAGTTCATTGTATATCCCATGTGATCCACAATGATATAATATATATAAAATATTGTATATAAAATATAATTCATTGTATATATCATGTGATCCACAATGATATAATATATATAAAAGATTGTATATAAAATATAGTTCATTGTATATCACATGTGATACGAGTGTATAAAGCATAAGATGTGTATATCATATATGACAAGCAAAGAGTAAACTACTCGAGCTTAGTATTCAAACACAAGTACTCGCGTGATGTATATTGAACATTATAAGAAAATTAAACAATAACAAGATAAAAAGAAAAATGTTCATAATATAAGGTTTAATAATCCAAATTTTTTTTATAAAACTGGCACTTCAGTGATATGTTAGATGCAAAAATAAAGCAATCTAAAGTGAAATCAGATTCCGTTTGCTCTATATAGTGTATTTTTATACAGCAGCGTGAATTTAAGTTTAACACATTGACTGCCATGGTTGTCACCAGTGACTGGCACTAGACTTGGCTACAGCGCCGTGGGGGTGACCGGTGAAGCAGCAAATAATAAAAGTACAAAGAGTAATTATGGATACTGATAAATTTTTCAATAATACCATTGTTATTATAATGGTTTGAAAAATTAATGTATATAGAACATATCAAAATAATTTTATTAGTATATGAAAAATATACATTTCATCAGTGCCTATTGCGATGAGTCAGATTGAAACGTTCAAGGCAAAGAAAAGGTGAATCAACGCAATGGGAACAGTATGTCACCACTTTTTTAGTCAACTTCATTGCTCTAGTTCTTCCTAGCTCCCTTTGAATACAAAAGAATGAGAGTAATTACTTAGCAATCAAAGCACGATTGTTTGGTTAAAAAAGACAATCGTAACAATTGCTTAACCGCTCCGTGGGAGTCACCCGCGACCCCCACCACAAAAACTGCTTCAAGCATAATTTTACAACTAATTTTATCTGATCCAAATAATATTTCATCATATGCATCGCATAATGAAAAGTTCACATTTGGGCTTAGGGCAAACCATCAAAAATGCGTCTGGCAGTCAACGTATTAAACTCAAATCACATCATATGTAAAGTTAAACAAATATTTATTACATTCAAAGGGATATATGACACTGATAACGTTTTACACTAATGTATGTAACAAAAAAGTATACTTTAAAAATGTGTACTTTAAGAAACAGTACATCAGACATGTGTTTATAAATAGACTTATGAAGTTTTAAATATTTTACAAAAATAAAAGCGGTGAATAAATATAAATTTGTAAAAACTAATATGAATAGATTTTTTTTTCATTGCATTGTGGTCAAATATTTTTAACTTTTTTTTTTTTAAATTGCAACTGCTTTTTTTCAATCATTAAATGGTATTTTATCAATTTTCTATGATACGGTATTCTATCAATTCTGGTAAGTAAGAAATTTTGTTTTCATACTATCTCTATTATTTTTCTTAAATGGCTATATTTTTCTAATTTTTATAACTTGGTAAATTTCATATCAGTTCATGAATAGTTTTACAATGGAGAAATTAGATTGATATAATGTATTCTTTAGTTTTTATATAATAATAATACTATATTAAAGAAGTGTATTTTTTCCATGGTAATTATACTCGTTTATATAACAGAATTTAGGAGTGGGTCTGAGATAAAAATGCGTAAATGTATATGTTGTATTTTCATATTTAAGTGTTAAATTTAGTTTAAAGAACTGCCTTTACAAAATGGAGGGGGGAGCTCGAGCCCACTTCTGCCCTTTCATATGGGTGTCCTTGTGGGCAATGAAAATATGCACCCCGCAAAAATTAATTTCTGGGTACGCCACTGTTAGTAATAATAACAATATTGCTAAACATAGTCTTAAAAACAAACAATAATAAAACTTTATAAATAAGTCTGATGTATTTGGAGAGAGTGTTATTGAAAGCAACTGCTGTCAACAGTAAATTTGTATATATTTTAGCAGTAACTGATCATTTATTAATTTCACCGGATTTATTTAATTTGCATTATTGACGAACCTTCTGTTTTATATTTAGTTTTAAAAAGCAGTGAGGTAGGTGTATTTCATATCCTGTAGAACTTTTATACATCCCCAGAAAGAATGAATTAAAAAAATTTCGTTTAACACTAGATTTACGGATCGAGCCCATTGGACTCATTAAAAATTTTATATATCTATATAAAACTTTAATATCACTTTTCAAAAACATACGTTGGTTTTTAGTTAAATAATAAAATAGATGTAAACTTTCATTCCTCTTCCCTTTCATTTCGCATTATCAAATGGGGTAGACCTATTTTCACGGTTGTGAGCCCATTAGACTCATAGAATAGTTTAACAGTGAATCGCATAACATGAAATTTATGGGTCCTATCAGGTCTGGGCTACAGTCAAGTTCGACTATTTTCCAATTGGCTAAAGAGCTAAGAAGTAAATGTAGAGAAGAAGTCGAGAACGCTTCCCTTCCAATGACAGAAATCCATGTTATTGACATATGGAAGAATGGTCAAGTTCAACAATCGTGCCAAAGAAACAGAAGTAGAAAACATTGTGCTCAATGGAATAGAAATGTTTGAGGAAAATGGGTTTCAAAAACAGATTTCATGTGTAAAAAATGTTTTCCATGCATTTTTTGGGTAATAAGCATTTTATTTAAGTTAATTTGGAACTATTTTCTTTGCAGAAAACTATCTAGTGTTAAGTCCGTAAATCTAGTGTTAACACTAGATTTACTTACTTTTCGCAGTAGTAAATAAAAATATATTTAACATTAATCGTAATAGTGACTAAAAAACATAAATCATAACATAATCATAAAGAATTTTTTTTCGGGAGTCCACGCTCTAAATCGAAAGTATGATAATAAACATTTCATTTAAATTAATTTGGAACGATTTTCTTTGCAAAAGACTTCCATTTTCTTGTGTGATTCCAATGGGCTCACTTCAGTAAAAATAGGTAGAGCATCAACATCCGTAAATCTAGTGTTAATAGAAACGTACTTCCATTTCATCTTATATCTCATTTATTTAGCTACAGAATGGTCTCGGGTATGCTAATGTAAGATTAACTATCAGGGCAAAGAATGGTTTATGACCTTTATGGTCTGACTCTAGGGTTGATTAAATTGCCAGAATTTCTTGTTTTAGTGTTGTATTCATCACTCACTTACCTGGATGAAATGATTTCGTCGCTGCCAGGCGGATCTGGTCTGATTGATGACGGATTTTTATACGGCCCCTCTGGTCTTTAATGAAGGCAAGTCGCTGTGACGGTTGATGGGCATATTGCTAGGGGAGGGGGAGGGGGTGTGCGACGTGAAATATTCTTCTCGAATGCGGATGTTTTCCATTCCCCCCTCTCTTTCTTAGCTGGTGGTCACAATACCGGAGAGACAGTTTGAAAAATTTGCTCCGCGCTCTTTTGATTTTTCTTTTTATTATTATTGTTGTTAATCATACGGATACAACAGTGTGGTGAGACGGCGGTTTTTCCGTTATGAGACGCCGAGATGAAAATTTCGGATTCACGTTTGCAGGAGAATCTTCGCGGGGAGTGACACCTAATGCACTCGATATTTCTGCTCGGGTTCAAAGAGAATGTTCGAAGAAAGAGCTCATTAAAAGTTTCAAAATGATGCTCACATTTTGGAATTTTGCTGAAACATAGTAACTCTATTGAGATCAGAGCTACATAAATTAGCAATACCACACAATAATTATTCATGCCAAAATACCTCTATACAATTTCTTTCCGAAAGTGATTCATAAGCACCCCGGGTGTCTATGTAACCAATTAAGTAGTCCATGTATAAAAATTGATTTGGGAGTGCATGAAAAATTTCCTGAACAATAAAGTAGCTAGAAGGAAGCGTCCGCATTCTTATTCCAATGTACAGTCATTTTTTAATTTCGCACGAGTAGGGTGCTTCTCTTCGATAGCAGAGTTCGTGGATTTGAATCCCACTGCTGGCATGGATGTTCATGTTCGGAATCTGGTTTCACTAGTAGGTCCTAGTCTCATTAGCGCCCATATAGAAAAACTGTCTGACGACCACTGCTCTGCTGCTTTCACAAGCGAGTGGCACCTTCGGCTTGACAAGCGCGCTCCGACCACTTTGAAGGGGACTGGCCGGGTGGAATAGTCCAGTACTTGCGATTTACCCACCACCGCCCAGGGCCTGATTAATCACGGGCCGAAGGAGCCTAGGCCCCCTAAATTTTGGTACTTAATTGTTAAATTTTAAAGAATTTAATTAACACAATTGTAAAATGTTTTTTGTTCATTCTTCTAGAAAAATTTCATGAAACCTTATTCAGAAATGAAATAAAAACAGATTAAATGTGGACAATTGTATCTAAAACACACTCCAGTTTACTTATTGACGTCACTCCAGTCACATTTTTGACTCATTACTGACTCCATGGTTCTGAGTAGAAAAATCCTTTGCTTTTCAGGTTATACTCAATGGAGTAACTGTATTCATAACTGTTCAGGGATTGTTTACTGTTTGAGGTTAGTGATTGTTATACGCTGTGCGTACGTTTCTGTGTAGTTTATAATAAAATGTCTTCCCGGAAATATTTATCTGGAAATCAAAAAAGACAAACTAATATAAACTTTCCTCCAAAAATATTCGTTTGTATCCTCTTTTATAAACTTTTTTTTAACCTTGAAAAGAGGGCAGGGGGGGGGCGAAAGACTACCAGACCCAACTTTGCCTTGATCGGACCTTGCACCGCCGTACCAAGCTTGGAGAGCTTCACGATCATGTGGATTGTTGCTTGATTGTGTAGAAAAACAGGAGACATAGCTTTCCAGACAAAATCAAATCCGAACACATAATACAAACTTATGCATACAAATACACACATAAAACGGATCAGCAACACTGCACGTAGTTTCATTGAAAAATATACTTGTAACCACATTGTGCCTTTTCATTTAATTAAAATTTTTACTGGGTTTAAGTTTGATTGGCAAATACTAGATCCTATTTAATTTACACTCTATTATTTACCTGACAAATTTAAAATAAAGTAATTTTATGAATAACTAGAAATATAAAATTGCATTAAAAAGGATTTATGACAAATTCTTTAATTTTCCTTAACAGTATTACATTCCTGGTGTGATAACAAAATTCAAAACAATATGGTATAATTACTTATAAAATACAGTGGACTCCGCTTAATGGGATCGCGGTTATTGTTATCAATCGCTTATTGTTATCGAAATCATTTGGTTCCAATTTTTTATTCATTTGTATGTTAAAATGATCGCTTTATGGATCATTTCATCTGTTAATGTTATCCGTTTTTGAACCTTATTTTAACTGGCAAACGAATATTCCCAGTGTATTCAGAAGGAACCCAAACTTTTCTTTCCCTTCTCTGCTGTTTTAATTTCCGAGAATTCTCCCCCTTCCTCCTAGAGAAATGGGAAATGATCAAGGAGTGGGGCATTACACGTTCCTGGAATTTTTTAGAAATACTCAAACCCTGCTGGTGGTCAGTGGTTGTCACAGAAGCAGAAGGCAACACATTCTTATTGGAACTGAGAAGGAACATATTCTCATTTTATGCCTTGTTCGCTTACGTGCAGCCTGTCATAGGGAAGCCAGAAGCGAAATGATTGATCATTAAAATAAAAGATCGAAATTTTAAGTCGTTTTAACAGGCTACCAAAAAGGAGTCAGCTCAATGCTGCAGCACAATTAAACATTTCTCGGCCTAGGAACTGCATAGAAAGTGTGAAAACGTGGAGTACAACTATGACTGTAATAAAATATTATGATTAAGAACAATTTATCAATGAGCTTCTTAGCAAAAATTGTAGACAGTCAAAAATGGATGCATTTTTTTTATGTCTTAAATTATTATGTGTTAAAGGATAATATAAAGTACATAAATATAAGGTGAGTTTTTTCATTTTATTTTGAAATGTAGTACGTGTGAATTACAGGGAGGGGGTAAATTGATCTAATTTTGCATATCATGTATTGTTATCAATCGGTTATTGTTATCAAAATCACGGTGTCCCAAACGGATTCCATAAAGGGGAGTCCCCTATATTAGTGTTCGATGCGGTATTTCGATTGACAAACGTTAAGATCAAATAACAGAGCCTAGATGAGAGATTTTGTGGATTAAATTGTGTTCCAATGAGTACCAATGTGTGTTAGCGGAGTCCACTGTAGTTAGTGTTTTATAGTAATTAATTTTTCTATGCTTTAAGGTCAGTTTATTATCACCATTTATATGGATTTATTGTTATGTCTCTATGCACCGAAAGTAATGCTAAATTTGTCAACCGCTTGTGACCAGTTCTACTGAGCAAAGTAAATGCTTTTATTTATTTTTTTTAATGGTCGAAAACGATCTTTGAACACTTGCAGTGGAAACTAAGAGTGGATACAAGATTAAAAATTCTTGCAATGCATTCATTGAAATATTTCGGCGAGACACAAAACCCCTGAACTCCTCATAAATATATCCCTGGTTCTGGGGTCTATGAAAAATTTCCTTTCTATTAAAATAGTTGTTACACTTTTCCATTTCTTTTTTATAAAAGTTAAATTAATATCAATAATTTGATTGACAACCATTTTTCGATCATTCCCTTAAGATCTACGTTCAACGGTCTACGTTCGGAGAACTTTTTTTTTTTTAAACGTAGAAACTGGTTCATGTTTTTATATTTTTATATTTATTTTTTTATATTATCATAGAGAATTGCACATAATTTTATTCTTGGAGAAGTTTTTATATTATTTCTTATAAATGAAGAAAATTTAGTAAAAAAATTGGGTTTTGTTCAAAAGGTCTAATTTTTTAATAAATTAAATTATTTCAATATTTTTTGGTGCAACACATTTATTATACACTGGACTAGTTACCTAAAATCTTTGCTTAGTTTACATTTGGTAAAAAATGTTGGTCCTTCAAAATCATACACATTGAATTTTTAACGAATTTTCATTACTTTTATATCTAACTATGAGCGTAACATCATTAAAAATGATCCAAATTTAAAGCTTTTAGGTCATTTACTAGTAAATACTGACAAAAAAATTCATAATAATTTTCTTAAAAATATTTTAAGAACTTTTTGAGAAATCACATTTCAAGTTTCCACATTTTATAAAAATACCGTTCTGAGAAAAATGTTTTTGAAGTTTATGAAAGCAAGTTTAACTATTAAAAAATTAAAATACATGTTAAACTTACTTCAAAACTTTCTAATTGCCAAGTTGCTAATTATTAAAAATACTAGAAAAGTGTTTAAACTAATCTTCATGAAAATTTAAAAAGTTTTGTCCAAAAAATGCTCTTTAAAAGGCTTTAAACTCATAACTTCCGGTTCCGAAGTCGCTACTTCCGTTTTGTTTTGACAGCTGTCACTGGTGTATAAACAGCTGTAACTTTTCTTTAAAATGCCATAGAGACAAAACAAAAACAGGTTTAGAAGCCTAAAAGTTGAAATTTTACAATAGAGAAATAAAAAAATTATGATTTTGGTCAAAAAATGACGTTTTTAACGTAGACGGATACCTTAAAACGAGAAGAAACACATAAGTATGTATACACCGGTCGATATTCTTACAGAGCAAGTAGCAAAGCTTCGGGTGTCCTAGTATTGAAAATGTCAGAGTTTTGTTCATGTTAACACATTGTATGCGGGACACGTACTAATACTTTTTCTGACGATTGATACTTGAGCGAGGGACACATACTAGTACTTTTTCTGACGATTCATACTTGAGCGTTGATCAAGTACTAGTACGGGTTAGTGTAACAACATGGTTTGTTTGTGGGTACAAAAATAACACGGTATATACAGGAAAACGAAGCCGAATATTCTTGTCTACTACATAGATTCTGGAAAAATGGAGACAAATAAAAACTAGTTTTTACACCAGTCGCATCGACTGATGTAAAATGAAATAATTTTAGATATATTGAGATTTAACTGCATAACTAAAATTACGTGCAAAACGTCCTCTCCTGGTACAATTCCGCTGCGAAATGTACCAGCAAATAATGTCTAAAAGAATTGAATGAGGGAATTACGTGCCAACCTCCATTCTCTTATTAAAATCACAATTTTTACGAATGTTAAGCCAATTACATCATTACAAAAGATAAAATATAAAGCATTTTTTAATAAAGATTTGACATTAAATATTTTTCATTTCAACAGTTTTTAAGCATTTTCCATTTCGTGACGAAAGGGCACCAGATTTGCATATCCAACCCATTACTTGTCGAGCGCGTGCGCTAAAACACACGCTCCCCGCTAACGAGCTGTTATTTAGTAGCGAGAGCTGCGATTTACCGTTTGCACAGCATCAAAAGAATATCTAACCGTTGCATGCATCCTCCGCCGGGCAGAATTCGATAGGTCCTTTTTCGTGGGATAGCGACCTCTAATTGGAGACAGCTGGGGATGGCAGCCTATACAATACGACAGGGGAGGGAGGAAATAAAAATGAAATAAATAAAACGGTTCCCCTACCCCCATACCTTTCGGAAGCAGGACGGGCTGCAATGTTTTCGGTATTGTCAGTTCAAAAGAGTAGCCATACTAATAACTGGATCCTCACAATGTGTATATGCTTTAGTGTTATGTTTGTAATTCAGTTCTACTAACAACAGTATTTAGCAATAATTTTATTTTCTAAAATAATTTTGATCCCTTCACAGTGACGTTACTAGAATTTTATAGAGAATCCAAAATGCAATAAACTTTCTAACTCATAAAAAAAAATTCATTACGCAACATACACACAAAGTACATACATACGTACAAGAGTATTACACATATTCAACAGTTTTGCGTGCATGCATAAATAAATCATAAAACATATCAGCAACACTACATGTAATTTCATTCTATCTTGGTTATTGTTAGTTTAAAAGAGTAGCCAAGCTAATAACTGGATCTTCACAATGTGTATATACTTTAGTGTTATGTTTGTAATTCAGTTCTACTAACAACAGTATTTAGCAACAATTTTATTTTCAAAAATAATTTTGATCCCTTCACAATGACGTTGCAAGAATTTTATGTAGAGTCGAGAGTACAATAAACTTTCTAACTCATAAAAAAATTCACAATATACAAAGTACATAAATACGTACAAAAGTATTATACATATATCAACAGTTTTGTATGCATGTATAAATAAAACATAAAACAGATCAGCAACACTATACGTAATTTCATTGTATCTTGAAAAATACATTTGCATGTCTTTTAATTCACTCTCCAAGTTTTTATCGGGTTCAAATTCGCTTGGTAAATACTGCAACACATTTAATTAACGTTCCAGTATTTGCTAGACAAATTTAAGGCAATTTTATAAGTAACTATGAAAATAAAAGTATGCTGAGAAAGGGATTATGACATATCCTCTTATTCCTCTTGTACAAAATTACATACCTTGTACCACAACAAAAATTTAGCCCTCGTGTTGCAAAGAGTAGACCGTAGCGCTCCAGACCAAAACCACAACAAAATTTAAAAAAAATATTGAATGAACACTAATTTGTAAACTACCATTTCATAATAGTAAATTAATTCTTGTAATATTCGTCTATGTACCGAAAGTAATAGTAAATTTGTCTACCTCTCGTAACCAGTTCTATTGCGAAGAAATGTTTTGACTCCTTTCATGGTTGAAAACAATCTTTCAACACTTACAGTGGAAACAACTATTGTACTCAAATTTTAATAAGATTGAAAAAATCCTGTAATTCATGTACTGAAAATATTTTGAAGGGTCTAGTCCCTCTGCACCTTCCCTCCCCTATAAATACATTCTTGTCCGTCAGAATTAAATTCTATACTAAGAATTATATCACGTTTTATATCGATGTGGCATGATTGTACTTTTTAATAAAATACTTTACTAACTTTATTAGCGCATTGTGTACGGGTCCATTTCGCAGCGGATTGTACCGAGAGCTGGCGTTTTGCTCGTCCATTTAGTTATTCAGTTAAATCTCAATAGATCTAAAATTATTTCATTTTTTAACCAACTTTTCGTATTTTATATATATATATATATATATATATATATATATATATATAATATATACATATATATATATATATATATATATATATAATATATATATATATATATATATACATATATATATATATATATATATATATATATATATATATAAATAATATCATTTTCGCAAGGATAAATAAAAAGTTAATTTTAAATCTAAATTGATTTTTTTAATCCACCTTCCCGTTCTGTGGTTCAGCATCGACTGATGTAAAAACGAGTTTTTATTCGTCTCAATTTTTCCAGAATCTATGTAGTAGACAAGAAAATTCTGCTTTGTTTTCCTGTCTATACCGTTTTTTTTTTCTTTTTTTTTTACCCACAAACAAACCCTGTTGTTACACTAACCCGTACTAGTATGTAACCCATGCTCAAGTATCAATCATCAGAAAACGTCATTAATTGGTCATGTTTTCCATTTACTCTAGTTTACAGTTTCACTCAATAGGGGCTAATTGGGCGATTGATTAGAGCATAAGCGTAAGCATCATTCTGCGTGAACTATCTTCTTATTTATGCTGCATCCTATTCTCCGAAGAAACAGAGAGAAGCCTTAGCAAGCTTATAATATTTAAGGGATGAGAAGCAGGACTTGTGTCTTAGAGTACTTCTGTATCTCGATAGAAAAATCTCCAGTGGCGAAACTGGAAAAGGCCTAATCACTTTTATTTCTTATTCAATAAATAAATAAATAAATAAAAAGGTATTAAGTGTGATAGTATACGGCATGGTCTGTCTAGACAAAAAAAATAAAATAAAAATGTACTCGAGGCATACTACAAATGGATGGATTGACAGAGAAACTTCTTTCATGACGAGGCTGTTCTAGTAAATTGAGCTCTTGCTGGAACAGCCTTCTCAATCTAATATACTAGTCATACTTTCAAGAGAAACAGAAGTAGGCTTTAGTAAACCGCATACCACCTCATTATTATACTTCAATGTTAAGATACAGGACTTCTACCTCAAAATATCTATTTCTTTATAGTAAACATTCCCAAGGGGCAACTTCTCAATTGCCTCTTGGTCCTAATTATTTTTATTTCTGAGGCAATAAAACGAGATGCCCTAAAGGCAATAGATTCGTGGCTTGGTTCCACTCTAAATTAATACATAATGAACAAAACGGTAAACACGAGTCGATGCGGACTGATAGATCGAACGATCAGTTCTTTCATGTGGATGCCATCTACTCGAATAACCTCATCATTCCAATTTATTGTTCGTCCTCTCTGATATGAAGCTAGACGATGGTAAGCCGCATTCCAGCTTATTATTTTTCAGTCATAAGATAAACACCTTTTACTATAAAATATCTGTTTCTAGATCCCTCCTGACAAAGACCACTAATCATTTTTATCTCGTATTCCATAAAAGGAGATATCAAGAATGACAGTATAAGGCATGAATTCCGTACAAAAACAAGAATAATTTAACGAAACAGCAGACACGTCATTGATGGATTAAAAGAGATCTCAATGTGCTTAAACAGCCTCACCATTCAAACTTATTGTTCGTCTTCTCTGAAGAAACGAGCTGCAATAAGTCGCATACCGGCTTATAATGTTTCCGTCATATAATATAGAACATTTACTATAAAATATCTTTATTTCTCGAAAGAAAATTGGAGGAAATACTAGCAAAGGCCTAATCACTTTTATCTCTTATTCCATAAAACAGATATCAAGAGCGATAGCCCACCATGAATTCCTTACAAAAACAAGAATTTAACACAGCAGTGAACATGTGATATACTACAAATTTATAGTTTTTCAATAGATTAGATTTGGATGAATGTGATTGAACAGTCTCATCCTTCAAACTTACTGTTCGTCTTCTCTGAAGAAACGAACCTAAGCCGTAGTAAGCCACACACCGGCTTATTATATTTCGATAAGATATAGGACTTTTGTTATAAAATATTTCTGTTTCTCGATCGAAAACATCCCTTGAGGGGAAACTGGGAAAGGCCTAATCACTTTTATTTCTCCGCCCATAAAAAAAGGAATATCACAAAAACGATAGTATCGCGGCATGATCCCACTATAAAAACAATAAAAAATTCGGAAAATTGATTTACGGGACAAGAAATCGTGCGGTGTTGTTTTCCTTTGGCACAGAAACTAAGACAAAGGACGCGTTCTTCTGGATTGAGGCATTCATCCCCACACCCCCGCGTAGAATATATATGTGAGCTGTAAATCTCTTCAAGTGTCTGGAGCTTATGCGGATAACATTTGGCGCGAAGTTGTCACCCCCGACAGGCGATACTATTATTTCATTTGATTCTTTTACGCCAAAACAGCTAAATTTTTATGGGGGGAGAACAGCGGAATTCGAGAACCGCATTGTCCTCTGTATAAAAAATGAAAGAAAGTGCGGAACGAAGAATGATATCATAGGTTAGTTTAATACAACGTACAGTAGGACGTAGCAATGAACTTTGAAGGAGACGAAGATAAATACGAATGATTCCGAAATCAAGTTGTAACAGGGGCGGACTAAGACCTAGGCAACGTAGGCAAGTGCCTAGGGCCCGTCATTTTTGGGGCCCGAAAATTAATTTTTTAATTATTATTTTTATTTAACAGAAAAACGTGATATTCATAATTATTGCCGAAACGTATAAAAATGATGCCGAATCGTTGATTGATAAAGTCGACAAGTGTGGACGAGCGTTATGCATCCACGCCCGCGAGTGTCGACGTGTGTCAATACGATCTAGCCTCGTGCTTATCAAGCCTTTACTATACAAGTCAGCACTTGTTTAAAAAGTCAAACGTAGCTATTCAAAATCAGTGTCTCCTGAACGTATTGCATCTTATGTGAAATTCCAGAACATGAAATAAGATTCAGTGGTAAAGAACATTTTTAAAGTTAATATTTTTGTTTATTGTATGCGATTCTTTAATTAGCAACATTATAAAAAGATCGGAGGGATATAAAACAATTAACAACAAATTTAAAACAATTTTTCACGATAGTGCTGTTAGTGACTCTTCCATAGAGGAATTAAAATGTTATGAACAAGGTTTAAACCTAGCAGAACTGAAAAATGAAGTATGACAATTTAAGACTTTTGTAAGTAAAGAAAATATTATTTCACCTGTATCCATTTGGTCATTTATTCAAGAAAATAATATTATTGCTACATTTTCTCATTTAAACATAATTCTGAGAATTTATCTAACCCTTCCAATAAGCAGTGCAAGCGATGAAAGATCATTCTCAGTCATGGCCAGAATAAAACATTTTTTTAAGATCCACATGACGCCAACAAAAATTAAATAGTTTATCATTACTTTTAATAGAAAAAAGAGTTATTAAATAACTATTAATTATGACAAACTAATGGACGAGTTTGCAGAATTAAAACTGAGAAAAAAAGGAATATAACTAATCAATCTAGGTATATTTGTTTAAGAATTATTGTTTTAATAAATTATGTTTATTTAATTTTTGTACATGTACATTATTTTTTTTCCTTTTTTTCTTGGAATTCGATAATTAAACAGAACTACATACTATATGCTTTAAAACCAAACTACCAAACCCAAAGTACATATCATGACTGAAAAATAGGCCCGAAATGACAATGTTGCCTAGGGCCCGCTTTAGACTTCGTCCGCTCCTGAGTAGCAAAGATGGAATGCAAATCCAAGAAATTTAAAATGCAACGGTTTTATTAGTATCCTGAGCTGGGAGCATCCTCCCTTTTATTTTTGTTAAGATTTTGTTTTAATATAAATAGATGGACTGGCGATGATCAGGCGGGTGTAGAGTAGTGTAGTTAGGTACCTGAGTCCGTGATTATGATTGTTGGATGTTGTAGTATGTGCAGACTATACCGTGGTAAACGGATTTCGCCAACAAGACTACTAAAAATGACATTACCTTAATGACAATGAAAATCCCCCTTTCAGACTTGAAATGTGCAATTAAAAGCCAGTTGCATATTATGTGTAAGAATGAGTGGGATATAAATGCCAGCAATGTTAGTCGTAATGTTAGGATAATGTTAGTCGTAAGCATGACGTTTTACTCACTCTCTTGCATATTGGACACACTCGTCTCACACATAGTTACTGCTTTGTAAACGAACCCAAACCCCGTTGTTCTTGTCAGTTATCGCTATCTATTTTACACATATTTACCTCTTGTAGCCACTTACAACCTGTCTTGGCCTTATTTTTTGGAACACGGCATTCAACTTAAAGGATTACTGGACGAACCCCCGCATCCCTCTCTTTTCTTCGTTTTACACGCTTATTTTGGTCAATTTAACTTGTTTTTTATGAATTGTTTTAGTAACTTTTTCATTTTTCATTTTAATATTTATTGCGCTTTATGCCTTTAGTTTTTATCTTCTAATGTTTCGTCATTTTACTTTTTACATACCTTTCCTGTGTACTTGAGTATTTATACAGTAGACATTTCTATAGATTTTTTTTTTAAATTGGTACGGTTTTGCCCTTGCTGATTTTTGCTGGTTCTGTTTTCGGCTTAGGGCACTTTTATCTGTTATGTCTTATTGTATTTACGAAAAAACACCTTCTGCTTGGTTTCTAAATAGGACCAACGATGTGGTTAGGGTGCTGTCCTTCGGTACCGGAGTTCGTGGGTTCGAATCCCTCTGTGGCATGGATGTTCGTAGCCGTTCGGAATCGGCTTTAAGCTGTAGGTAGCCCTCGTGTTGCAAAACGTAGACCGTAGCATTCCAAACCAAACCCAACCTAAATAGGACCTTGCGCCGTAAAACTTTAACCAAACAACTAACCAACAAGACTACTGGAGATTGGAAAAGATTGGAAGATTGCTTTTTAAGGTAGCTAATATCCAAAACACTATAAATAATATAATAATGAAAACTGTTTAATGTGTTAAAAAAATACTACGTGCATATAATCAAAAAGTTATTTCAAATGTATACATTAATGAGTTTTAGGATTATTCATGAATCGAAGTATAAAGAGAATTTAACTGCTGTAGCAATTATTAACAGCAATTTAAAAGTCTAGTTTCAACTCCAGCAGTAGAAAATAATTTTAAAGTTATTTTCAACTACTAGAAGGTCTCGTTGACTGCAGTCTACTACTTAATCCACTCGTTCCCCTGAATCTAATAGCCAAACGATTGCCGAATGGCTAGGGTGCTGGCCTTCGGAACCGGAGTTTGTGGGTTCGAATCCCACTGTGGCATGAATGTTCGTAGCCGTTCTGAATCGGTTTTAAACAGTAGATACCGGTCTCATTAGCCCTAATGTTGCAAAGTAGACCGTAGCGCTCCAAACCAAACCCCTGAATCTAATAAGGAAACTACTGATCTAAATAATAAAAAGTTATAGAAAACATTTTAAAATTAGTTTTAATCTTTAGCGATATCTATAGTGCACCCAGGTGGCTCTTAACTTCATTCAATTATCCATAGCAATTGACAGGTTAGGTAAGGTAAGGCGCTACGGTCTACTGTTTTGCAAAACGAGTGTTAATGAAACTGGGACCTACTTCTTAAAGCCGATTCTGAGCGGGACTCGAACCAGCGAACTCATGTACCGCAGAGCAGCGCTCTACCATTCGGCCATCCTTCGAATCAACAATTGATAGATCTTAGTCTTGCCGAAGAAGTGAATATAAAAGACATTTTTTGTGGTTTGATTTTTTGTCTCTTTACTACTACTGCATATTTTTAAAAGTACCCTTTATAACGATATTGAATGTTTATATAACTTTAAAATTTTTACTCTAAATGCGCTCTGTTTTATTTAATTCTTTTTTTCCAAATGTAAATGCAGTTGTAGCCTTTTGAGCCTCGAATTTTCTTTAGTACGATTATGTCGAACAAGTGTATTTCTCCGTATCCTAGAATGCCATTTTAAGTAAACCAATTCACAAAAGAATTTTTTTTCGTTGATTTTTATTCAATAACGGAGTAAAAAGATTAAATCCGATTAAGGAAAGCTGTGTATCTGAAATCCACTGGTTCTGGTTTTGAAACCCACGACCGGGTAACCTGCTATGGAAGGTTCTTGACTTATGGAGCATAAACAACCGATATACGCAACATTTGAAATGCGTCTTGGAATTTAGGAATAATTAGTTATAAATGGAATTTTAGACCTTTTGAGTTGACCCTTAGCGCTCCGTAGGCTCCGCTGCGGAGCCCAATGTTTTTAGCATAATTAGACTTAAGATGTTACGGAATCGTCGGCGTTGGCAATTGTTATCTGTGGTTAAAACGTGCTCAGACTCTCTACTGTTACGATTGAAACATTATTGGACCCATTTCATGGTTAGCAACACGGAGAAAAATAATTATTGGGATGAGAATAGAGAGTGGAGTTATAGTGAAGATGTGTTAGAAGATATCGCGGAAGACAATGTTGATTATGATTCTGACACTTCAAGGAGTGGTATAGTACCAAAGAGACGACGAACGTAGTTATTGAAAGTGAAAGCGAAGAGACTTAGATGAATGACGCGATGTCGCGAAAGAATGAGATATTTCGGATAGAATCCATTTTAGTGTATCGCCAAAGGTCATTGGACCTCAAATTCCTACAAATATTGTACAACGACACACTATTTCAAATTATTTTTTACAAACAAACTGGTAAATGAAATTATAAAAAAAAATAATGACACAGAAAATGTTCTAAAGAATAAAGAAGTATCTAGTAATT
>CM063508.1:185448757-185528757 GCA_032207245.1 Pardosa pseudoannulata | reverse complement strand
TCTTTTCTTTGTGTGGCTGCTCCAAACATTGTACTTCTGAAGCGTTCAGACAAATGTTGTTGTCGCCCTAATAGCATGGTTTGATTCTAACGTTTTGATGTATTAGCCACTAACGCTTCAACATGTGAGCCGTTGAGCCTGGATGATTATGCATTATACGGTAAAAAAGCTTGGCGCTGGATTGCAGTTTTTGTTTCTTTATCCAGCCTGCTTCGGAATCTTTTTATACAAAGGCGAGCAGAAGTGCTATTAAAGATTCATGTTCAAAGAGAATTTAATTGAACGCATTCAATATTTCCTATAATTAAATGAACTATAATTTCAAAATACAGTTCCAAAGTCATCACTCTTTAAAACCCACTTAATATGTGGACAGTCTTATATTTATATATTTCGAAGCTCTTTTCAATGCAGTGGAACCCTATTTACAATTCTCTTTTATGCTCGTATCAGCTATACGTTTCTTTTATTGGTCTTTAAACATTCGTATGTAGTTTGATGCTACAATATTTCATTCATCCAACTGTTCCATATTTCAATTCTACTTCGTAAAAGATCAATTAACCAAAAATAACTATAAGCTTCCATTTTTCCTTTGCCAAAGATTTAAGTTTTATTTCTCTAGACTGTGATTTTACAATTTAGGAATGTTTAAATTGTGATAATTTTTACTGACTCAATATCCCTTGACTCGAAATTGCTTTCGATTGATGAATTAATGAGGAATTTGCAAATGTGGCAGAATGGAATAACTTAATATTTTTCTAGTAATTTCAGACTCGTTAATTTTAAAAATGTAAAAAAAAAAATGGATCTATCATTTTTAAAATTAATTTTAAAGGTTAAGAGAAAACCACATGACTTGAAAACGCTCCGTGATTGGTTGTGACGTCGCAGCTCATGATATTCGATCTTTACATTTTGTTAGCAAGTGCTTTCTATTTCCGGGTTGTGCTTTTCTCGTATTTTAAAATTTTCTAGTTTTAAATAATTATTTCTATTCCGACCTTTGTGATCCTTTTATTAATCTCGATAATATATATATATATATATATATATATATATATATATATATATATATATATATATATACATACATTTGTTTAAAATCTCTCTTACCAAAGAACAGTCCGACAATCTCGAAAAAATTTACAGCATACCGATGTTTTCGTTTTTGGAAATAATTCGGATTTAATGGGAGCGGAAATACGAGGAATCAAAACCTAAAGTTATTGTGAAATAATTTTTCATGTTTTTCAATTTATCTTAATTTACTTCAAATATATAAGTGCTCTGTTAATTCTAACCACATCTATTCTGTTTGTAGACACTGACAACAAGTCAAACATATTTATATTAATGCACACATACGCATTTGTTGTTGCAGTATCATGTTTTATACATAGAGAAAGAAGTAATGTTTAAATAAAAAATTAGAGAAGGTATTTATATTTCTTTTAATTGGAAAATATGAAGGAATGTTATTTTGATCTGGTAAAATAAGAAATATCTGAAAGGTATTTTAATAATGTTGTTCGAAATATTATATTAAAAAGCATTCTTGGATCAGAACACTTAGATTATGTATTAAAACCCTCACCATGTATGATTATAAAGATCCCCATTGTAGAAATCCCCATTTTATAATCTTTCCTAAAGGTTTACTTTTTTTTGTATGAAAAATACCAATTATTTCAGATGTCTATCTTATGTGTTAATCTAAGAGTTTATTGTATACGATAAACCAAATTTCGTTGAGTTTATTTGCTATTATTTCAGCCTTGTTAAGTTTTAACTATCTACCACAAACTATGCGTTCATTTATTTTTTGTAACCAAATTTCTGATTAGAATATATGTTTAGGAAAGGTGCTTAGTACTAGTCACTGATTAATTATAGCCTCTGTAGATTCCGCAAGCAATTTCAATGAAACTTTGTTATTTTATGAGCTTTGTGAGAAATATAAACAAATTATGCAGCATTTTAAATCAATACTTTGTTTCTGAAAAATTCCGTAGCTGAGTAACTGAATGCTATAACTTATTTATTTTTAACACATTGTATGCGGGACACGTACTAGTACGTTTTCTGACGATGGATACTTGAGCGCGGGTCACTTTCTAGTACGGATTAACATGGTTTGTTATTTATCTTTGCGAAAATATTATATATATATATATATTTATATTTATATTTATATTATATATTATATATATATATATATATATATATATATATATATATATATATATATATATATATTTGTATATATATATATATATATATATATATTTGTTTATATATTTCAATATAAAATACGAAAAGTTGGTTAGAAAATTAAATAATTGTCGATCTATTGAGATTTAACTGAATAACTCAATTGACGTGCCAAACGCCCGCTCCCGGTACAATTCCGCTAGGAAATGTACCCGCACACAATGCATTAATATCAAGATTGGAGTAGCACATGAGTATTATGTTTATTTTTGAAGATATCCGATAAAAGAAAAATAATTGAAAGCATGATTTACAGAATATTAAAATAGTTTTTTTTTTCGTATGAAAAAATTGATAAATTTGGCTTACATTAGAGTTAGTTATAAAGATTTTAAATTTCTTTGTTTGAAAATGATCTAAGTTTAGTGCTTTTAAACATCCTTAGTAGTTTACAATGAGATATTATGATTTATTACGCATGTAAAGTGAATTTTTATATTCAATATCAAACTGCTTCTACAGAACGTCAGACCTTTATACTGTGGTGTTGTTTTCCTTGAACTTATCTGGTCCTAGACGAAACTTAAAAACAGTAAAAGAGACGAGTTATTAAAGGGAAAGAGAAAAAAAATTTGGTAAGGTTTTTGAGGTACACAATAAAAGAAGAATCAGTGAAATCATGAGTTACTCAACAATATAATAGTTTTTCCATATGTAAGAAATTAATTAAATTTATTTAAAAATATCGAAGACATTTCAATAGAATTAGTTATAAGGAATTTAAATTCCTCTGTTTGAAAAGTGAACTAAATTTTGTTTTAAACTTCCTTGATAATTTATAATGAGATTTTATGATATGTTACTCATGGATAGTGAGCTTTTATATTCAATATCAAACTGCTTCTGATGGAAGTAAAATTTTCATACTCTGGTGTCGTTTTCCTTGAACTTAACTTGTCCCAGGCGAAACTTGAAAACAGCAAATGAGACTAGTTAATAAAGAGAAAGAAGAATAATTGAAAATCTACTTCAGTTTATTTTTTCAGATGCTTAGCGGAAAAGCAGTTTTTTGTTGCCGAATAAGTTTAAAATATTGTAACCATTCAATTAGAAAAAAATCCTTTTTTTTTTTTTTTTTTTTTTTTTTTTTGTCAAATTCACTAACAGCAGTTCTTTATATACTTGCAATAAAATAAAGATGCAAAATATTTGTTAAACCCTCATAATTAATTTACTGAAAGTCTGCCTTGTTTTATTGTCCTTCATTTCAGAATTTTAAGTGTTTATTATTGTCTGAGCATGCGCATTAACCCCTGAACTCATGATGTAATTTTTGACCCAACAGTTGCACTGTTTCCTCTCTAAAGGAAAGACGTAGCGGAAAAATTTATCCGAGTACTTAACTATCTCTATGTTATTTAGAGAATTATTCCCTACAGTGGCATTGTGCCGAAACTATTATTATTAACTACTGTTAATTGTTGTTATGTTTGTGTAATAAATATTTAAAAAGAAAATGGCCCGTCGAAATATGCTGAAATTATAAGCTCAACACATCCTATTAAAATCGACATAGAGTACCGAGCGAGTACTCCGTCTTATAATAAAGCTTGAGCAATTATTGTTCATGTACTTTAACCGTTTACCCGCCAATGTTCCAATAATGGAACATGATTTTTAAAATAAAAAATTCACATGTAAAAAAAATGTTATCAATATCGCTTTTACATACAACTGAACACGACATTATAAAGTATTTTGTACAAGTCTTATTTTGTTTAGCTAATTTATTTTTTACAATTTTTTGACTTTTATTTTTTGTCAATGTCACTCTCCTTTACAATTAAATTTATCAAAATTCTAGTTTAAATGGGAAAAACGCAATACTTTAAAATATATTATTAGACAACATATCCTACCAGAATAAAACAAAAGCAAAATTTTATTTTTTAATTTTTAAGGTAAAATTTACGTTGTTATGCCTCTGTTCCATTATTGGAACATTGGCGTATCAAGGGTTCGTTTTTTATTTATGTGCAAAGCATTGTATGATATTGCAAAAATTATTTTCTTTTGCATTCAAATAAGAGTAGCAACTTTTCTAAAGAAAAAAGCGTAGATAAACCTGCAATGCTTTGAAAGGATTATAATATTGGCACTTGACATGGGTGTTCACTTTATTAAAGTCATAACAATAGAAACAAATTATTTTTTGATAAGGTGGTTGTACATGTGTGTTACGTATATGTGTACATGTGTAAAAAAATCACTTGTAAAAAAAGTGTTATCAATATCGCTTTTACATACATTGAACATGGCATTATAAAGTATTTTTTACAATAAGTTTTATTTTGTTTAGACACTTATTTATCTTGTTTACAATTTTTTTAATTTTACTATATTTTGTCAATGTTACTCTTCCTTACAATTAAATTTATCAAAATTCCAGTTTAAATGAAAGAGACGCAACATTTTAAAATATATCATTAGATAACATATCCTACGAGAATACAACAAAAGCAAATTTTATTTTTAAATTTTAAAGGTAAAATTTAGGTGTTTAAGTTTATGTTCCATAATTGGAACATGGGTGTTTCATGGGTTCATTTTCCATTTATGTGCAAAGCATTGTATGATATTGCAAACATTATTATCTTTTGCATTCAGATAAGAATAGCAACTTTTCTAAAGAAAATAAATATATAAAGCTGCAAAGGGAAGCTGCAATACTACTAAAGGATTATAATATTGGCACTTGGCATTGATGTTCATTTTAGTAAAGCCATAACAGTAGGAACAAATTATTTTTGATATGGTGGTTGAACATGTGTGGGAGGGAGGGGCTTTCAACTGTGCCTTTGGAGACAAGTGCAATTTCACATAAAAGGTGTCTTATTGCATGCATATGTTTGCTAATATAGTAATCAGTTTCTTTTGATATAGAGTTTTTCTTATTAGTTTTGTTGGACGACAGTGAAAAAAGTGCCCGTGTGCTTTCTATGTGTTTCACTTATAAAGTTTTCATAAATTTAACTCCATGTCTGAAAGATACTTACAATACAAAATGCTCTGACCGTTCTAGAAACTCTTTTAGATTCTGATTTGAAAGATGTAGATACTTGCCAGTTAGAGCCCGATGATATAATCGATATAATCGATGAAGAAGATATTGATGAAAATAATTTAGATGCTATTACGCCGTTCGATGTGTGTGGAATGGTCGACGCCATTACAAAAAATAAATAAATAAATAAATAAATAAAAATGTAAAAGAAATGAAAAAGTACACTATATGAAGACAAATTTCAGAAACCGGGTCCGAGGGCAAGAAGAAACGAAAACCTGAAAACCCTGTAGTAGAATGGAAAATAAAGTGAAATTCGATAATCCGACAGAATTGGAAAAACCGGTACCAACATTGCATAAATTCTATAGTGTCATATATATTAATTGTACATTATTTAAAGATAAATAAACAAAACAATTAATATTAGGAAGATGTTATAATTATTAGACTTTAAATTGACTATTTTCAAAAGTTTTTAAAAATATGCAAAAAATATTCATGTAACACGCCAATGTTCCAATAATGGAACATGGCTAAAAATATCCTCAAAAATTTTTTTATCTAATTTTAAAACTTCATTGTATTTATATACTCTTAATTAATATAATATCCCTATTTCAAGTCATTGGGACTATTCTTTCTTAATTTGGAGTTTAAACGGTTAAACGAAGTGTTTTAATAATAATCAATCATTGCTTCATATATTGCGACTCTGCCTTTACCACTGAGAGAAAAGTGACTATTTTCCAGAGAACTCTATCGCCAAGGTTGGCTGTCAGTTACGCTGAGAAAAAAAAAGCGAAGCAAAAATGTTCTCTGGATTTGGATGTTGAAGCAGCAACCATCGCGCCTCGAAGCTTATTTAGTTGGAAGTCGGGTGCACAGGTGTGAAAATGCATTACGCTCGTTTTAATGGGGGTGGGCTGTGGAATGTGGAGCCTCCATAAAGCCCTTTCTCTTGTATCTCTGTAGATCTGTTGAGAAATATTTGCTTTACATTCTGACAAGAGATCTATGGATTTTTTTTCTTCCACTTCCGAAAGATGTAGGCGACTACAATGGTACACAAAGGCGCGGCCCTGCAAGATTTGGGACTCGGCTTTTGTAGCTACACAGCTGTTAAATTCGACCACTCTATGAAATATGCTATTAAATAAAGAGAGACGAGAAAAAATATGTATACCAGAATGGAAATAGTTAAGGGGCGTCACTTCTATTTCAGAGGACTTGGGGGATACAATTTTTTTACGCGTCGATTACTCCGCAAATATGCGTGTGCACCGGTACGAGAGGAGAAAAATATTTGGCAGATTTTCTTTTTTACAAGCGTAGAAAAGGGATATCTGATCAACCTGAAATTAAGCTTCTTTTTCATCTTATTAAATGCTTAATAAAGAGGTGTAAAGTTACGACTGCAACTGCAAGCTCACAACTATCTCATTCTAAAATTTTAATCCACTTCAGGATAATTTTTTATTATTCAGTGACTTCAGAAAGAGAAGACGATTTTAAAAAATTAATTTTTTTATGGGAGATTTTGTTCGTTCACGAGCAGAGTTGTGTTGGTTTTAACCATGGGGTTTTAACCGTCCTCGTCAATATCCATTTTGTCCAGTTTGACCACTGAAATTCACTTTTCAATATATTTAATACTAATCGAATATAGTTTACTAGCATTTGATAAAGGCAAGTTACATTTGTAACAATATTATTCTGATTGCAGTTTAAATGATTATAAATTAATAAAAATTTTAATTTTAAAATGTCGTGTTATTTGTTTTAATTTTAAAATTTATACATTTAACTACAACTTACGTTATTAACTTCAACTCATGTTTTATTTTTTAACTGTAACTCATATTTTATGTTTTTTACTGCAAATGGATTATATTTTTACAATGAGGAATTTGTACATGTGGGGGATTCGAACAACATAGTGTTTTTCTGATAATTTCAGACTCGTAGATTCCAAAAATGTTCTCAAAAATGTAAAAAGCTGGGTCCATCATTTAAAAAATTAATTTTAAAGTTAAGCGAAAATCACGTGACATCAAAACGCTCCGTGATTGGTTGTGATGTCATCGTTCATGCAGACCAATATTTTTGTATTGCTTTTAAGCGCGCACTATTTTCCGATTTTGTTTTTGCAAGTTCCTAAAATTTTCTAGCTATCAAAATTTATTTTTATTTAAACCTGAAGGTTTATTTTATCGATCTAGATAGCTTAGTTATCTCAATTTGTCATAAATGTATCTTCTACCTGGATTTACCAAAGGACAATCAGACAACCTCCCGAAATTGACAGCATGTCAATGTTTTCTTTCTTGGCAATAAACCCGAATTTTATGGGATCAGAAATACAAGGAATTAAAACCCAAAGGTATGTAAAATCATTTATATTTTTTTTCCAATTTTACTTAACATGTATTAATACTTTATTCATGCTAAACACAGCTATTTTGTTTGTAAACACAAGCAAGTGAAATAAATATACATATATCATATACACACACATTTGTAGTAGCATCGTTTTTTATAAATAGAGACGGATGTAATATTAAAATAAAAATTAGAGGAGGTATTTATTGTGAGACCGGTCTCATTAGCCTTCGTGTTACAAAAAGTAGACCGTAGCACTCCAAAACCAAACCAAAACCAAACCTATTCTTAGATATTTTAAATATGATGAAAAGAAATTTAAAATCTTTAAACGGCTTTTCTTAATTATTTATACATTTTTAAATAATAATACAATTTTATTGCTTTAATATTAATGTCAAATTAAAAAATGTATAAAATTTCTCAAATTAAATTTAATTTTTAAAGTAATATCAGTATTAAGTATTTTAAAAATATTATACTTTTTTTCAAATTAGTCACCAATTTAATCGAAAAATATCACTGTGATTTGATACACAAGAAAGTATGCATCTCTGAAGAAAATATTTATAATACCTTGAAAATACATAACCTTCCCCTCCCCAGAGTTATTTATTAGATAATTATATGCTTTAGATATTTATATGTTTTTCGATATTTATATGCTTTATAAAATATTTATTGTACTTGAACTCTGTGATAATACTCGAAAATTAGCAGTTTTAAAAGTTAAATAGCAGTGGTTAATCAACAATCCTTTTAAAGGTATAGATGTATTTTTATATACTTTAATTGTTCTAAATTAGTAATATTTAAACAAAAGCAAGCATTTACTAACCGATAAATGGTCTTCACAAACCCATAAAGATGATTTATATGATAATTTGGGGTTTAATTTCTCATCCCTTTTCATCGCAGTTGTCCAGATTTTACGTGTATGTGGGTCTTTCGGGACGCTGAAAAATATCTTCTCATTGCAATTAGTTGTTGTATTTTTACAGAGTGACACAATACAATATTTAGAGTATGATTTTTTAATGCCAGACATAACAAAAAAATTTCTATTATATGCGATACTTTACACAAAAACAAATTTAAAAGTCGCTTTTTAACATGTAAACAGCATAGGCGCTCGGTGTCTACATGAACGATGACGTCACAAACTCGGCGGAGAAAAAGTATCGTTTTTGAGAGACGTTAAAGAGTCCGCTATAAAACCCATGAGAAATCACTCATTAGGCCCCCAAATGAAAGAAAAATAGCTACTGTCCTGCTTACTTTTTTATCTTCTATCGTTTAAAATCAAAATTAGAAAACGTGAAAATTCCTCATTGCATGTACATGAACATTTATGTATATGAATTTCACACACACACACACACACACACATATCTGTATGTGTGAGAGAGAAATTCATATATATAATTGTGTATATATATATATATATATATATATATATATATATATATATATATATATATATATATATATATATAAGGCATGTCCAACAATACCCAATGATACCACAGGCAAAGACCGTAGGCAAAGGGGGGATTTGGGGAACTGGTCCCCTCCCGAAATTTTAGAAGACCATTTCTTCAGAGGAGAATGTTTCCTGTGTGTGTAGGTGCGATCTGCGTTGCTGTATAAGAATATATTCCTAAAAAGATTGCTTCAGCTATAAAAAGTTTTGTCGAGCAGCTGGCCGAAAATTGAACGCTTTCTCTATATTCAGCTATATTTGCCTTTTCTCGTTTATCATTTAATCTCTTTAATTATTTGAGTTAAAAATAGATAATTGTCATACCTCATCCATGCCGTTATACCTTAATTTCACTTTACTGAAATATCATTCAAAAATAACAATGCTTTTACTCTTTGGTCCCTCCTTAAAATAATTTCTGGCTACTGTCCTGCCACAGGCAATGTGAGCAAATTTAATTAAAATGTAACTAGAAAAGGGAACTGCGATCACTAAGTAAATATTTGTTGTAATTACTTAATGATTAAAAAATTAGCAGCAGACACAGTTAGAAAATACTACAAGAAGCAAACATGGGGCCAGAGTGAAATATATATTTCAACCTTTGCAGTACCCATAAATTAATAACTAACTATATTTTAATGAATATTAAATGTGTGAGGTATAAAATGAGAGAAAGAGAAAGATCGTCAGAAAAGAATAAAAATTAAAGATTAAAAAATGTTGAAAACCGAACAAAAACTTATTAAAGCTCATACACACATACACACATATATATTTTGTTAGAATGAAATTACTGTCAGCATTGTTGATTTATTCTATGACATATTCACGTATTCGTGCAATACCATGTGTATGTATGTATATATATATATATATATATATATATAATATATAAAATGAATGACAAAGTATGATGTACTTTGTGTATGTGTAATGGAATTTTGAGATTGAAAGTTCATTGGATTAAGAGTTTGGACTCTACCCGAGAAAAAAAAATCTGGCTACGTCACTGCAGCCTGCCACAACCATTCAAGCGCCTTTGAGTATTTTTAATTTTTTTTAATAGGATCCTGCTGAAATTTTTTCCCAGCTTTCTAGAATACCATTGTAAATATAACACATCACTAAATGATTTTTTTCCCTTGATTTTCAAGCAATACTTGAGCTTCATTCCTATTATTATACTGCCTTCATCTCGTTTTAGGATGCCTTCTAATTAAAAGCCATCGAAAACAAAAGTAGCCGTAACTCTGTCCCGACGCTTCGAGTGCCTCAACGACAAGAATTTCACGGTTAAAAATAAAGATCCGCTCTTCTTTCCGCATCAAATGAGCGTGGTATTGCCTCCTCGACATACTATTGAAATACTAAGTAACCACTAGAGGCATGGGGTACACTCGGGGGCTCCCTATGGGACGCATGTCAACAAAGGCGTGCTCGGGAGGGTTACGAGCACAAATAACCGCACCCGATAACCCCTCTAAATCCGCATTAAAGCGTTCGTTTTTTTTTTTCGAACACGCCAGCTTACTTGAAATCGTGAATGGTGCACATACGGTAGCTAACAGAGCAAAACCAAACTTTCAGCGCTTTCAGTGTCTATTTACATGGCTCTCGAACGGCGGGGTTATCTCTGTGCTGTATAACGTCGGGCCCATGAATGGATAAGTGTGTTGTTGCCCGTAACAGTAAGTTTCCGAGGGAGTCAGATTCTTATCCATTTGGGGGGATTATTCCCGGTGTTAGCGAATTCAATTGAATGGCGATGATCTGCTCGATAAACTGCAACCGTATCGCACGTAATAAATGTATATCCCTCCCTCCCCCGCCACACGTATTTTTTGCAGAAAGTTTCGAGTGTTTTATGAAAGTGCCGTTCTGATTCCTAGGGATTGAAGAGTTTTAACAAACAATTTAACTGTTGCTTAGAAAGAGTGATAACTTATTAATTAATAGAAATTTTGCTTCAACCAAGGACGTATTTATAAGGCGGGGGTTCCCTACCGGAAAAATTTTAAATGTATGTATTTCAATAATTTTTAAATTTATTAAAATTGGCGACTTCTGAATCTTAATCTCACACTCTTCGAATTTTAATTGTTCATCTTTCCCGATTGACCAACTTGAGCATCTTGTGCTCATCTCTCCATCTTCATTTAATACATATTTTTAAAAAAATGTAATTTTAACTACAACTGTGTTGTATTCTCTTCTAGAGAACTTAAACTATTTCTTCAACTTACATTCCGTTGTGGAATTTTCTCTTGCACTTTTTGTCATCATGTTTTATTATTTGTAACTACCCCAAACTCAAGCGTTCCTATCCCATTTCCTACTCTCATTTACCATGTCAGGGCCAAACCTATTCATTAGTTTGTTTCCCAAAATCCCCTGTATTGCAGAACTAGAGGGCTTGGCCCAGGAAGTTCTGTGCTACCCACATCCTGTGAAAATTGGTCTACACTCAGTTTTTAATGAAAGTGTTGAAAACTAGTCTTCAACCATAAAAGTGTAAAAAAAATTTTCCAATTAGAATCGGTAACAAGTTTAGAATTGGGCAAATTTAGCATTACTTTCGGGGCTTATAGGTATGACTAAAATTGCAGATAAATGTTTGAACAAGCTAGCCTTAAGAAAAAAATAATTAATAATACTATAAAACGGTAGTTTATAAATTACTAACTGTGATACTGTTTTTGAATTTCGTTGCTATGAAAGGAATTTCATAAAAGAAAAATAAAAGTATATAGTCTTAGTTCCTATCTCAATATATTTTTATTTTCCTAGATATTCATAAAATTAATTTAATTTAAAATCGTATGTAGCGTAAATTAAGACACCTTGTGGTTGCTAATATATTTTTCAAGATACAATCAAATTATGTACAGCGTTGCTGATCTGTTTCATGACTTATTTGTATATATATTCAAAACTATGGATATATGTACAAGACTTATTTGGGTACATATATTTAAGACTATGTAAGTATGTATATATGCACTTTACATGTGTGTGTAATGAAAAATTTTTATGAAGTTTAAAAGTTCACTGTACTTTCGATAAAGATTTTGTACCTCTCCGAAGAAAAATTCTAGATGCGTCATTCATGTCGTGTAGATAAATAATAAAGATTTTAATAATTTCTAATTTTATTAAATATTGATTTTGAGAATATTCAGCTAATGAATTCAAAGTTATTAATTAGAGTTTAAGTATATCTGTTAATTTCAATAGCTCAAAGCCAGACTAGTTATTTGTGTCAAAAATAACTAGTCTGGCTTTGTTATTTGTTATAGTTATTTGTGTACAATAAAACTTGAAATCCAGTTTGTCTACCAAATAACAACAGCCGTGGCTTCATCTGCTGGAATGGAAAGACAGTTTTCTTCTTTTGGTATTGGTCATTCTAGCCTTCGTAACTAATTAGGAGTGGATAAAGCTAGGGTTTTTATTGAAACAATTAAATTCATCATTCGGTGCTTAAAAATATTGAAATAATCGTGATTTTTTTTTAAATAAATAGTTTGAATTAAAAGAATATTTAATTTGTTCTTTAAATTGACATCTTTATTTAGTTTGCACTATCCAATTACAAAATAATGGAATGTATTTAGATTAAAATTTATATATTTAATTTTAGGTAATCGGTGTGTTGAATATGCTAGATAAATAAGATGTTACTTCTTATAACAAACTATTCTATGTATATTGAAAAAAACATAGAAACAGCAATTAAAATTAGTATTTAGAAAAAAAAATTAAAGAAATCCTATTTAAATCAAATAAATCTGATTTTTTTATTTTTTTTTAAAGTCATGATTTTTTTTCCAACCTTGATACAGACCTACCTTAACGCTTATTTATGTACGTTTTATTATTAATTTTAAATTTTCGATAGATTAAGTCATTGAAATGCTGTTTCTGTTCATTTTGCAAAAACATACTTTGTTTTTGTATTTTCAAAACTTCTTTACAAACTGCATGGATTGAAAGGTTTTGATTGAAAATTCTCATAGCGGAATAACTGTCAGAATCATTGGAGTAACACGGTTATTCAGACTAATGTTGAAATTAATATCTAACGTTGGAATTTGCTGTAACGTTTAGAATCTCCAATCTGGATGATGAATACCCTCAAAACACAGTTGGAGCTACAGAACCTTGCAACCTTCTCCAGTGGGAGGTCAGGAATGACTCAAAGCGAACATATAACTCAAACTGTGTTGTACAACCACTGCTGTCACAACTGTGCTAGTGTGGCAGCGGTGTCATATTTTATAAACAAACAAGCAACAAAAAATAGCGGAAATTGTTTTGAACTACAGAAAACTTTGAATGACAAAGTCCCCGAAACATGACAGGTTTACATAGAAATCATCAACTCAAAAGATAACCTTTTCTTTAAAACTAAAAAAAACTATCTTTCAGATAATGTTATATGAGACTTATTTGAGATACAAAAAGCTTTTCAGCCGTTGATGCACAATGCTCCTTAAGAAAGAAAATGCAAATATACAGAAGTAAATTTACAGTGGGGATATAAGTTTATAATGTAAAAGGTTTTTTTTTCTGTCGTATTTTAAGATCTTGGGGAAACTTGAATTTAAATCTTTCATGATTAAACTGCCAACGCCAAAAGAAATGTAAAAAATATTAATCGTCACAATAAATTTATTACTTCACCATTAAATTAAAAAGAATGAATATTCAAATTCATGGGCAAAAACATACAATTTGAATGGTTTATTTAAAAAAAAACAATCAAACAGAGCATAGTGTAAAAAATATAATTTATTTCCATAATGCTATTCTTTCTAATATATTGGGTAGAGCGTTTAAGAGGCTGGGTAAACTTATAAATTCGAATTGAACTTTAGCCACTAGGAAAAATGCACTTATCCCTTAATTTGGCTAAATCCGCTACAACGAACAATCAATTAAATAAAATCTGGCGGGTTTATGAAAACTTCTGTATTGCTTAAATATCTAACAAAAACTTTAAAATATATTTCTATTACGCCGTTTATCTCTATTTCTATAGAGATCCTAATGTCTATACAGACATGGAAAAATAATAGAAATTAAAAAATATTTGAAAAACATCTTGTCAAATTAAGGGTTAAATATAGAGTCATTGTGGCACTTCTTCTTCAATGGCCAGACAGCCCAGGATGGGCCCTTGCCTTCCTCGAAATCGAATTCCAGGCTCTTTTGTCCCTGGCGATGGATATTCAGTTAGTCACTTTTAAAAGTCTCAAGTCCGATTCTAAACAGTCGAGCCACCTAAGTTTAGGTCTCCTTCTTTTTCGGGTGCCAAATGGTCTGGCCGAGATCTTCGTACATTCTGCACAGGTGTTCTGCCCATTTATTTCTCTGAATCCTTATATATTGTACTATATCTAGATCTTTAAAAGATTTATAGAGTTCAGAGTTAGTTTTTCTTCTCCAGATATTATTATGTTTTATGCCACCAAAAATGCTTCTAAAAATTTTTCTTTCAAAAACAGAAATGATATATTTTACTTTTTCTGTCTTTGACCAGGTCTCAGCAGAATAAGTAAGAATGGGTCTAGTTAAGCTTTTGTCAATTTGGATCTTCATTTTTCTGCTAGTGAAGTTAGACTTATTTTTTTAGTTCGAAAAAACAACGGTTAGCATCTGTGACTCTACTACGGATCTCGGACATTAAATCATTGAGAGTATTAACTTCTGATCCTAAATATTTAAGCTTGCTAACAGTTTCAAATTTGTCATTCCCAATTTCTAAATAGGGGCTGCTATTAATACCACATGGGATGTACTTAGCAATTTACTTACCATTGTGGCTCAATTCTGTATAATTTTCTCACTGTTCACAAAGGTCTGCAGTCACCATAAAAAAGATTGCTTTTGTAATGTAATTTTGTGACATTTGGCAATTTATTTTTAAATTGTATAAATTTTTATCTAGGAAGTAACTCTTCGATATTTCTGTAACCTGCAGTACCACAGGAAATCCAACATATTGGGTAAGTGATCACCTTACTTAACAATACTTAAAATTTTTGTACAACCAGGGCCCGATCAATTCAAAGTTGGGCCCAGGGCCTGGTAGTCTTTTGGGCCCCCCTACCCTTCTTTCAAGGCAAAAAAAAAACCAATTTATAAAAGAGGATACAAACGAATAGTTTTGGAGGAAAGTTTATACATATATTTTTTTATGTTTACATACTTTTGTACTAGAGTCAAATGACAAAAATCTGTCTATCCTCAAGAATGTAAACCGTAACACTTGCAATTAAGCTTTTATGTAAAAAATAAAATAAAATAACATAGGTAAAATTAACAAATAATAGCTATTCGTCGATTTTAAGACAAAATTAATAAGAGATAAATAAAATGTAATAAAATTCTTAAGCAAATAACAATTGTATCTAAGTTTTATTTAATTTCTGAACAAGGTTTCATGAAATATTACTTGAAGAATTAACAAAAAACATTTTCAAATTCTGTTAATTAAATTATTTAAAATTTAATAATTAAGTACCAAATTTTAGGGGCCCACGGCCTAAGCCCAGTCGGCCCGTGCTTTAATCAGGCCCTGCGTACAACTAACTGTATGATACTACTTATATAAATGCATGAAATAGTGTCATAAGGGCAAGTTGTTACAATTCCACTGGGATTAGCTCTTACAGTATGCATGTAAATTACCGTTTTATAGAATTTTATTTTCTTAAATAGGACATGGGGAACTATAAAAGAAATGCTGATGAAGGGTGTAAGTCACAAGAAGTATTTTTAAAAGCTTCAAGGTATACAGATAAAATAAAATGAAATGACGTTCACTAGAATAGTCGGGCGATAAATATGGAGTAAATATTATAGCACTCCAGAAATCCAGTTGTAAAATGAAAACTCTGACCAAACGTTAGATATTTTTTGGTCGTGGGACTCTTTACCATCACTTGTGAATGATCGCTTTCAGCTCGGATATCCACAAAATGGACAAAACTATGTAAAAAATGCAAATGACAGTAATACAGTAATTCTTTTATTTTTGAAGCGGGCTCCTCATTGAAAGACTATCCTTCTACCTCAAAGTAGACATAGCTGTATGTCAGACTCTAAGATATAAAAACCTTGACTTAAGCGGGTAAAGGAAAATTGTGTCGGCTGAAAACTGATTGTATGTGCCAGTTTCCAAATTTTCTAGTAAAAAAGCAGGGAAAAGAAAAAAAATTCCATAATGAAAAAATATAAATAAAATCCACGAGAAATAAGCCCATGAAATGTTTCTAAGCATGGGATCTTCAGACTAAAGTGACGGAGACTGTTACGATTGTTACATAGAATATTCTGTACATGCTTGCGACAACATGGCCGTAATGTCGTTATCGTTCAAAATGGACTCACAATTCCTCAATTGTGTTTGATGCTTGAGTGTTTTAAATCATGTGACCAGGTTGTAAGTGTGTGTGTGTGTGTGTGTGTACGCGCGCTCGTACGTTCGTTTAATTTTCTATGAAAATTCAAAGTTCAAATAAAAAGCTTTCCCCTAAAAAAAAACTATTCAGTTTATCAGCAAAATATTACCTATAAAGAGTTGAAAAATATTTTTAAGTATTAATAAGGTAAAAATAGAAATAAAATGAAAAGTTAATGTACTAGGAACATTTAAAGAATTAACAAAATATTTTGAGAGTCCTTCAGAATATATGATAGAAATGTTTACATATTTTCTCATTATATTAGGTGGTAGGGGCACAGACCAGTTTTTTACCCCTGACGCTAAAGGAACTAGTTACGACCCTGTGCATACTAGCCTGTATATATATATATATATATATATATATATATATATATATATATATATATATATATATATATATATATATATATATATATATATATATATATATATATATATATATATATATATATATATATAAGGGAAAATATGAAATACTAGAACACGTAAAAAAGGCAGTATGTTCAATAAAAAGTGTGTATTTTTGTAGATCCAATAGTATATTCGATAATATCAGTATTGATTTCTTGAAGAATGTGTAAAGATATGATTATTATAGATATAAATTGGGAATGAATGCCATTTTAAAAGACCGCATATGTCTTGAAGTAGAGCTTTCATAATTGTAGTTTAAATGCTTTCTTAAAAGACAACTTTTGTTCAAGAAAATTTACAATATTTGTGATAAATATGCCATCTTTTGTTTCTCACGAGCATCCGTTTTTAACAATAAATATTTGTTTTTATACCATAAACTTTTACATAATTGAAAGGATTCGTCGTGACATCCGAGTAAATATTTTTCAAATCCGAGTTGTTCAAGGGTTAAATGACACCGGATTTTCAGTACCGATAATCCGTGGCCGAAAATTGAGTTCTTTTGGTAAAGGCTCATTCGTCATCTGTTTTCATAATAAATTCATTACAGAGCCTCCATTAGGTCGTCTCTGGTTGTGTTTTCAACAGAAATTATGCAAATATGGCGGAGGAACGAATACAAATCGTCGCTGGTAGGTAATAATAGGAGGAGTTCGGAATCGGTTTCACCTCTATCGCTGCCTGGCAGATTGTATTCCGCATGAGTGGCAGTCTGTCAGATCTTTATCAACGCACGCTTACAACCAACCCTTCTCTCTTCAGTGTGCGAGTTCGCATTGCGTTACTTTTATGGATATATACACACAGAGAGAGACGCATTTTCGAACACAAAAGAGGAGGGGAGGAATGAAAAGGAATGCAGCCAAGGCATCCTAAACCGACAAATTGATATTAATCTCATCTATTTTTTATTTTTTTATTTATTTCTGTATGGGTAAATATAAAAAAGAGAAAAAAATGAAGCTTCGGAATTTTAGAAGACGGTCTGATATTTTAATAAGCTTCTTGTTCTCCTTCAAATACAGTTGCTAATTTTCCGGCTGTATTCGGTCACTTTGTTCATATAAGTAAATTTTTAGACCTAGTAAAATTATTCTTATAAAGACGTATATCGATATATCGATTGACAATGGCGTAGCCAGAATTATTTTTTGGAGAGGGACCCAAGTCTTAATCCAAAGTACAGTAAGCTTTCAATTTAAAGAAATATAAATATAAAAAAAAAGAAATAACACACACACATATTACAAAGTATATACGCAGATAAATCTTATTCATACATCCATAATTTTGCATGCGTACATAAATAGTCATAAAAAGTCATCATCGCTGTACGTAATTTCATTGTATCTTGAAAAGTATGTTTAATTTAATCCCTAGTATTTATCGGAAGAAATTAAATTGTTATTAACTACGAAAATTTAAAAAATTTGGGAAAGGAACTAGGGCATTTTTATTTTACAACATTTCATACTTTGTATAACTACGAAATTCGAAAGCAGTATGACATAATCAATAATTTATAAATTAGCATTTTATAGTAGTAATTTAATTCTTCGAGAGTCAAAAACCAGCTTGCTCAAAACTTCATTCGCATTTATAGTCGTGCATCGAAAGGGATGCTAAATTTGTCAACCTCTTGTAACCAGTTCCGATGCAGAGAAATGTTTTGACACTTTTCGTGGTTAAAAGCAAACTTTCAACACTAGCAGTGGAAACGAGCAGTGCATACATATTTTAATAACACATATTACAATGTACGTACACAGATTGTCTCTTACAAGTCTTATTCATACATCCATAATTCTGCATGCGTACATAAATGCGTCATAAAAAGAACCAGCATCGCTGTAGGTAATTTCATTGTATCTTGAAAAGTGTATGTTTGATTTACGCCCCAGGAAGAATTTAAATTGTTATGAATAACTTCGAAAATTAAAAAAAAATTGAGAAAGGAACTAGGGCATTTTTATTTTACAACATTTCATACTTTGTATGACTACGAAATTCGAAAGCAGTATGACATAATCAATAATTTATAAATTACTGTTTTATAGTAATTTAGTTTTTAGAGAGTCACAAGCCAGCTTGCTCAAAACTTCATTCGCATTTATAGTCGTGCTTATATGCATCGAAAGAGATTCTAAATTTGTCAACCTCTTGTAACCAGTTCTGATGGAGAGAGTCGAACAATGGCCGATTGGTTAGGGTGCTGGCCTTCGGTAACGGAGTTCGTGGGTTCGAAATCCACAATGGCATGAATGTTCGTAGCCATTCGGAATCTGCTTTAAACTGTAGGTTCCGGTCTCATTAGCCCTCGTGTTGCAAAAAGTAGACTGTAGCACTCCAAAGCAAACCAAACCTGGTGCAAAGAAATATTTTGACTCTTTTCGTGGTAGAAATTGACCTTTCAACACTTTCAGTGGAAACTAGCAGTGCACACACATTTTAATAAGTTTTTATTCTTGTAATGCATTGCATTGAAAATATTTCGATGAGCACCCATACATCCTTTCCTATAAATACATACTTTGTCCAGGCCGAACGATGGCCGATTGGTTAGGGTGCTGACCTTCGGTACCGGAGTTCGTGGGTTCGAATCCCACAGTGGCATGGATGTTCGTAGCCGTTCGGAATCGGCGTTAAGCTGTAGGTCCCGGTCTCATTAGCCCTCGTGTTGCAAAAAGTAGACCGTAGCACTCCAAACCAAACCAAACCATACTTTGTCCAGGGGTTCACTAAATACTTCATTTAAAGTAAAGTAATTGTGACACATTCTCATTCTTATAAAAGTTAAAATAAATCTTATTTTTATGAAAATTAAGTAGAATAAGTAGATTTATCTACCTCTTGTGATCCATTCTAATGAGAAGAAATGTTTTTACTCTTTTCTCGGTTGAAAACTGTCTTTCATCCAGGTCCCAATTAAGGCAAAATTGGGCCCAGGACCTGGTAGTCTTTCGCCCCCCCTACCCTCCTTTCACGGAAAAAAAAAGTAAGTTTATAAAACAGGACACAAATGGATATTTTTGAAGGAAAGTTTATATTAATTTTTTTATGTTTCCATATCTTTGTACTACAGTCGAATGCTAAAAATCTGTCTATCCTCAAGGATGTAAACTGCAACGCTTGAAATTAAGTTTTTATATAAAAAATAAAATAAAATAGCATTGGTAATATTAACAAATAATAACAAATAATACAGTTACTTGATTAAGTATAACCTGAAAAGCGAAGAATTTTTCTACTCAGAACCATAAAGTAATGAGTCAAAAAAGTGACTGGAGTGATGTCAATAAGTAAACTGGAGAGTGTTTTAGATACAATTGTCAACATTTTAACTGTTTTCATTTCATTTCTGAATAAGGTTTCATGGAATTTAACTGGAAGAATTAACAAAAAACATTTTCAAATTTTGTTAATTAAATTATTTAAAATTTAATAAGTACCAAATTTTAGGGGGCCCAGGGCCTAGGCCCAGTCGGTCCGTGCTTTAATCAGGCCCTGCTTTCATCCCTTGCAGTGGAAACTAGAAATGTACACATACTCTGATAAATTTAAAAGATCTTCTTATGCATACATTTCAAAATATATCGGGGGGGGGGGTTCCAGACCCACCCCTCCCGGATTCCCATATAAATATGTTCTTGGAATATGCCTGTTTTTTGAGAAGCTTAGTGCTATTTCTTGCATGTGTCAAAGGAGATTATTTCTAATAGCTTAATAAACGAGGTACCATCCTAGCGAAGCATGAGAATACAGCTCGAAATCCTTTAAAATACAGTTAGGACGGAAAAAGGTTAATAAAAAGTTAGTAATTATGCTCCGTCGTCGTATGTTCTTTTTGAGCACCTTTACACAAAAGAGGCTTGCTTTATCACGTATGGCACAGTAAAAAAAATTCTAGAAATATTTAAATAAAAAAATATTTTCTTGTAATATGTATTTATTTTTTATGTATTTTATTTGGCATTGTGCACGAGTAAAATATTTTTTGTTGCCAGCATCCTTTGAGAGGAGAGCATTTGTGTGTTACTTATTTCTGGAATTAATTGCCTCTGATAGGAATCATTAAGTGTTCTCTAAATCATTTTTCCTTAAAGGGAGACTTTTGAATCCCCGAATTTTACACTGGTGGCGACACTGCCCTAATGATTTCTACTACACACACACGCTTCGAGAGCGAGCGAGCAGCGTCCCATGCGGTAAATGATCTCCCGACTCATCGCACGATTTATTCCCAGTTGTTAATCTTGATTACCTCCTCTCCTATCTCTTACCACGGTATAATTGTGATTAAGTGATCTTCATGAGGTACACCCACGCTTTTGTGCTCAAATTGAGTTACGCAATCAATAAACGCTCAATTAGGGGACGGGGTTTCGACGCACCCTCCCCCCTCCTCCCAGAAGAAGACTTTTTCTCTCTCTCTCACTCTTTTGTCATTATGAAGGGGGGTCTGGAGCCATCAGTGGCAGATGACAGACATTAGGGCGTGCTTTTAATAAGTGGGGTCGAAATGAAGGGGGAAATCGTATTTATTTAGGGGGAGGTTCGGATAGAGGGGGTCATTTTTGAATGGGTGGGTTTGGGTTCCGGTTTGTGTTGGCTCGGCTCTACTCCACCAATAGAGATTCTTTGCATCTTAATCCTCTATATGCAATGAGATTTTGGCTGTCTTGTTAGGCATGACATTAATAGTCATCAGCGGGCTTTGCACTAAGGAAGTTGATTACAAGTGATGAGTAACACGACAATTTTATCAGATCCCTTAAGGGGTGCCGTGTTTGTGCCTCATGAGATATTTTTATCAGTTTAACTTTGTAAGTTTTGCTCTGGTGTTTTATTTATGGCATTATTTATGTATGCTTTAAAATGAAGCGGATTCCGCTCTCCGATTGTAATGAAAGGAAATGTTTAACCTCTTGACATACAAGGCCGTCTGGGAGACGTCAGTCTTCTCATGTGCCAAAGTAGATTTTGACGTCTCCGAAACGTCGATAGCTTTCTGAGACAGACGTCGTGTATCACTATATTAAATCATAATTTTATATTGTTACTTAATTATTGTACATTAGCATCCTATATAAACCTCATTAAACGTTACACAGAAATGCAAATATCAAAGTAAAACGTTCTCTTTCTCAAATTTTGCAAAATTGTTCAAATGAGCCAGAAATTAATAGTATATTTCGGACACATCAGATTCCGTTTTACTTGTCAAGGGGTTAACGAATTTTATAAAAGACAGTCTGAGGTTTCAAATGCAAAGAATAAGACAGTAAAAAATTAGCCTGAGCACACAGTGTGTGCAAATGGATAAAGTGCTTGGTTATTTGTTGTCGCCATATGAGATAATAATTATATAAAATATTACAAAGAATAAGACAGTAAAAAATTAGCCTGAGCACACAGTGTGTGCAAATGGATAAAGTGCTTGGTTATTTGTTGTCGCCATATGAGATAATAATTATATAAAATATTACAAAGAATAAGACAGTAAAAAATTAGCCTGAGCACACAGTGTGTGCAAATGGATAAAGTGCATGGTTATTTGTTGTCGCCATATGAGATAATAATTATATGACGTATATTAGATATAAAGCATTAAATTTCATGTGTCTAACTGGAAAATATAACTAAATTTAAGACTCTACATCAAATGCTTCCACTTACAATGTAATTTATTATGTATCTCATTCCAATGCTTTATATGATTGGATATCACTTGCGATATTCAAACATATAAAGCATTAGATGTCTATATGATATATGATTATAGGTCAGGTAAGGGACAAAAGAAGTGTTCATTTGCCAAACTTCGTGATTTTTCCCTTTTTCATATTTTCTAAAAAACTTGAAGAATCCCTTTACAGTATTTCATTAAGTTTGTAAATGAATTTTCATTCTTGAATTTTAAAAAGATGAAATATGTCTCCTTTATCGTAAGAGACTGAAAGTATATCGCTGACTTTTAACGCAAGTTTAATCAATGTTTCAAGTTAGTGAAGCATTAACTATCTTCATTTTCTAGTCTACAAATACAGTAGACTCCGTTTAATGAGATCCGTTTAGGACACCTTGATTTTGATAACAATAATCGATTGATAACAATAAACGATATGAAAAATTAGATAAGTTTACCCTCCCGTCTATAATTCATACGCACTAAATTTCAAAATAAAATTAAAAAACTCACCTTATATTTATGTACTGTATATTATCCTTTAAAACCTAAGAATTATGTACATAATTAAAAAAAAATGGATCCATTGTTGACTGTGTACATTTTTTCTAAGGATCTCATTGATAAATTGTTCGTAATCATGTTTTTTAAAGTCATCGGAGCGGTGTTGTATTCCACGTTTCGACACTTTCGATGCAATTCAGTGGCTGAGAAATATTAACTGCGCTGCAGCAATGCACTGACTTGTTTTTGGTAACCTGTCATAACGATTTTAAACTTCGATCTTTTGATTTAATATTAAATCATTCCGCTTTCTGGCTTCCCTATGGACAAGCTGCATGTAAGCGAGCAAGACATAAATTGTTATTACGTTCCTTCTTAGTTCCTATAAGAATACGTTGCTTTCTGCTTATCTGACAACCATTGAACACAAGAAAGGTGTGCGTATTTCTGAAAAACTCCAGGAACGTGTTAAACCCCACTCCTTTGTTCATTCCCCATTTCCCTAGATGGAAGAGGGTTTATTTTAAAAAATTCAAACAACTAATGAAAAGAAAGGATGGGTTCCTCCTGACTACATTGTAAATATTCCTTTGCCAGTTAAAATGAGGTTCGAAAACTGATAACATTAACCGATGTCACGATCCCATAAAGCGAACATACAAATGAATAGAGAAAATCGGGACCCAGTGATTTCGATAACATTAAGCGATGGATACCATTCACAGCGTTCCCATTAAGCGGAGTCCACTGTATCAGTCTTCGGGCTTGCAGCAAAACTCCTGCAAGTTAGAGAGAACATAAAGCGGCCACACATTTGCAAAGCTATTTTGCCGCAAAACTGTGGCATCCTTGTCATGACAATCTGGAAGCGAGCGAAAATTCTTAGACGTGTTGCAGTCCTGTTTTAAACTTGCAGACTTGTCATGCTGATCAAAGCAAGACTGCTGTAAGTTAGCTGCAAACTACATTTGCTATCTGGGAAGACATTTAAATACATACAAAGTTACATGCATTTAGCATGTATTTAAATACGTGTATCAAACCAAAGAAATAGCTATGGGAATAGATGTTTAATTTATGCATGCATTATTTTTTGTTTTGGTTTAATGTAGTTCCATATTTTTCAGTTAATTTCGCATGATACTTTTGTTTACTGTTAGTGTACTGATTTCTTCTAGTTCATAACTTTTATAAGACTTTACTCCACTCCCCCAGTATTACTAATGAAGAGGGGTGAATTATCGGTACTTGAACATAGGCAAGGAATATCATAAAGGTTTGATATCATAAAAACAAAGGAGAAAGATGATATAATCATAAAATGTTTTTTCCATGTAACTAGTATTTTATGTTATAAAAGTTAAATATAAGCTAGATTTTTATTTTCACTACTGTGAAATGATACCAGAGTCTTAATCGATTTAAAACATTTTTGACATGCAAAAAATAATACATGCAAAACTCCACAACTTTTGACCAAACCTTGTCAAAATTATTCATACATTAAGATATTACAAAAAAAAAGACACATTTATGCCAAAAATTATGATTTTTTTTTTCTCCGAGGGGAATCTAAAATTATCTCATAGTAAAGAATCTAATGCTATTTGTTACTCATTTTAAACCACTAAAATCCTGGGAGCAACAGCCCCTAGGGGGCCAGGGCCTACGGTGCCAATCTCCGTTTCCGAGACCAAGGGCCCTGGGGTGCGAAGCATTTTCCGGGGTGGTCAACCTTACGCGGAACCCCCAGTGCTTAGTTCTCAAGCATGCTTGATCCTCAGTTTGTCTACCCACCACAAGGGATGAAAGGGTGAGTCAACCTTGCCTAGTCCGTTGACAAGTAGCATTTTATTGAATGCAAATTTGCATCCAAATTTGCATGTAATAATTCATTTTCTTGTTACTCACCACCCTAGTGCAGGAAAGCCTTCATCAGGTCTATGGCTAAGGGTAACATGCAGCTTTGAGCAAGGAACTATGAGGACTAAAGGCTGACTTAACCTCAAGGTAGCTTCTTAATTTAGTAGGAGTCACAAAACAGAAGACAGTAGTAAAAGATAATAGGAAATTAGGCCTCCCACCCTCAGCGGTATAGTTTGAGAACTTGAAGGGCATTGTGGAGATGAGCTTACTTTACGTGCCGCAGTCACCATTAACGAACAAGGCGGACCTTAGGCCGACTCGAGCCCCGAACCTCCAATCCTCAAATGACGAGAGTAATGCACTTTAATGCATACAGTGTTCATTTAGCTAATGCATGTAATTCTTACAGTAATTTATATATGGAGTCGATATCTTCCATTACTATTCTTGTGAACCAATTTAAATCAGAGATGGAGTAATCGAATCAATTTAAATTTCCCCCTTTTTCATATTTCATAAAACTTAAATGCATGAAAAGTACTAATTAAAACCGCGGTGTAGAATGCTTTTTATTCCACACCAGACTTCGCCACCCTGTAAAAGATCGATGACAAAGATTGAGAGCTGCAGTACATCGATGAATATAGACGTTTCAAAAAGAGATCCTCAAATTAATAAACAATCTGCCTATTAGCGTTTACTTCCCTCCGCCGAGGTAGAGCTATCACCTGAAAAAAAAAAGAAAAAGAAAGCAAGTTGTCCTGTCATGTTTGTAACAGATGATTATTTTGATCTGCGGCTGATTACGCCCCTGGAAAAGCTCGTTTACAAACATATTTATTCGCGCGTAAATGATTTCTACCAGAGGGTTGCATAGTTAAACTTTAATGGGTTTTTCAGGAAGTTATTAATCAAAACAATGCCAGGTAGCGCAGAGATTAGAATCGGGTCCAGACTTCTATGCTTCGGTGCATCTTAAATTTCGAAATAGCTTGAATCGGTTTCGCCTGCCATCTATTGTCACAGACGGATGTAACACGGTAAGGGTGGCTTTGAATTACAATTTAACGTATGCAAAATTACAAGGCATCATCAGTAAACATTAGGCCAGGAGGGAGTTGCTGCGGCCGTATATTATGTAAAAGGCTATGGCGTGACAGGCCCGATTCGGCAGATGCAACCGAGATATTAATGGGCGAACACAAAAGTCACTAACGAGTTCAACAGATGTGTGCCGCCGACGGAAGAGTTATGGCCACAAACAATTATAATTTAAATCCCTTGATGGAACACCTTGATAACTGCCGTTAATTTACAATTGATACGACAGAAATATCCAATATATACTAGCCGAACGCTGGACAGCAAGTACAACTTGTACCGGGATCTTTTCATCTGAACGTTACTAAACCATTCATTTTGAAACATTGAATCAAAAATCGTGCAGGAATTATCCACTAATGATCAATTTTATTAATCAATCTAACAAAGTTGTAAAGTACTTCCTTCATGATTAAATAACTTGCTATCAACTATCTTTAATTAATGGTTAAGTGAATAATATATAAAAGCTTGGATACAGAATGTCATCAAAGATTTTTACTGGTGTTGGTTTGCAGTCTAGGCAGGCAGACAAATAAATGCTATAAAACTTGTACAGAATATAAATGATCATTAATAATGACCGCAGAATACAGTAAACACGTCATACATCAAAAACAACAGCTCTTCATCAGCACGATGTTTATCTGAACCATTAATAATGGTGTACCTGCACAATGAGACAGCAATTGAAAAAATATTATTATTATTATTATTACTTAATGAGTTTAAATAGTATTTTTCAAACCTTTACTATTTGTTCCAGGTGTCATTTTAATAGAATTATGCGTTACAGTAAAAGAAGATATTTAGATAGCATGATTAATTAGAAAATAAACGAGACATCATAATTAATTTGAATAATGACCAGAGATATTAAAAATTCATAAGTCCAATAACATACACATGGTAAAATAAAGTGATGACAGATTTTATTCCAAAGAAAATCTTCTATTTTGTGAAGTTTGAGGTTTGGTTTGGAGTGCTACGGTCTACTTTTTGCAACACGAGGGCTAATGAGACCGGGACCTACAGCTTTAAGCCGATTCCGAACGGCTACGAACATCCATGCCACTGTGGGACTCGAACCCACGAACTCCGCTACCGAAGGCCAGCACCTTAACCAATCGGCCATCGTTCGGCTCTATTTTGTGAAATTCCGTATCAAAATGGAAGACCGCGAGTCAGAATTCTATGGTTGTGGTCATAGCCAGTAGGGTTAGTTATGTTCGAGCAACTCCTGTTTCAGGCGGTAATGGAAAAATGTCCCATTTCAAGCCTTGAGAATGAAAAGGATTGTGGACTAGTTCCGTTTCAGACGTGTAACGTCCCAGCAGGGCCCGATCAAGGCAAAGTTGGGCCAAAAGCCTGATAGCCTTTCCAGGCCCCCCTACCCTCCTTTCAAGGCAAAAAAAAAAAATAGTTTATAAAAGAGGATACAAACGAATATTTTTGGAGGAAATTTTATATTAATTTTTTTATGTTTACCTTTGTAGAATAGTCGAATGCCAAAAATCTGTATATCCTTAAGGATGTAAACTGTAACATTTGAAATTAAGTTTTTGAATAAAAAATAAAATAAAACAGTAAAATAGTAATAGGTAAGATTAACAAATAATAGTTATTCGTAGATTTCAAGACAAAATTAATAAGAGAAAAAATATTAAAATAATAAAATTCTGAAGCAAATAACAAGAAGACATTGTATTATAAACTACACAGAAACGTGCTCACAGCATGTAATCAGTAACCGCAAACAGTAAACAATCACTGAACAGTTATGAATACAGTTACTCGATTTAGTATAACCTGAAAAACAAAGGATTTTTCTACTCAGAATCATGGAGTCAGTAATAAGTAAAAAAAAGTGACTGGAGTGAAGTAAACTGGAGTGTGTTTTAGATAAAATTGTCAACATTTTAACTATTTTTATTTCACTTCTGAATAAGGCTTCATGAAATATTACTTGAAGAGTTAACAAAAACATTTTCAAATTTTGGTAATTTATTCAAAATTTAATAATTAAGAACCAAATTTTATGGGACCCAGGGCTTAGGCCCAGTCGGCCCGTGCTTTTATCAGGCCCTGCGTCCCATATCTAGAGTGGTAAATATTTTTGTAGCGGTCAAGTGGTGTTACTTAAAAAGATTTCATGAGTACGAAACTCTTCTTAAAAAATAAAGCAGTTTTATTTCTATTTACGGTGTTTACACATTTCTACAGCTTGCGAACACATAGTCTACTTTCGTCTCCAGCAAAGAACCTCTGCTCACCTCGAAGTCAATCGCAACACTCGCTCACCCCGTCTGACTTTTCAGATGAAAACAGTGCAACGAAGAGAGAAGAGAACAATTCACCCCTTCTGCAAAAGTGACAACGACTAGAACACTCCATAAAAAAAAGCACTTAACTGCTACAATACGTGTGTTCCTTATCCATAAAAACCAAACTATGGCCAAATGGTTAGGGCACTGTTATTTAACCCCAGACTTCATGGATTCGAGTTCCACTGTGGCTTGGATGCTTGTATTTGTTCGGAATCGGCTTTAAACAGTAGATCCAGGTCTCATTAGCCCTCGTGTTGCAAAAAAGTAGACCATAGCGCTACAAACCAAACCAAATGAAACCAAACAAGAAGCCCTAAAATTGAAGATCTGAGTTGTGCGAAAAAACCTGAGCCTCTTGGAGAGAAATTGCATAACACCTTTCTACTGACTTTAACCCTTTAAAAGTCACCTACATGAATTCTTTGTAATTTAATGAAATTGGTTTATAAATATTATCTATGAACCTTATAAATGCAAAATGTATTAAAGTTTGCAATTCTTACACGGTTTTGCCTTAGAGGATACTATAAGAGGAAATGAGGGGGTCAACTGATAAACCCCTCCCCTTGTATAGCGGGAACATAATACTTTTTAAAATTTTAATGATATTGGAAGAACAATAAATAAGTGTTCTTAGAAAAAGGAAAATAAATAAATAGTTTGTTAATTTATACGTGTTGTTTGTATAGATACTTTTGTTTGGGGTCATAAATGAAAAACATTAGCATTACTAACTTTCCAGCCGCAATTTTCTATTTAAAAAATTTCATAAATCATCAGATAGTCCGCACCACTGGATAACCCGCGGACTATACGTGCAAAAATATGTATTTTAGTATGACAATACACTCAAACCTGTTTTTGTGCGGTAGATAGGGACCGCATAAAAAAAAACGCATAAAAAATTGCACAAAACTTCACGAATAGCTATAAAATATAGTTTTCGGAACAAAAAAAAAAATTTTTTTATGCGGTGAATAAGGATCGCATAAAAAAAGTCTCACGTTTAAAATAACTCAAAACCTTACGAAATAACTATTACATACCTGGAATTTTGCCAAACGTTTTGGAATCTGATTTAAAAAAAACACTTGCGAACATTTTTAAATATTTTATTTACATATTATGTGATTATTTTACACATACAAAACTTTTCAAAACATATAAACAATATCCTTCACAGTCTGACAATCCGCGAACTTTCCTGTGATAAACTGGTTCAAAATCGCTTTCGTCACTTGAAGATACTATCTCGCACTCGTTTAGAGTTGACTTTTTTTTCAGGTACCATATAGTCAGTGATTAGTTTTTGCGACGACTGTTGTTTCACTAGACGCTTGTATATGTCCCGGTAGCCAGATATGCACGACTGAAGCTCCTTTTGGAATTTTGAAGTTCTTTCAGAATTGGCATCGATTGCAAGAAAATGACATTCTAATTTATGACAGAGTTGGAGTCCTGCATAGATTTTATCTGCTGTCATATGATCAGGTTCTTCTTGCCCATCAGTAACATCTGTTACGTAATTTATAATTTCATCTTCCCTTACGGTGTCATCCTGAATCATTTCGACAAGATCATTTTCACTAAAACTATTAAACCCATCTCTGCCGATGTCATTATTGATAACTTCGATAACTTCGTCAATTATGTTCAATTTGATTGAAATTTTTATTTACCGCACAAAAAAAATCGCACAAAAAAAGACCGCACAAAAACAGGTTTGAGTGCATTAAATCCTTTTAAGAATAAAAACCTAAGTACAGTAGAGTTCGAAAAGTCTGGATTAGACTCAATTAATTCGACCTTTAAAATTTCAAATCATTTCTTCTGCCATACCCTAAGAGACGAATTTTAACGGAAGAATCAGAGCGGCCTACATGTCTCTGTTCGAGAACTCAGCTATGGAAATCGTCTTCTAATGCAGATCATTGTATTTTTCCACTGCGATTGGATAGCTTTCTTTCCATATTTTTAATGTTTCCTTTTGCTTGCGCCAATTTCTTACAGCTTTCTCTTCGAATTTCTTGAACCCATCCACTCGGTGTCGTCAATCGGAGCTGTCAATAGTGACTATCGATATTTTACTGTACTTCAGGACGCAATTTAAAATTGCGCTACTCGCTACTACTGATTCGTTCTGCTTTATGGGTTGTATTTTTTTCTTAGTTTATTACCAATACGATACGATGTTTTCTTGGCATCTCGTGAGTCGTACTTTTGTTTACATTTGATCATCGGCCGTTGGCGCGATGTATCCCCCCCCCCTTCTTCCGATTTTGATGATTTGAGCAATGAACAACCAGTACATAGTCAGCACCGGCAGATAGTCCGCGGCTGAAGAAATTTGCTTTTTAAACACAGATAGTCCACGACCTATACGTTCAAAATTACGATACATATATTTCAAAAGAAAAAATAAGTGCAATACTGTCATTTATTGTAAGTTTTAACTGTCAAAAACATAAAAAAAAAAATCGAAAAAAATCATATTTCTCCAAAAATGAGAGAAAAAAAAATGTTTAACAGGAGGATTCGCTGCGAAACCATTGTCCGCTAAAGGGTTAATGAAGGTCGAAAAATACAAGCCTTAGCATAAAAATACAATTTAAATTTGATACGATAAGAACAAATACACGTTAAAATGAAATAATATTCCAGTAGCATGTGTGATGCTACAAGAGGTAGGTTTTGAGATTACTATAATTGGTGTACATGCGTGCGCACTTGTAGCCGACCTTGGGTTAATAGAAAGCTCTCCGTCTTCATGCATTTGCTGTTTAACTGAAATGCACATACATTGGCATTTTTTTTTCTCAACCGTCTTTTCTGACGCCCACTGCTTTTTCAGTAAATTGAATCGATTTTCATCGATTGTCATTCTTGAATTCTAAATCTAATGGATTATATATACAGAAAAAGCTGGGTCAAAAGCCTTAATTTTTTGCTACAGGTCTTTCAGTTTTAAAGAGGAATGCACGAACTGAAACAAACGATGATTATGTCGATACAGCTGATGCAATGGAAGAATCTATTGTGTTGACACTTTTTTCGTCGAACTTTTTTTTTTACCTTACGGAATAAAAAAGAAATCAAAAGTCGCAATATTGAAAAAAAAAATTAGAAATTTCTCTGAAAGAAATTCTAAAAAACAAGAAAGTAATCTAATTTTATATACTACCATAAAATTGTCAAGTAATTACTCGAGTAATTTTGGTTTGCTGCAAAATTTTAAAATAATTTTTAAAAAGATGAATCTTAGTATATAAACTGCTAGAAACAATGATTAAATATTAGTAATGCTATTTTCCTTTTTGAAAAAACAAATTACTACCTTTGGAAATTTTGAAATTAACAACAAAAATAAATTTTGCTCCAAACTGGAGTATTACTCGAAGGATTTTACTAACGCTTCCAATAAGTATTGCATCGAGGGAACGTAGTTTTCTAAACAAAAATAATCAAGAACTATTTGCTGACAACAATATGTGAAATAAAATTGTCAAACCTCACTAAATTAGGAACTGAACTTGAACTCTAGCAGTTCAGATTTTCCTGAATCAGTTAGAGAATTCCCCAAATTAAAATTTCGTAAAAAAATAAAGTGTTTAAATAAAGTGGCAAATTACTAAGAATTTGTACCAATCACTTAGTGATACTTTCGATACGTTATAGTTTTGATACGTTCACAAAAATAGGTAAAAAATTTCTTTGAAAATACTTTACTACCACTTAGAATAAGTATTGCATCCAGGGAACATAGTTTTCTAAACTAAAAATAATCAAGAACTATTTGCTGACACCAATATGTGAAACAAAATTGTCAGACCTCGTTAATTAGGAACTTAACTTGAATTCTAGCATTTCAGATTTTCCTGAATCAGTTAGAGAATTTTCCAAATTAAAATTCGGGAAAAAATAAAGTGTACAAATAAAGTGGTAAATTATTAAGTATTTGTATCAACAACTCAGTGACACTATTGTTTTGTTACATTCACTAAAATATGTAAAAAAATCTTTGAAAATACTATATACCTAATTTAAAATGCTTATATTGAAGTTTTACAAGGGACGCATTTTTTTTAATTTTGCACAGTTTGGTTTAGTTTGTAGCGCTACTGTCTGCTGTTTTGCTCACGAAGGCTATTGAGACCAGAAGCTACTTGTTTAAGTCCGATTCCGAAAGTCTGCGAACATCCATGCCAGCAACAGGATTCGAACCCACAGTACCGAAAAGCAACTCTCTACCATTCGGCTATCGTTCGGTTAATTCTGCACGGAGTGGTTAAATTTCCATTTTCATTAAATTTCCGCATTCTTAACATCCGGATGTTTAAGCATTATTGTATTATAGTATAATATAGAGCATAATTAGACCAAGATTTACTGCTCAAAACCCACTTTAGATAGATAACTTACTAAAAGGGGGTATTTGAAGCCATGGACGGTAGTTTCGAACAGATACTTGTTGTTCGATGATTGGTAGGCAACATTTAATAGAGAAACTAAATGACGAACGTCCTCGAACCATTGGACAAGTACTTTTAAATATGATTTAAAATTAAAATTATTTAAAATTATTTAAATTTTGTTATTAAATGAATGAAATTTGAACATTTTTGGTACTCCAGTACACCGTAAAAGATTTCTATTTTATGAATAAAAAATTTTTACGGAACAAAGGACTGATAAAAGAGCAAAAAAGATTGATATGGCACTGAAAAAAGGACTCATAAAATCGGTAGCGTAACGAATTAAATTTTTTTGCAATTAAAACGTGTTTAAAAATGTTTATACAAATTTAATAATAGCATTTGAGAAATGAATTATCTGGACATTGAATATTATTAATAAACTGTCATAATCGTCAACAATCCGAAGATATTTATTTAACATTGCTATTAATATGTCTTATTATCTTTAATAGTAGTTCTAAACAATTCATCGAATTATTTTAAAACCCAGACTGAAGACTGGGTACGAAGCAGCTAGTTAACAATTAATCTGTGCTAATGAGGTTTATATTTTATCAGCTGTTATGGACTGTTGAATGACTAATTTAACAAAGACTGGACAAACGACTATAGCAGGGAAATAATGCTATCTTCAGATGGACTTTTTGTCTTAGTCTAATTTTACTCCAATCACATTTTATTTATCTAACGGAAATGACTACCTCTTTCATATTGACGACTGGCAAAGGCTGAGATAAATAATTTGAATATCCCTTGACAAAATCTTATAGAAAGATAAATCATAATTAAGGCATACAGATATAAAACAAACAGGAATGTGGTTTTAAAATAAATAAAAGCAAACAATGTATTTATTTAACACATTGTGTGCGGGTACATTTCGCAGCGGAATTGTATGGGAGCGGGTGTTTTGGGCGCCCATTTAGTTATTCAGTTACATCTCAATAGATCGAAAATTATTTCATTTTTAACCCACTTTTCGTATTTTATATTGAAATATACAAACAAATATATAAATAGACAAATAAACAAATATATATAAATACAAATATATAATATATAAATAAAAAGTTAATTTTAAATCTAAATTGATATTTTTAATCAATTTTCTCGTTCTGTGGTTCCGCATCGACTGATGTAAAACCTAGTTTTTATTTGTCTCAATTTTTCCAGAATCTATGTAGTAGACAAGAACATTCGGCTTCGTTTTCCTGTCTATACCATTGTTTTTGTACCCACCAACAAACCATGTTGTTACACTAATCCATACTAGTACGAGTCCCGCGTTCAAGTATCAATCGTCAGAAAACGTACTAGTACGTGTCATGCATACAATATGTTAATAAAAAGGCATCTGAAGAACATATGAACCTAATCCTTACAGGTTTTCTCTCTCTCTCTTTTTTTTTTACTTGCTCTCTATTATTTCTGTATTAAAGGATTAAAAAAACCAAAAAAAACTAATTTTCAATCAAAACAACTTAAATACTTTTTTTCCATCAGAACTACGAGAAGCATTTATAGAATAAAGAGAAAGAAATTTCGTACAGAAGAGTTAAAATCTGTAGTTGTACATTTTAAATCTTCCGGAAAATAGGCTGAAAAAGATCAGGAATTTTGAGATAACAAAACAAACCCAAGCATTCCAAAGTCGATAATGGCTTTTCGCATTAAACTGGGAGAAATAAGTGTTTTTTTTCCCCTTCTCTCTCTCTTCACCTTTTCTTGAATTTTCATTTCATAATAGATTTGTGTCGCGGAAAAGTTTCGGAAGAGATAGAGTTAAAACTAACCTCCTAACTTTTCCCAGAAATCAATTTCCGACCGAAATCCATTATAAGTGGATATTCTTCGGCAGCAAATTGTGATTTAAAACTCCATTATATTCAGCAGTTTTCTCTTTTTCCCCCCTTTTTTTTAAGATGAAAAGGGAAATATACGACTTCATTTTCCCCTACACGGTAACGGAGGGTAAGTGTAGGGGATATTGTTTCGACACTGCATTTTTCAAACACGGATCCAACCCCGAGAGGAGATATATTTATTTTACAACAGATGTGGCAAACGGGCGAGAGAAATATCTCCAACACCAGGTAGATTTTTATGATGCCAGTTGATACTCGGGGAATAATTTATATATCCTCTGAAGGAGCAAGGAGTATTTGGGCGAAAAGGCAACCTCTCTGGCTTTGTTGTGATGTGTATATTTCATCACTCATCAGGATGGAGAGCTTATTTGGGCCACGAAAAGAAAAATCAAATAAGAAAGAAGGGTAGAGAAGTAGCACTTAACGCATATATATATATATATATATATATATATATATATATATATATATATATATATATATATATATATATATATATATATATATATATATCATTGAAGTGAAAGCAGATAGTTCTGATATTAAAAAAGAAAGCACATGCATTCAAATAACAGGAAGTTATAATATAAAGTACGATAAAAGGATACAGTTAACAATCTATGAAAGGTGGCGGAATAGACTTACACATAAGTAGATTTAGGATTCTTTTTAGAGTATTAGAGCTCCATATAGAGATTTATGGAATAAGCATTATTAGACATGGCAAAATTAATGCTATCATGACTGATTCATCTATAGGGTATGAATGTATATATGTATGTATGTATGTATATACTGTCTACCAATAATTATTTGGACACCTGTGATAGAAAAGAAAAACTAATTTTATTCAAAATCAATAGTTGGTAGAGCCTCCACGAGAGGCAATGACAGCGTGAACCCTCCGGGGCATACTTTTAATAAGTCTTTGTATTACAGCTAGTGGTATTGTCTTCCACTCGGCTTGGAGTAGACATACAAGTTCCTTCACCGATTTTGGACGGGTAGTGCACCCCTTCATTTGGCGATCCAACTCGTCTCAGAGGTTCTCGGTAGGGTTCAGGTCTAGGCTATGGGCAATCCAGTCCATTCGATGAACTCCATTGGCACTATACTAAACCTTGGTTAACCTCGAAACATGGCAACTGGCATTCTCGTCCTGAAAGTAACAGGGGCCCAACCCGTAAAACTGCCACAACGTAGGAAGCACATTATCATCCAAAATAGTGCAATAGACATCGGCATTGAGCTTACCATGAATGGGGACCAAAAGTCCCAGTCCATACCAGGAGAAACACCCCCAGAGCATAATTCCACTACTGCAGAACTAGACTGTTGGCACAATGCATTCTGGCAGGAGACGTTCTCCAGGCAGACGCCAGACCCAGACCCTGCCATCCTAACGGTAAAGGGTGAACCTTGATTCATCGCTCCAAAGAACCGTTTCCACTGATCTACGGTCCCATTTCGATGTGTTTTGCACCCCATTAACCGAGCAGAGGTGTTGGACTTTGTGATCAAAGGCTTGTGGGCAGCAGCACGACCACGAAAACCAAGGATGGTATTCATTGAAGCAATACTCCCGGATGCGTGTTGAAACTCTTCGCGGATTAGGGCCATCGGTTGGGTGCGGTTCTTCCGAATTTCTCTGGACAGCACTCGTCGGTCTCTATCTCCCAGTTTCGTTGGTCTACCGATTCTTGGCACATTCCAACAATCACCGCTCACCTTCTACTTCTTAATTACATAGGCCACTGTCGATTTTGGGTACTTCATATCACTTGGTATGTCCCTTAAGGATCGGCCCCATTTGTGATACCCGATGATTATACCTTTCTCGAAATCAGAGAGCTCTGAACTGCGCGGCACCGTGCATGCGACTAATGCCGATGCTGTTTCCTACACGATGTTTACCGGCGGAGGCCGTGACGTACTCAGGACCACAGATATCGTCATTTGCATAGGTGTCCAAATACTTATTGGTAGACAGTATATATGTATGTAATGGCCGTGTTCGTAAAGGGTGGTTAGAGAACACATAAAATGGGTTCTTGGTCACAATGTCCTCCAAGCTGTCAAATAATACCTTTGGGGGTAGTAGGCCAAGCCTGGAGGTCTGCTTCTAAATGACGAGGACCCAATGGGGCCAATGTTACTTGCGTTCGTAACAGTATAAGAAAACATTTTAAGTACCCAATACAATTTATTACAAAAATTTAATTAATAATACTATATCATTACAGTATATGCCATTTAAAATAAGCAAAGCAATTATTTATGTGTAAAATCGTGTTGGGAATTAAAAATTATAAAAATAGCCTGCATAGAAAGAGCCTATGTTTTTAATATTAAAAATATAGGCTATCCTATAAGAAAATACATACAAGGACAAAAATTATTAGATGTATTAATCGCAATGTATACGCAATTACATTTCTAAGCAAAATTTCAACTAACTGTTAGGAATAATTTGTAAGATATCGAGAGCAAAAACTAAATAATATTATCTGCTTCACACTTAGCTTTTGGCCTGGGTTATACATGCCCCCAAATAAAGTTGCAGATCATTGAAGATAGAACATGATAATTTACTAACAATAGATAATTCCATTAATAAATTTGTCCGAGCTGTTGCTCATGAATAGCATCACTATGCATATACATATACAGTGGACTCCGCTTAATGTCATCGCGGTTGATGTTACCAATCGCTTATTGTTATCGAAATCTCTGGGTCCAGATTTTCTCTATTCATTTGTACGTTAAAAGGATCGCTTTATGGGATCGTTACATCGGTTAATGCTATCAGTTTCCCAAGTAACTGCAAAGGAATATTCCCAATCTATTCAGAAGGAATCCTTTCTTTTCTTTCCCTTCACTGATGTTTGAATTTCTTAGAATTCTCCCTCTTCCACCAAGCGAAATGAGAAATGATCAAAGGAATGGGTTATTACACGTTACTGGAAGTTAACAGAAATACGCACACCGTGCTGCTCGCTTACGTGCAGCTTGTCCATAGGGAAACCAGAAAGCGAAAGGATTGAACATGAAAACAAAAGATCAAATTTTTAATATCATTATGACAGGTTACCAAATAGGAGTCAACGCAATGCTGCAGCGAAGTTAAACCTTTCTCAACCTCTGAACAGCATTTTAAGTGGGGAAACGTGGAGTCCAACACCGCTGCGATGACTTTATAAAACATTATGATTACGAACGATTTATCAATAAGCTTCATAGAAAGAGATGTAGACAGTCAACAATTGATTTTTTTATTTATGTATACAATTCTTATGTTTTAAAGGATAATATAAGTACATAAATGAGTTTTTTTTATTTTGTTTTAAAATGTAGTTCGTGTGAATTAAAGAGGGAGGTAAATTTATCTCATTTTGCATATCGTTTATCGTTATCAATCGGTTATTGTTATCAAAATCAAGGTTTCCCAAATTGAGTCCACTGTAATTATGAAACGTTATGATGCCAAATTCCTCGAGTTTCTCTACTACATGACGCAACCTTGGTACTGATGGAATCGGATAGGTTAATTTCTATGAAGGACAAATATTTTCATTAATTTTATTATTATATAACAACTGCGTAGTCAGGCGTCGCTTCAACTCTCTCGATTTAGGCATCGTTCTGATACAATGAGAAGAAGTGGAGTCATATAACACAACCTAGTTTTGTAACCCGGCATCACACGGATCAGGGCCGTAAACAGGGAGTGGCAAAGGTGGCATTTGACACAGGCCCATCAGTCTTAGGGGCTATGCACCGTGAGGAAAATGGGGTTCGAAAGAGGACGATTCGCTCCAAGTAAAACTAAGTAAAAGTTGAGAAAAAAACGTTTTTTTATTATAAAAGCCAATATGTTTTAAAAATAGTTTTTTTATGAATTTTCTTATTTTTTGAAATGCTTCTAGAGACTAAACCTGTATAGATTCTTACCAATGTTTACCAAACACTCAGAACATGCCTTAATATAATTCCGGGTATTTGTTTTAAATTTTGAATTTATTTAAGTTATTAAAACTAAATGTATATTTAGAAATTTTCCAACTTTTTATGAAAATTCAGCGTCTAAATAAAAAAAATATCCCTTCAAATAAACTATTCAATTTATCAGCAAAATAAAGCCCCGAAAGTGTTCAAAAATATTTTTAAGTATTAATAAGGAAAAATAGAAAAAAAATTAAATTAATATGTTAGAGACATTTTAGTAATTAACAAAATATTTTGAGAGTTCATTCTGAATATATGATATGTAACGTGTGTGTGTGTGTGTGTGTGTGTATACACGTGTGTGTGTGTATACATGTACGTGTATATATATACATATATATATATATACACACATATATATATACATATATATACATACACACATATATATATACACATATATATACATATATATATATACATAAATATATTTATTTATGAAAAATAAACTCATTGGATAACTCATTTATTGATTGTTATCATATTCTGTATTTATATCAAGCTATTTGCTTGTTATTATTCCTAATATAAATTTAGACAAATATCTTTAGCTTTATTAGATGAATATGTAGCCAATTTTGTCCGGCAACTAAGCTTTTTCGAAATTATTACTTAATTGCATAAACATTTATAGTAAAGTAAGTGAAATTTTTGAAGTTCATGTGCTATGTTCTGTCATCAATTCTTTTATAAACGTTCGTTTCATTAAATTTAAAACACATATATTTATCTCTTTTACAATTTGCTATGCATTTTTACACATTAACATTTTACGGCCAAAGAAGGAGATGTTAGGACTAAAGTATACACAAAGTTTATAAACGTGTACGATTCATGTTTTATGGCGATATAAATAAAAACTATTGCGACATACAGAAAAACTTTTCATCTCATTTTTACACTTCATCAGGTTATTTTTCGGAAACTCATGTTTATATTACGTTTACAAATTTTCATAAAACTAAGTACTTAAACTTTCTCAAAATAAAGACTCAATTTAATTACAGAAACATTAACTAAAATTCCAACATAAGCTACAACCTCATTGAAAAGAAAGGTAAATATAAGGTAATATAAAAGTTGCTGTTTGAACAACTTTCCTTTTAACTAGTCTGAAACCCAGACTTTACCTAGTTATAGAAACTTTAGTATTCCAATATAAGTTGCAGAACATAGTTAAAATTATCGTTTAAACGAAAAACCACCTGCTATAAAAGTTTCTGCCTATAAAATTAAATATAAATCTATTGTATGTCCTTTAATTTTTCTTTAACTTTGACTTCTTTGAACTTTTTCAAAGAGAGACCTGATTTAATAGTATCCTTTATAAATATCTACTGTCAAAATATAATTTAAAAGTTGCTGTATGACAAACTTTCCTTTTAACTAATATGTGTCTAAATATTCTGCAACTTATTTAATTATAGAAGCTTTAATATTCCGATATAGAGCTTAGTTAAAATAAAAAATTTAAACGAAAAGTCACCAATAATATTTAAAAGATTCAAAATACTTTGTCATCATAAAATATCATAAAATGCATTTAGTGAACTCTCCAAGTTTTATAAGAAATCGAACAGACATATGATTCGAGACCTACAAATTGAAAAGGGATTGCAACGGATTCTGTTGGGTTAGAGAGACCCAGTTGTGGTTACCGTTTACAGACAGGAGATGTATAAAAAATGTAGGATGTCATTTCTTTTAAATGATGTCATACTGAAATATACGAGATATGTTTTGTAACTCATTAAGCAATTCTAATGATCTTATCACACATCAACATGTACATTTTGAAAAAGGAACGGATTTCTTTTCCTTTTGAAACATGAAATTTTCACGTGTGAGAGCGAAAAATGCCTTCTCACACGTCCAACTGAACCAAAATAAATCGATTGAAAGTTTTTTTTTGCTGCAGCATAAAAAAAATCTGCGTATTTTTTGACGCAAGAAGGGATCCTAAACCGAATCTGTTATATTATCTACACCTACATATTGGCGTTTTTAACTAAGTCAAGTCTCTGAAGTAAAATTTCAGAAACAGACGATTTATGGTTACATTTTGTAGATAGCAACTATTTACCACAGATAGGGTGATATTTTCTTTAAATGAGATTGCAATTTATAATATATTATTTAGCAACTTGTAAACAATACTAAATCTAAACTGGGTCTAAGAGGAAATTTAGTTATCGTTATTAATTTAGTTAATAAAGTTAGTTTAATTTAGTTTAATAAAGTTAGTTTATTGAAGTTTTTAATAAACTATTAAAGATCTGTTTACAGAAGCTATGACTGCATTTCATTTAAATGAAATTGCAATTTCATTCAAATGAAAGTGAAATAACTGACTGTGCAAGAAACGATCTCCCAAGTTATAAAGATGTACAAAATATTCTATAAATCAATCGAGTCTCTGGTAGAGAAATTTGAGCTAAGTATTAGGCTACATGAAAATTTGTAAACAAAGTTGTAGTTTTGATTGGCAACAAAACATATAGTCAAAAACATTATCATTACATACATATATCATATATCATACATATATCATAAACATTTACAAAATATATAGTCTGTTTTAATCAGACTGTACTTTAACTATGCGAGATATCTTTTATAACTTATAAAGCGATACTAAAGTTTCTGTAACTAAATCGGGTCTCTGATGAAGTACTGTTACATATTAAGCTGAAGAAAAGTTTGAAAAATTGTGGATTTAAGGTTACATTTTATACAGATGGTAATACAGACGGCAACTGTTTACAAGAAGTAGATAACATTAATGTTGTGCTTAAAATATGCTGTGAGATGATACTTTTTGTAACTTATAAAGTAGTTCTAAATTTTCTATAATTGTAAATAAAGTATCTGACAAAGTTAAGCTACAAATGAGGCTAAAGTAAAGTTTCAAACACAGCACATTTATGATTACATTTTATAGACATCAGCTCTTTTACAGAGGTTAGATGGTATTTCGTTTAAGCGAGATTGCATTTTATGTTCTACAATCTACAAAGAAATATGGAAGCTTTTATAACTAAACTGGGCCTTTGGGGATTTTCAGTTAAATATTAGATTTATGGAAATTTTCCAAAAAGGAGGAAAGCTGCATAAGATTACAGAAGATAAACTGAAAAGATATGTTTACTGGAGCGATGATTGTATTTTGCTAATTGAGATTTTAATTTTACTGGGAACCAAACATCTTTCAGCTCATGAAGTGATTCTAAAAACTTTCTATTGCTGAATAGGGTACCTGTTTGATAAACTTCAGCTAAATATTAGGTTATAAGAAAATATGTAAACATCGAAGTGGTGGTTTCATAGGAAACAAATTTACAATAGATATATTTTATTTATATCAGACTGTATTCGAGGTATGTTTTGTAACTTATAATTTGCTACTAAAGTTTCTATAACTAACTAGGATCTCTATAAAAGTTCTGCTTCCTATTAGGCTAAAGAAAAGCCTGAAAATTTGAAAATTTATCTTACACTTTATACAGTGACAACTGTTTATAAGAGGTAGATGATTGACGTTTAAATGAAATTTTATTTTACCTATGTTCTACAACTTAGAGTGATTATAAGGCTTCTGTAAATAAATTGGTTATTTGTTTGAGAAAGTTCAATAAAAGTAAAATATGCCAAACGGCTAATTTACGATTTTTATAAATTGCAGAAGATTTGTTTACATTTTAACTGCATGTGGAATGCTTAGTATCTTATAGGGTGACCCAACAGAATCCGTTGCAATCCCTTTTTAATTTGTAGGTCTCTAATCATATCTCTATTCGATTTCTTATAAAACTTGAAGATTTCACTTAATGTATTTAAACGAAATCTCCCTCCGATTTAAAAGAAATATAATCATATCTCCTGTAAACACATTCTACATCAGCTGTTAAAAATAAATCTATACATCAGCTGTTTATAAAAGCTTTACATTTTTTTGGTAAATTTTCCACTAACCTAATATTTAACTGATTTCTGGTATGCAGCTACTGTCTATAAACTGTAACCACATATGTGTGTTTCTAATTTAACGGAATTCATTGAAATTCTTCTTCAATGTGTATGTCGAATCATATATCTACTCAATTTCTTATCAAATTTCTAGAGCTCACTAAAGGCATTTAAGCGAAATCTCCATTTAAAAGAAACACAATCATAGCTCCTGTAAACAAAAATTCTACAGTTTATAAAAACCTTAAACTTTTATTCTGGTAAATTTTCCATTAACCTAATATTTAACTAAACTTTCTCATAGATCCAGTTTAACTATAAAAGCTTTAGTGTTGCTCTAAAAGTAAGATAAATTACAGTCTTGTTTAAACAGAATACCATTCTACCTCTGGTAAATATTTGTTGTGTATATAATGTAACCCTAAATCAGCTGTTTTTGAAATTTTACTTTAACCTAATATGTGGCTCCGCTTTACCAGAGACTGGATTTAGTTACAGATATTTGAGAATAACTTCTGTCAGTTACAAAACATATCTTATGCATTTCAAGTATAACATAGTTTAAACGAAATGCCACACTACCTCTGATATACAGCTCCCGTCTGTAAACGGTACCCATAACTTTGTATCATTAACCAACAAATCCGTTGGAATCTGTTTAAAGTTATGGGATTGTTCCCTTTTCGATTTCTCTTAACATATTTGGAGGAGAGAGAGAGCTCCCTTACCTCTGTGTGAGTCGCTCGGCTTCTTCGGAGAGAGAGGGAAGCGTTGCCGGTCGCCACACGCCTCGTCTCGCCAATCGACGGCGACTGAATCCATCGCGGCCGCCGTTGACCACGCGTCGGTTCGCCTCCGCAGGGCCCGAGGTTTATGCGTGGGGCCCCCCGCCGGGGCCTTAGAGGGGGGCCCGTGCCCCGACGGACGCCCAGCTGGCAGGCCAACAAAAGCCCCGCTATGCATCATGCCATTGTTCCCCCCCGATCGCTTTTGTTTCGCGGCCGCTGTTTATTTCGCGAGTTTCGATTTCTTTGGCACGGGAAAAATATTCAAATGAAGAGCACTGGAATAGATGTTACTTTTTTTAAAAAAAGGCGAGACAAGTCGGAATAAATCTCGGTTCACAAAAAGGAATTATTTTGCCGGTCGCCTCTTTTTATTTTACTCCAAGAATAAAAAATATTTTTTTTCAAGTTTCGATTCCAGTTTGAACAATTTACTTTTTATTTATTTTTTTCCTTTTTTGAAGAAAACGGCAGCCCGCGAAGTCATTTCGGTTGGATATTTATGTAATTCTTTCCTTTTAAATTTCGGTTAGATAGCATATGTTTCAGAGTGAAATGACTTCTTTGAATGCTTTTGGAATTTTTTTTTTTCAGAAGTTCAATTCGTAATAAAAATATTGCTGCATACTAATAAATCCTTTACTTTCAGATAATTAAATATAATATTTTATTATTGTGTATTAGGAAACTTTATTTCTATTTTTGTTTAAATTTCACTTTTAGTTTTAGTTTTTATATTTCTGGTTGCATGTCGAAATTTTCAACGGTCCATTGTTCTATCCCATTAAAATCGTTGTTCTAGTCCGTCTTAAGTGCAAAATTAACTTTTTGCACTTCATTGTTCTTTTGTGGGAACACACGATTTGAAACTCAGTTAAAATCAAGGTTTTGCTTTGTAAAAATTTCATAATTCTAAGTTAACACAATTTTGCGTAGAATTCCATTGGATGACAGAAAATGTTCTTAGTGTAGAATTTTTTCATTATTTTCCTTCAGTTTGATAAACTGCAAAACATTTCCACTTTTTCTCAGTATATATCAAGGTTAAGATTAAATGATTTTTCTCTATTACTAGACATATTCTCTCTCAACAATTCTAATTAGAATAAATAGTAATTAAAATAAATGTTTATTAGATACGTTATGGAAAGACTGATAGCTTTTGACAAGAATCACTCCAGCGTAGAAAGAAACCAATAATTAATGTCACTAGATATAATTAGTTACGGATCTTTCCCCTGGATGCAGTTGCAATAATCATTAAATAAAAGAAATTTTGAAGAGCTCATTTTTGTTCTAAATGTTGTCTTAATGATTTGATTGCCGAGTCTTTTACAAAGCACTTTTATGTATAATAGTTATTTCAAAGGGAAAAAGTCATTTTATCAATTTAATAGAAAAATAGAACTTAAATGGGGAAAATTGTAATTGTTATATATTTTGATCCTTCTACCGTAATTTTGGATAGATAACACACCTTAGCTTATACACTACTCATATAACAATGGACTAAAGTAAAGGAAATGAAATAAAAAGATTTAATAATGAAAATAATGGTTCATCCAATCATCGGGTCTCCAACAAAAGTTTTAAATTACTATGGCGTCGGGGCCATCAGTTTTTAACGCGTAATAAACACTTGATCTGTCAGGACAACCGAGGCGTCTGCAGGTCTCGGAAAATGACATAATTTGACAAAAGAAACTTGTTCCAGCAGGGCTCTCAACAGGATTTCATTAATGGTGGAGGGTGGTTGATAGAGGGCAGGTCAAACAGAATAGCTCTTGTTACCATTGAATCCCAAACGTTGTAACTTCGACGGACTGACCAACCAGAGAGTGGCGATCGACTGACGTCAGGCGGCGAGAAAAATCCAAAGAGGGAAGTAAGAGAGTAATTTGGATCAGAAAAAGAAGCCACAGAGTGGGGATGTTAGGATTGTTTTGAAGGGAGGATATCTCATCTTCTTGTTGTTTGCTCGCCCTGAACTGTAAGCACCGAGTACACCAAGTACAACTTGTATTTTGAAGACTTGATCTCCAATCTGATTTTTCTTCAGGAGTCAGCTTACACTCGGTGCAAATTTTCACCTGTCTGGAGTCACCTTGTCTCTTCTGAAAACTTTACTGTTTGAAATTTTGTACTATGTATTATATAACTGTTTTTGTTACCAAAGTTGTGTTCCGTATCATTGATAGCACATAGGTGCCTAAGAAACTCTAAATTAGTGAAACCCTCAGACACCACTTTACCATTTATATAACAATGACTTTCGTTTGAAGTCAAATTCTAGCTGTTGACACGGATTGTCTCTTTGCTTCCTGCTCTGTTGTACAATTCTCTAAATTGTCTCCCAAAACAACCCAGTGTATTACACTAGTACGGCGAGATCTTTTATTCTTAGACATGACCAAATGAGCACGGCCCTTTGATTCAGTACCGAAGTCTAGGTTTCGAATTCGCCCACTGGCATAGATGTTCGTAAACCTTCCGAGGTCCCGGTCTCATTAGTCATTATGTTTGGAATAAAATGACTTCTTCGCTTTGAATTCAAACCAAACTAATTGTTCTTGTTTGATTTTCTTCTCCAGATGCACCATCGCTGGATGGTAACAGGAAAGAAAATTTCTAGAGATACGCAGCAGACGTTAAGTTTCATCTTTTGAACACATAATCCTTGGCTTATCTAGCTGAAATTTCGGTATATGAATAAGCTTGGATATTTTATTGTAATCCATCAAAAAGCATAACTTTCCGATTTTAAATTTTCTCCAAAGTGCAAAGAATGAAATTCGCAACCACTTAATAAGGATAAAGAAAAATCTTGCCACAAAAAAAAAATACTTTAATATTAGACCGACTGGTATACGGAAAATAGATAAACCAAATTTACATTGAGTAGATGGCCTAGAAAAAGAACTTTTAATACCGAAAATAAAGGACTAGAGGGCCTAGGCAAAGCGAAGATTGGTCTGGTGAAGATTTCTTGAGAGGGCCAAGGTCCACCCAGGGCTCAGAAGCCATCGATGAAGGATTTCCCAATTTTTAAAAAATAAAATATCTCTTAAAATCATCACAAATTTTTGTATAAATTTTCATTAAATATTCAAAAACTAGTGAACAGCCAGCTTACGGAATTATTAATTACGGAATTAATTCTTTATCCATATTAGTGGGTAAGCCACTTAATATGGATAAAGAAAAATCTTACCACAAAAAAACTTTAGCGTTAGACTGACTGGTATACGGAAAATAGGTAGACCAAATTTACATTGGGTAGATGGCTTAGAAAAAGAACTTTTAATACCGAAAATAAAGGACTAGAGGGCCTAGGCAAAGCGAAGATTGGTCTGATGAAGAGTTCTTCAGAAGGCCAAGGTCCACCCAGGGCTCTGAAGCCATCGGTGAAGGATTTTCCAATTTTTAAAAGCAAAATATCTCTTAAAATCATCACAAATTTTTGTGTAAAGTTTCATTAAGTGTTCAAAAACTAGTATTCAGTTAAAGCAGATGCATTATCTGCCTGCACCAAGCCTCTTCAGAAGGTAGGTCCCTTTAAAATGAAGCAGACGGCAAGTCTTTTTGCAAAACTCTGTTTGGCTTGAATTCGATATTTCGAAATAATAGAAGAAAAAATACTTATACGTAAACATTTAATTATCGGTCTTTATATGTGTTACAATCAATGCAAAAGAAAATTGATATAAAATCTCGTACAGGAAGAAATGGCAGCAATCTCAACAGATGCGTTTTCGGAATTCACCACGAAGATGTGTCTTGTAGTTTGCCTGAGCCGTCAACTGAACAAGAATCTTCCCATAAATACGGACACTGTGATTAGAATCTCGGAAGGTCCCACGTCCATGATAAAGTGTTACCCATTTGTACGTTATCATCTAATTGGATAGGTGAAAATGATGAAGGGGTGAGATGGGAAACAAGGAAATACATCCATCTCGCTCAGGAAACGCCTCGGAACGTGAGAACCATCGAAACGGTCTTTCTGGCTCAATTAAGTGAAGCCTCATTTTGAACAGTGCGAAAAAATGACATATGTCAGTATTTTAATAGCTTATACTGACAAAAGATAAAATTAACTACATCTGAAATTCAAAATTATTGTTTATTCTATAGCAGTACTTTTCAAAATTGTGAAACTCATAGCACTCTTGAAATCCTATAACCGCCGAACGAGGGTAGAATGGTAGGGTGTTGCCCTTCGAAACTGGAGTTCGAGGTTTCGAATCCCGCTACTGGCATGGATGCTCGTAGCCGTTCGGAATCGGCTTTAAGAAGTAGGTTCCGGTCTCATTAGCCCTCGTGTGCAAAACAGTAGACCAAACGAAACCAAACGAAAATCCTATAACTATATCTATGACCATAAATAAAATCTCATCAATTTTGATTGATCTTCACGGTTTGGAATCCTTTTAGATAGTCGGTAAAATTTTCTGATTCCTTAGATCAGATACAAAACTTGTCTGTTCCAAAGAACTCTAGGATGAAGACATTATCCCCTATATAATAATAGCCTAGGTTATCTGTTGGTCTGTCCTTGAATTTATGAAGTGGTTGGATCTGGAATGGATAGGGATATTCATATTGGATTCTTGATGAGTTAGGGTTAGCAGAATTCAAAGCAAGTTTTTAAAGCGTTCGAAATCCACTCTCCCCCCCCTTTTCCAGTGTTTAAGGCCATTATTTCAAGCCCTATTTACCCCGATTAAGAGCAGATGATTAAATTTATCAATTCATCATATAATAAATGGGTAAAAATAACATTTTTTTCTAGCATTATGACGTCATAATTTTAACCATCTCATGTAATCCACCTTGTGCTTGGCGCTTATGTCCTAAACAGGACCTTGCGCCGTAAAACTCCAACCAACCAACCAACCAACCAACCATCTCATGTAATCATTTCTTATTTTAAATTATTTAAACAACGTCTGCATCATTGTCATGCGTTTTATCACTGAACTTAGATATGACGTAATTAATTTTCTTTGATATTTGGCTTCGATAATAGATTAGGTACATATGTAATAATTTTAAATCGAATCATCGATTATTTTTTATTGCAATGAAAGTTTTATCACCGATATCAACAACAAATTCTTTTCATAGAAGTGTATGAGCCTATTTCACAGACTAATAAATATCTATCGTTTAAGCTATATATCTTTGAAAATTAAGAGGTTTGTTCGTCTTTGTGTGCATAACCACACGGTTTGACTAAATGAATTCAGTGTGATTCTAAATTACCGTCACAGTATCGGGAGACTTTAGAGGAGTATGAAGATCAACAAACTATTAAACTTGTACCAGATAATTCTCAGCCAAAAAAAACAAACCATTTTTTTATCTGCCTTGTCGGGTGTTTTACAATTCTGGAAAATTAAAAACTTTACTAATCCCGTCATATGACGGGCTATATGCTAGTTACAGAAATAACAGCTCAAGATAACACAGATGAGGAAGGTAACTTTGTACAGATTATAGTTAATAATTTGCTAACCAAAACTGACGTTAGTTATACAATATCGACATCATTGTTAAACTGAAAACCGCGAAAACGTATAAGATAGAGTTATTGCTTTGTATAAAATTAATGATTTCATTCATAAGTTAAGATATTACAAAAATATTTGTATACTATTTTTGTAACTCATTCTTAATTTAAATATGGTAAACAATGTATTTTTATCTATTTTATTTATCAATCGCTTTTATTGCTCTACTTCTATCCTTGTGTTTAATGGTCAGTTCATGAGTTTATCAAAATGAAAGTACAGTAGACTCCGCTTAATGTGATCAGTTTGGGACACCGTGATTTTGACAACAATAAATCATATGAACAAATTAAATAAATTTAACCCCCCCCCTTTAATTCACGCGTACTAAATTTCAAAACAAATCAAAAATATACACCTTATATTATACTGCATTTATGTATATTATCCTTTAAAACATAAGAATTGTATGCATAATTAAAAAAATGGATCCATTGTTGACTGTTTACAATTCTTTTTAAGAAGCTCATCGATAAATTAATCGTAATCATAATCAACCTGTCATAACGATTTAAAATTTCTATCTTTTGTTTTAATGTTAAATCATTTCGCTTTCTGGCTTCCCCATCGACAAGCTGCACGTAAGAGAGCAAGGCATAAAATGGGAATACGCTCCTTCTCAGTTCCGATAAGAATGTGTTGTCTTCTGCTTATCTGACAACTATTGACCACCAGCAGGGTGTGCATATTTCTGAAAAGTTCCAGGAGCGTTATAATAAAATACCCCACTCCTTTGTTCATTCCCCATTTCCCTAGTTGGAAGAGGAAGAATTTTCAAAAATTCAAACAACATTGTAGGAAAAGAAAGGATGGGTTCCTTCTGAATACGTTGTGAATATTCCTTTGCCGGTTAAAATGAGTTTCGAAAACGGATAATATTAACCGATGTCACGATCCCATAAAGCAATCCTTTCAACATACAAATGAATAGAGAAAATGGGGATCCAGTGATTTCGATAACAATAAGCGATTGATAACATTGACCGCGATCCCATTAAGCGGAGTCCACTGTATTTTGCTTTATAAGTTGAGATATCTCAAAGTCACCTGACCAAGAATAGTGTTCGATATTTCAGATACCGATAATTATCCCATGTTTTATTCTAGTTTATTGGATCGTTATAATAAAAATATGCTATAAAACATACATATATAAATTATAAGTTCGTTTTAATAGCATATTTTTACAAAACACATTTTTCAGCTTAACTCCTAAATAAATGAGAAATCTTGCGTAAGGAAATTTAAAATATTCAAAATAAATATTTTGGTGACATATATATTTATTCCATAATTATAACACATAAATTCCTTAACTAAATTATAACTGTTCCGAACGTGTATTTATATTCATTTGACAGACAAAATTCTTTTGGATAAATTATTTAATTTTCTCCTTTAATTGTAGAAGGCAAAAAGATTTGTAAAGTGTGGGGGGGGAGGGAATGGACGTAACTCAAAATATTTTTACTATATGCATTGCAAGATTTAAAAATCTCATAAAATTTGTTCACATAACTAGTTTTTTCTGTAAGTGTTGAAAAACAGTTTTAAACCCTGAAAAGTGTAAAAGTATAACTTCACAATAGAACTGGTGCAGGAGTTTGGTAAATTTAGCATTACTATCGGTGCATAGAGGCATAACCACAAAGGCAGGTGAAGTATTGAATAAGCCTTAACCGTATGAGTGCTGAAGAGTTTTCTTATGTATATGCTAATAGTGCGGAATGAAATGCGTAGTCATTTTTTGGAGAACAATAGAAAAGGTTATAATGAACACTCATTATTATGTAACAAGTCATTTTTGCTAACAAAAATATTCTTTATTCTCACTTATTACAAGAAAGTTTTTCTGCTCCCATTCCACGAATTCCTTTTTTACATAGAGCTCAAATTAAGTTGGATCGTTTCACTCCATTACCATTTTTTTACTGCATACATCCTATTGTCACCCAGGCCATTTTCCTAAAGAACACTTTGGGCTTATGGGTAGTCTTCCTGTGGCATTTTTGCTCGCTAACCATGCCTCCTCTATAGCATCCATAGTGATCAGTATAACACTTGTTGAGAAAGTGAAAACAGTTTCTAATTTCTATACAACAACGAAGAGTTTTTTGTTTCACTACCATTAAATAAATAAATAAAACACGCTCATTTTGTCTATTGTACCACAATACATGGCTTTACTGCATGACTACTTACCACTGTATTTTATTTTAATTCTTATATTATTAAAATTCACAACTGAGTCAAATGAACACAAACTGCGATGGATATGAATTCATCTGCTTTCAACAGATGCGAAAATGATAGTAACCAACAGAAGCGTCTCCGCATTTTCAGTACAAAACAAGAGAAGAGCATCTCCGCATTTTTGGCACATAACAAGGGAAGCGCGATTTCACCGCATTCAAACGGTTAAGAGCCAGAAGAATTAATATACTGCTATAATGTGGTAATTTATAAGTTGCGAATTATTGTGTTTCCCATTTTTCTTATCATACACGATTTGCAATTTTGTAAAAGAAAAATAGATATGTCATTATTTCTCCCCCAACATTTTTTATATTTCTAGTTATTCCTAAAACTACTTTAGTTTAAATTCATCTGGTAAATATTGGAGTTCAAATTAAGTATGATTCAGTATTTCCCAGTCAATTTTAAGCCCGGTAAAAACTTAAAATGTAAATTTAAAGACAAAATGTAATTACAAAGTATTTTTAGATACTGTGAAATTACACAGAACGAAGCTGTTAATCCGTCTTATAATGTATTTATGTATGCCTGCTAAGCTTATGTTTGTATGTACTTTGTATATATGTGTGTAATAAGACGGACTTCTCGATGGGTGGTTGCAGTCATGGCCCATAAAAATGACACTATTTTAGCTAAAGACCTTAATTAAGATAACGTTGGAGGACGGGTTCCCACTTCATCATAGAGACAGGGCAAACGGAGGGGTCAGCTAACATGAAGTTATATATAGAACACCCTAACACCTGGGTTAACATCTGTGAGAAAATCTCTAGAAAAATCTGCATCTGACAGCCTGCATCTCCTTTCTGTTTGGAAATTTCCTAAATTGTCCGCTAGGGCAATGTATAGTTATAATTGGTTAGACCCCTTCTCTGAAGGCGTAAACGGTGGCCCTAGTGGTCCATTTAGGTTAGGGGTTAAAAAGAGGAATACAAAAGGACGCAGGAATATTTAGGCCTTGACTTCAGATTTGAAAACCCCTGAGAATTTTTCTTACATGTATGTGTGTGTGCAATGAATAATTTTTAATTTATGGAATTGAAAGTTCATTTTAATTTGGAATAAGACGTTTGACCCTCCCCTAGAAAAATTCTGCCTACGTCCCTGTTAAGGAATAATGTTGGACCACCCAATTTATCAATTATTCTCATATTTTAATAAATTCTTTTAAAAACATTTTTCTATCTGGTATGTTTTATGTATGAAGACTATACTTTCTCATATCGAAAGCATGTTAAAAATTAAAAATATTAAAAATTGTTCTTCGACGTCCCTTGTACTCTTAACCCGATGTATTTTCCTTTAAAAAACAGTAATTCTAAGAAAAAAAGGCATCTCATCTAGAACGCTCAAAAATATGAGTTTTCTTCCGGGGAAAAGACTTATATAGGGTTTCATTATCGAAAATTATCGGAAAAGTTTCAGCTTGCTCGATCTTTTCTCCCAGGCATTCTTTGCCCTTTTTTTTTATCTCTTTGCACTTAACACCATTTAATAATTTTTGCTCCTTTTTGGGTAATTTTTTAGCTCATTTTTAAGACGCGATCGCGCAGGCAACGCACATCTCTTCCGCTGTCTTGTCACCATCACTGACGCCAAACCCACGCAAGAAAACGGGAGGCCTAACGGATGGGAGGGTGGCACCAGAGCAAAATAAAAGGCGCGCGAGAGAACAATTAGCGAGAGGCATCTAATTAATCAGGGCTGGCTCTGTCGGTGAGGGGCCCCATTGTTTCCAGAAAAGAAGCCAGCCCCGCATTTCTCCCTCCCCCTCTTATGCTGCAAGTTGCGCCCCTATCAACATCTTGGCTACTTTTTTGGCGACTTTACTTCCTCTCTTAGATTTAGTTATTGTTCGATTACAGATACTTCAAACTTTTAATAATGTATGTCTAGTGGGATTTTTTTTCTTTCACCCGTTCGATTGGTATTCATCGTGTTATTCGTTTTAAATTTTAACTTGTTACGTAAGCAATCATTCTGTGAACGGAAAACCGGTTTGGAAGATTTTGAGGTTCTTTTTTTTTTTCTTTGTTACTGTTATTTTCGCAGCAGTTATCTTTCATTTAAAAAAGAAAAAGAAAAATACCAAGATGTTATTTTAGTACGATTTTCCAACTCCTTTACACGACTGAGCGAACGATTTTATTCTATCAACAAGTGACCAGTTAATTCTTTTTTTAAATACTCACTTGTTCCAAGGACATATTTATAGTAGATGGAAGGGGGGTCTGGAGGGGCTGGTTCCTCCTCACAGTATTTACAATGTGTTCGTTTTGAATTTTTTTTTTTAACTAGTTTCCCCTGCAAGTGTTCAGAGATATTTTTCAACCATCAATAGAGTAAACACATTGCATTAGAATTGGTCACAGGAGGTTGACAAATCTAGCCTTACTTGGAGTGCATACAGGCATGTCTCTACAGTGTTCCGTCACCACTTCGCGTTTCACCTTTTGCGGAATCAGTGCTTATCGGATTTTTCCACAATATTCATCAAAAAATAAAATTGCAACAATGTCGGCCGCCACATTGAGGAAAGGAGCGTTGTTTCATGTTGATGCTCGAGAGAGAAGGATCCTTGCATGTCAAACAAGAGTTGAGATGAGTTGACTCAGTTCATAACAGGGACTCTTGAGATGTCAAAGTCTGCAAGTGAGGAAGAAAATGAAGACGAAGACGAATAACAAACTGAAAAGCGTGGCCTTACCCCGGAGAATATGCAACCATTGCGCAACATGGCAAGAATTTTCACAAGACATGGACAACAATACGGTTCGAGCTGTCGTGTTCATTAATCGCGTTGAAAGGGTTATATCCTTGTACAGGGGAATTTTGAAGGAAAAGGAAAAACAAAGACAACAACTACCCATCACCCTGTTTCTCTCCAGGGTAAAGCCCACTGCTCTACCGTCAGTGCCTCCAGCTCCCAGTGAGCCTAAAACCTCTACGAGTCGAGCGAGAGCGTCTCCTCCACCACCCACACGATACTCTTCGCCTCTCTCAGAAACCACTATTGATTAATGTTCATTACTTTACAAGGTTTTGTAATGAACCTTATTAATTATCACTGACACGTTTAAGTAAATAAGTATACTGTTGTCATTTTTGTCTTCAATGTGTAAAGTATAAATACTGTTTACATATTTAAAACATTCGTATATCCGCATACACGAAAATTCCTAGGGGCCAATCCTACTTCGCGGTTTTTCAGTTTTCGCGGAAGGTTCTGGTCCACATTAACCGCGATAAATGAGAGATCACTGCATTTTTTCCTCGTTGGTGACAAAACAACTTACGTGTTGTACTTTTCATACTATTCATGCAAAAGAAATTGGAGAGGGAAGTTGATGTTCGCTAAAATTAATCCTTTTCGCGGAAGGTTCTAGTCCCATTAACCGCCAAAAATGAGGGATCACTGTAAATGTGGCTGAAGGTTTGAACAAGCTGGCCTTAAAAGCAAAAAGAATTAATATACAGCTATAAAACAGAATTTTATTTAATTTTTTTATTACATACCTTTTTAGTACAGTCGAATGCGAAAAATCTGTGTATCCTCAAGGATGTAAACTGCAACACTTGCAATTAAGTTTTTATATAAAAAATAAAATAAAATAGCATATACAAGATTAATAAATAATAGCTATTCGTAGATTTTAAGACAAAATTAATAAGAGAAGAAAATAATAAAATAATAAAATTCTTAAGCAAATAACAAGACATTGTATTATAAGCCACACAGAAACGTGCTCACAGCGTGTAACAATCACTAACCGCAAACAGTAAACAATAGATGAACAGTTATGAATACAGTTACTCGACTGAGTATAACCTGAAAAGCAAAGGATTTTTCTACTCAGAACCATGGAGTCAGTAATGAGTCAAAAAAGTGACTGGAGTGATGTCAATAAGTAAACTGGAGTGGGTTTTAGATACAATTGTCAACATTTTAACTGTTTTTATTTCATTTCTGAATAAGGTTTCAGGAAATATTACTTGAAGAATTGGCAAAAAACATTTTCAAAAAATTTTAATTAAATTATTTAAAATCTAATAATGAAGTACCAAATTTTAGGAGGCCCAGGGCCTAGGCCCATCGGCCCTTGCTTTAATCAGGCCCTGGGCCCATATTGTTAACTAAAAGAGAATGGCAATAATTAGTTGTTTCATTTTTGTAATTCCATCTTCCTTTTCAACAAAAATATCAGACAAAATTTTGACAAAACATTTTTAACAAAAGTTTCAAAATCTTCAGTCTCTTTTCTGGACACAAATTTAAACATTAAATGATTCCAATTTATTTTCCAACGGTCTTAAACGAAACCGGATTGTTCGTGAAATTTTAACCGTTTAAACGCGGAATTAAGAAATAATAGCCCCAATGACTTGAAATTTGGCTATTATATTAATGAACAGTATATAAATGCAATAAAGTTTTAAAATTAGATGAAAAAAAATTTTGAGGGTGTTTTTAGAGATGTTCCATTATTGGAACATTGGAGTGTTACATGGTTATTTTTTGCATATTTTTAAAAGCTCATGAAAATGGTCAATTTAATGTCTAATAATTATATTATTATCTCTTTAATATTAACTGTTTATTTATCTTTAAATAATGTAAAAATGGATAACTATTATGACACGATAGATTTTTTGCAATATTGGTACAGGTTTTTCCAATTCTTTCGAATTATCGAATTTCACTTTTTTTTCCCATTTTACTACAAGGTTTTCAGATTTTCGTTTCTTCCTGGCCCTTGGACCCCGTTTCTGAAATTGGTCTTCATATTACATCTTCTTTTAAAACGACGTCGACTATTCCACACACGTCGAATGGCGCAACAGCCTCTAAATTATTTTCATCATTATCTTCTTCATAGGTTATATCACCAGGTTCATCGGGCTGTAACTAGGAAATATCTACATCTTTCCAATCAGAACCCGAAAGAGTTTCTAGAAAGGCCAGAGCATCTTGTATTATAAGGCATCTTTCAGTCATGGTGTTAAATTTATGAAAACTTTAATAAGTGAACCACATAGAAAGCACGCATGCATCTTTTTCACTGTCGTCCAAAAAACTAATAAGAAAAACTCTATATCAAAGGAAACTGATAACTATTTCAGCAAACATAGGCAAAAGGACACCTTTTATGTGAAATTGCACTTGTCTTCAAAGTCACAGGAGAAAGATCCCCCCACACAGAGAGAGAGAGATGTTTAGCCACCTTATCAAAAACATTTCTTTCTCTTGTTAGGACTTTACTAACACGAACATCAAAGTACAGTGTCAATATTATAATCATTTAGAAGTATTGTACGTTTATCTATGTTTTTTTCTTTGAAAAAGTTGCTTTTCTTATCAGGATGCAAAAGAAAATAATGTTTGCAATATCATACAATGCTTTGCACATAAATGAAAAAATGAACGCTTGAAACGCCCATGTTTCAATAATGGAACGCAGCCGTAAATACCTAAATTTTACCTTCAAAATTTAAAAATAAAATTTTGCTTTTGTTGTATTCCAGTAGGATATATCGTCTGAAGATATATTTTAAAGTATTGCGTTTTTTCCATTTAAACTGGAATTTCCGTAAATTTTTTTGTAAGGGAGAGCAAAATTGACAAAAGATAGTAAAATTCAAAAAATTGTAAAAAAATAAATAAGTATCTAAACAAAATAAAGCTTATTGTAAAAAATACTGTATAATGTCATGTTCAACTGTATGTAAAAGCGATATTGTTAAGATTTTTTTTTACATGTTAATTTATTTTAAAAATCATGTTCCATTATTGGAACAATGGCGTTTTAACGGTTAACAAAGAGAAGGAAAAAGTTACCCATTTACTGTATCAAAACTTCTGCTATCGATATTTATAACTATATCAATATTTCTGCAACATCACATAAAATTTCCATCCAATACCATTAAATTGCGATTCATGTTCCAACTTAGAAACTAAAAAATAGAAAATGTCTGAATTGATTTTCATTCATGGCTAAATAATAATCCTTAAGAGCCTCTCGAAACTTCAAGTTCTGTCCTTCTTTTTTCGTTTCATCCTTTTATCACGTTTCCGTGATATATGATTCCAACTTCCAAGAGAAGTGCAGAAGTGTTAGCTCGAGCTAGAAGTGTCGGGCTCCAGCTAGGACATTTTCTGTCCTGCAAATGTTACGCGGCGGTAGCTCTGCTGGAGGGATGCCTCACCTTTCACAACAACTCAATTTGCGCAAAGCAGTTCCTATGGATAAATCCTGCACAAGAAGAGAATTTTGTTGATGATGGAACCAAGATTTACGTACTGCACTGAGGAATATCGGAGGAAGTCAGCACTTAACAATCTCGCCCATTATTTGAAAAGCAAAGAAAAAAACAATCTCCTATATAATAATAGTCTAAGTTATCTGTCCGTCTGTCCTCGAATTTATGAAACGGTTTTACCTGGAATGCATAGAGACATCCATGTTGTATTCTTGATGAGGTAGGGTTAGCAACGTTCGAAATCCACCTCCACCTCCTTTTCGAGCGTTTAATGCCATTATTTTAAGCCTTATTTGCCCCGGTTAAGAGAAGGCAATTAAATTTATCACATAATAGCTAAAAATAAAAAAAAATTTCTAGCATTATGACATCATTCCTTTAACCATCTCATTTAATCATTTCTTATTTTAAATGATTTAAATAACGTCTGCATTATTTTCATACGTTTTATCGCTGAACTTATTGTTTTTTTTCAGTCGACTGATTAACTGTAAACAATCACAAACAGACTTAATGATCAAATTCCTCCTGAATGGTGTCTGTTTCTAGCCAACAGATGCAGATTATTATTATTTCCAATGCGAGGCCAAGCGCTTCTTATAGAATTCACCACTGTAAAACCGTAGATGTTTATTTGAAATTTTATAATGAGAGCATTATATAGGCAGTCAACATTGGGATAACACAAATAGACAAAATGAGTCTTCGTAATTTAGAATCCGGGACCAGCACTCCCAGGCTTGGGCTCCACAGAAGTCATTTTAGGAACTTGGAGGATATTAGGACAGAAAACCTATTTTATGTTTCCGATATGACATTGGTAAACATAGTGGATCTTTGGCCACCTTAGAACGCTTTCCCACTTCCAGACACGACAGCGATAAATCTTAGACGACTGTCGTTCTCCGACATCGGCGCACGTAAAATGCACTAAGATGAGCTACTCGCTTTCCCACCAACGATTCAGTGACGATTTTGTCTTTTCCGAATTGCCGATATCGTTTATCGGGCAGTTTTGTCGTTCCGCAAGCGCTATTCCTTTTGAATCGGTCGGACATTTGGAGAGCTATCGCTACTCACGTTGTTTGCTTTGGATTGATAAATTATATTTTTTGTAATACATTTGTCACATGACTTTATTTTTAAATACATTATTAATATAATATTTAAATACTTAGATTTCTTACGCATTCAAATGACGCATTCTGCTCAGATTCTAATGTTATGTTATTCTCACTTGCTGGATCATAAAATACAATTTTATCGTTGATATGCTATTATTACTGTTTGAATTTCACATCTGTTATGTTAAGTTTTCATCTGCAATAATTAATCAGTTCATTTGTCACATACTGTTGCTTTTGAAAGCCAATTACTGAGTGCATCAAATTTTAAAACTGTTTAATAAATTTTAAGAGATAAAGTTACTAAAGAAAAAAATGATCTGGTAAATGTGTTAATAGTTAAAATTAAATAGATTTTAAAAAGGGAAGTGAAAAGGACAAAATTAATGACATAAAATTAGAAAAGAGCAATTAAAACCAAAAACATTTTTATTCATTATTGTTTTGAACAAAAATCATCTTAATTATTAGAAAAGATGCCAGAATTTTAGTAGATTTAAGAGTTACAGAAAAAAAAATAATATTTTTTAAATGGAATAGTAAAAAAAACACCGGGAATCGAACCCGAGGCTGGAAAATGCTAGCTCAATGCGCTAACACTACACAAAAACGACTCACGCGTTGAGTGTTAAATTGACTTTTTCACAAAAAAAAGAGGCGGAGCCAAAGCTTCACTAGCATACCACCGGTGGAAAAAATATAAGAAGTGGGTGCGTAGTATTAGCATTCCATGTTTTTAAAATGTGTGCAATGAAACAGCGTTAAAATGTACTTTTCTAGCAATAATTGTTGTACTAAGTCTGTAAAAGTGACTACTTCATTTTATAAACTTGAGCTTTACCATCTTTAAAACATATCTAGAGTGAAAATTGCTTTCTAGCGACACGATACCGTTTTGTCGTTGCACACGATACAATCGTGTCGGTAATGTATAGCTTTATTCTCTTTGTTAAATTTACTTTCAAAATCGTAAAGTTATATGCTTTTGAACCAAAATTCAGGTGCTGTCAATTTAAAAAGTGTTGCTATGAAGAATACTAAACATATTTAATTTTAAAATTTCTGACGTGAGTCTGTAAAAATAAATTTTCAGTGTTTTAAATGAAGATACTACTTAAAAAACAAAATTTCAAGAAAAGGATTTTTATATTATAGATTTTTTGAACAGAGAAAAAAACTGGTAGAATATTATTTTTTGTTTAAAACAGAAAAAAAAAAAATGTTTAGGTTATGTAAACTGAAAAATGAAAATACTTTACAAAAAACGACTGCAATTAATTTAAATGATTTTAAAACAATAGAGATAAAAAAAAGATTTCAAAAGATAAAATAGAATAAATTAATAAAATGAAAAATATTATATTTTTACTTATATTATCTGTACATAAAATTGTCATAATTAAAAAAATTTGTACCATTTTTTGACTAATTTTCTTCATAAATACATAATGATTCAATGATTTTCGTATAAATCATTTCGCTTTTTTATGAAATGATTGATACAAAAAAAAATTTCTAGTAGATAATTTTGTTTTTATGATCCATTGACACGATGTGGTTATTAAAATTTAACATTGTTATTTTTTTCATTATTTTAACATAAATTTTCAAAATTAAAAAACAACACTTAAAAATAAAAACCATAAAATCAAAAAAAATAAGAAAAAAAATGCTAAAAAAAAAAAATGAAAAAAAAAGAAAAAAAAAAAAGAAAAAAGAAAAAAAAAAAAAAAGCTATTGCATGTGATAAACGAGGTTAAAATGGGAAAGCGCAGAAAAATAAAATGGTCGGCAGACCATGAAGGGTGTGCGTAATTCTGAAAAGGAACGTGTAATGCTTCCATAAGGACGAGACGAGCGAGAATTCTCGAAAATGGGAAAGAAAAGAATGGGTTCCTTCTGAATAGATTGTGAATATTCCTTAACCAGTTAAAATGAGGTTGGAAAACTGATAACATTAACCGATGTCGCGATCCTTTTAACATCCAAATGAATAGAGAAAATCGGGACCCAGTGAATTCGATAACAATAAGCGATGGATAACATGAACCGCGATCCCATTAAGCAGAGTCGACTGTATTTGGCCAATTATAAAATTTTAAAGGTTTTATATACCACTAAAGTTTTGGCATTGCCTCCTTTTTATAAAAAATATTGAAATGTTTTAAAGATGCAGATACTTTATATAACGCTCCAAACAGTGGCATAGAATAAAATTACTTATATTGAGAGACATAGAAAGTTGCATGCAAGAATTTAAGTCTAATACTTTATACGCTACTACCTTGAAAGCTAGATTTGAATGCAAGAGAAACGTGAATGTTATATGAAATAAAAGAATAAAACATTCCTCTAGTCATCTCTATCGTTCGTTTTATTGAACGACGACCTCGAGGTTAGGAAAAGCAGATTCGAGCTGTAGGCCCGGCTGACACACGTCAAAACAAACGTACATTTTAAGGCTGATTAAAAAAACCACCAAAAATTCGAAAAGAAATTATTTAATGAAGGAGGCAAAACATTTTTATCAAAGAGACGAATTTTAATTCAAAGCAAGAGCCTAATTTCTCGTTTACTTTTCCTCCTCCTTCAAATACGTATGACTTGCTGAAATTAAAATATTGATAAACATAGTGAACAATTAACTTATTTTAGTTAATAGTTAACTTATTTTAGTTAATAGTTAACTTATTTTAGTTAAGATAACGGTTTCCTTCCATTAGTCTCTATGAAATAAAGAGGTTGGTTGTTCACTCATTTTGTTATTTTTCAGAAAGATTTATATACATACATATATATATATATATATATATATATATATATATATATATATATATATATATATATATATATATAAGATATATATAGCAACAGTACAACGTGTGATCCATTATTTCTTTTACAGCCCTGTTTTAAAGTGCAACATATTTTTATTGCAATAATATCTAAACCCTATACCAATTCGATATCTCTCCCGAATTTATTTTAAAATTTAAATTTAAAATCACAGAGGTAGTCAAAATCGTCACATAAATACGAGAATACCCTTAATATGTCATATTGTCTGTAAAACATTCGAATGTAAACTCTTGAATTAAATTCATCCTATATGCGAGTTTGACCAAAATTCGTGATGTGTACATGAGCTCATTAATCTCTCTCTATATAAATATATATATATATATGTGTGTTTTTGTATGTATGTATATATATATATATATGTGTGTGTGTGTATGTGTATATATATATATATATATATATATATATATATATATATATATATATATATATATATATATAGTGTAATCCAATAATTATAAAACTGCTGGACAAGGAGAAAGCTAAACAGCTAGCAGTAATAAAAATGCAGTCGGCTGACATTGAAGAGACCAGTATAAGTCTAATTAAAACTTTATTACAGAGCTGCTAAAACGGACAACTTTACTACCCGAAGACAGATTAAGGAAAGACACAAAAATTACTCTTCTCGAACAGAGGGGTATCCAAGAGCGAAGACAGAAATAATTTTCCCTCTTACTCGGCGAATTTAAGTGTAAGATCAGGAAAAACGCGGAGCCGTTGGCCGGCGACAGCTGGAAAACGTTTTGAATAGACAGAAAATTGGCATCTATAGAATAGAAAGCTTTGGGAAATGGATCGAAAAAATTTTAAGTCGAGAACGCTCTTTTGATTAAGACATTGAGGCTGGGAAAAAGATTTTATGGAATTAGAATGGGAGCGGGGAGGATTTTAGGGAAATATTAAAGTTAAATAATTTTGATATATTACACACACACACACACACACACACACACACATATATATATATATATATATATATATATATATATATATATATATATATATATATATATATATCCTTTATTTTGAGATAAACTTTTATGTTTCCAAGTGCTTTCAAGAGGATTTCGGCATACATGAAATATTACATAAAATTTTAAATTATATGAGATTTAAAAAAAAACTGCAATAAATTTCGAATATATTTATAAGTTTCAATAAACGTTTTTTTTTTTTTGACTAAATTTTAAATATTTTCTTATACAATTATCTTTAGAAAAATTTCTAGTATACACATATGTCGCATTCAGATTTGAGACTTCATTCTGAAAATTTCGTACAAGAAGTCGCACATTATCCTCTTTCGGCTTTAGATATTATCGTGCACCTCTGAATCGTTAAAATCGATTTTCCGAGCTCGTCCCAAATTAAGAACTCTGAAAGTTTTAAGACGTCTGTGACAGTCCCTACAATATTTTATCCTTTTCATAGCCCGTGATATATTAACTAGCTTAGCGTAAGGAATCAGCTCGACCGAATTCTGGCACAGAAGTCTGATCGTAGAGAAGTGTTGGACTCCAGCTAAGAAAGTTTCTGTCCCAGAAGTGTCTCTTGGTGGTACATCTCGTGCTGTGACGCAGGGTTACTCGGAAGTCTGGCTTGGAGTCGAACAGTGCTCGCCAAGAAAAGTGAAATCATTAACGCTGGGGGAGAACGGATTCTATTTATTTTAACTTAGAATTTCAGTATTACTATGTGGCAATAAAAATTGGGGTTGTATTGTATACTACTTGTGTTCAGGGCCTGATTAAAGCACGGGCCGACAGGGCCTAGGACCTGGGCTCCCTAAAATTGTTTACTTACTTATTAAATTTTTAAATAATTTAATTAGCAAAATTTGAAAATGTTTTTTGTTAATTCTTCGAGCAATATTTCACGAAACCTTATTTATAAATTAAATAAAAACAGTTAAAATATTGACAATTGTATCTAAAACATACTCCTGTTTACTTATTGACATCCTCCAGTCACTTTTTTGACTCATTACTTACTCCATGGTTATGAGTAGAAAAATAATATAAATTAATAATAAATTAAAAATTTCAACCGGTTATAAAGAAATATTAACACTTTTTATTATACTTCTGAAACTTAGATACAATTGTTATTTGCTTAAGAATATTATGTTATTTTTTTCTCTTATTAATTTTGTCTTGAAATATACAAATAGCTGTTATCTGTTAATCTTACCTATGCCATTTTATTTTTTATATAAAAACTTAATTGCAATTGTTACAGTTTACCTCCTTGAGAATATAGATATTTTTGGTATTCAACTGTGCTACAAAGGTATGTAAACATAAAAAAAAATGAATAGAAACTTTCCTCCAAGAATATTCGTTCGTATCCTCTTTTATAAACTAATTTCTTTTTTTTTTTTTCCTGAAAGGAGTTAGGGGGGTCCGAAAGATTACCAGGCCATGGGCCCAACTTTGCCTTGATCGGGCCCTGCTTGTATTCTTGGGCTTTGATACGATGATTTTGACTTTGTTAAAATTTCAATTGATCTATTATACTTGTATAAATACACAAAACATTTAATAACTTTATATATACCCCTAACAGTGACGTAAGAAGCCTTTTTTTCGGGAAGGGTCCAAAGTGCAGAGAACGTTTGATCTCCATAAAAAAACTTTAATACACAGACAAAGATACAAAAATATACATACCTCTTATGCATACATGCATAATTTTGCATGCTGACTAGAATACGTCATAAAACAAATTGCAACGCTGTACGTAATTGCATTGTGTTTTCAAAAATATATTTGCAACCACACTGAGTCTCTTCATTTACGCTCTATCTTTTTGCCATAAGAATTAATTCTAATATTACGAAAATAAAACTAGAAAGAAAATTACCAGAAAAATAGAAAAATATACAAAGAGAGAAAGGGATGAACATGTACTTTTACAAACTTACATATCTTGTTTATCAGCAAAATTCGAAAGCTGTATAGCATAGTCAGTTACTTATAAACTACCGCTTTACATTAGTAAATTGATTTTTCTAGCTTTTAAGGCCAGCTTGTCTAAATAATATCCGCTTGTATATGCCTAAATACACCAAAAGTAATATTAAATTTGTCACTTCTTATAACCATTTCTAATGCGAAAAAATATTTTATGGTTTTCATGATTGAAAATGTCTTTCCCAGTTAGTTGGGAAGCTAGGGATGTACACAAATTTTATTAAGTTTAAAAAAATCTTGCAATCCATACATTTTCATGTTTCCCATCCATACCCTATAAATACATCCTTAACTCCTAATAACTTAAAAGGTTATGGCAGCTTATATATCTATCTAACCTACAGTACAAAGTTTGCAATGGCTAAAAAACGAAGCTGAATGTTCTTGTCTACTACATAAATTCTGGAAAAATTGAGACAAATAAAAACTAGTTTTTACATCAGTCGATGCAACTGATGTAAAACTAAATAATTTTCGATCTATTGAGATTTAACTTAATAACTAAATTGACGAGCAAAACGCCCGCTCCCGGTACAATTCCGCTGCAAAATGTATTCGCATACAATGTGTTAAGAAAAAAATTATAACCTATTCTTTGATTTTTTTTAAACAAAATTACATACTATGGCATTAAAATTCGAAAGCATTATGACATAATAAGTAATTTAATTCCCCTTTAACAGTAGTAATTTAGTTCTCCTAGCTTTAAAGCAGCGTGTTCATACCTTTATCTACATTTAGTCCTGCCTCGCAGGGCCTGATTAAAGCACGGGCCGACTGGGACTAAGCCCTGGGCCCCCTAATTTTAGGGGCACCCTAAAATTTAGTACTTAATTATTAAAAATTGATTATAAAATTTGGTACTTAATTATTTGGTACCTCATGACCTATGCTATTTTATTTTTTATATAAAAACTTAATTGCAGGTGTTACAGTTTACATCCTTGAGGATATACAGATGTTTGGCATTCGACTGTACTGCAAAGGTATGTAAACAAAAAAAAATTAATATAAACTTTCCTCCAAAAATATTCGTTTGTAATCTCTTTTATAAACTAATTTTTTTTTTTTGCCTTGAAAGGAGGGTAGGGGGCCCCCGAAAGATTACCAGGCCCTGGGCCCCACTTTGCCTTGATCGGGACCTGCTGCCTCGGTGCACTGAAAGCAAGGTTTGTCCAAATCTTGTGACTACTTCTGTCACAAAGAAATTTTTTAAAACCATCTTGCAGTAGAAGCTAGTAATGTATACAAATTGTAATAAGTTTTTAAAAATATTGTAATTGATACATTGAAAATATTTCGGGGATTGTCCAGACCCCCCTCCTTTAAATACGTCCTTGGGATCACTAGTGTAAATGATTGTCTTATAAAACAAAACTGCATACGCACCCATCTGCTTCAGCATTTTCTTATCGGAGTGATTAACTGCGAGTTTTCGCACCTCCATAAATAAATAATACGCGCTCTCGCTCGAACTTAACGCCTCTGCATAGCTGGATGAAGGCTCACAAATCTCGACATGCCAACCCGGGTTTCTCATTTAACTGCCGAAGAAACAATCATCCGCGTGACACAATCATTGATATGTCATTGGCGGAATGAAAGAACTTAATCTGGCGGGGAAAATTAAAAGACGTATTTCAAATAAAAACCTATTATACGTAGGTGGAGCCAGTGGCAGTGGACAGTGATAGATCGTCATCGCAATCAGCCTGAAAAGGGGGTGGGGTGCCCGAGAAAATTGCATTAAGAACGACGACAATCTTGGCAGTAAGTTATGAGGCGGATACGGGCAACGCGTAAATATTTAAGTCTTCTCCGCAATCAAGAAAACGTTCTTTTTCTCCCTAAACGCGCTTATGAGCCGTCATTAATTTAGGCATTGAATAGAATTTATGGCTGAGCAAGGAAACATACTGAGAGGTGGAAAATCTGTCACTATTTATCCTCTTGTTAGGATATTTCTTTTCTTTAAAACAGGGTATAAACAGCGCCTGATTAGAGCACGGGCCGACTGGGCCCCAAAATTTTAGCGTCCTCCTAAAATTGGGTACTTAATTATTAAATTTGAAATAATTTCAAGAACAAAATTTGAAAAGGTTTTTTGTTAATTCTTCAAGTAATAAATATTTCTTGAAACCTTATTCAGAAATGAAATAAAAACAGTTAAAATGTTGACAATTTTATCTCAAACATACTCCAGTTTACTTATTGACATCGCTCCAGTCACAGATTTTTGCATTCGACTGTACTACAAAGGTATGTAAACATAGAAAAATTAATGTAAACTTTCTTCCAAAAATATTCGTTTGTATTCTCTTTTATAAACTTTTTTTTTTGTCTTGAAAGGAGGGTAGGGGGGGGGCCGAAAGACTACTAGGCCCTGGGCCCAACTTTGTCTTGATCAGACCCTATGTATAAATTCGGTAGATTATACTTAAAAGATCTAAATGTTTCATTTATAATATGTTTACCTTTTAATTAAATCAATCAAAATTAAAATTCTAATTCTATTATTATGTAATGGGGCAGAGTTATTTCATATGGGGGTTCATGGCAAGGTGTTTGCTACAAGAAGGTGTGCATGCAGGGCCCGATCAAGGCAAAGTTGGGCCCAGGGCCTGGTAGTCTTTCGCCCCCCTCTACACTCTTATAAAGGCAAGAAAAAAAGGAACAAAATACACCTTTTTTATATGGAGAATAGATTAACCAGTCTCTTTTTGTTTTTACATTATTTTTTATTAGAATTTGTGTTTAGTGAATACTCTATATTTATGCAGAAACGTTTAGAGTTATGAATTTCTGAAATAAACTGGTTTGGTTTGTGCAATAAAAAATATTGTCTCATTTCTTCTCTCACCAAAGTCGACCACAGAGCTTTATCATCGGGAAAAAATACTTTCAAAGTTCTTCTTTTCGAAATTATCAGTAACAAGGCCATCAGATATTTTTAACGGACTTCCTACGAACAACGAGCTTTCTACACTTGCAGATGAATCATCGGTGTGATTTTCAATCTCTCCAGCAACTTCATAAAAAATTACGAATCTTTCAATCGCTGCTTTCAATTTTTTTGACTGTCATTAAACTCAAATTTTCTTTTGTCTTTTTTCATTTCCAGATAAATATTTCAGGGCAGGCATTGTATTATAAACTACACAGAAACGTGTGGCATAGCGTGTAACAATCACTAACCAAAAACAGTAAATAATTGCTGAACAGTTATGAATACAGTTATTCGATTGAGTATAACGCGAAAAGCAAAGGATTTTTCTACTCAGAACCATGGAGTCAGTCATGAGTCAAAAAAGTGACTGGAGGAATGTCAATAAGTAAACGGGAGTGTGTTTTAGATACAATTGTCAACATTTTAACGGTTTTTTATTTCATTTCTGAATAAGGTTTTATGAAATATTACTGGAAGAATTAACAAAAAACATTTTTAAATTTTGCTAATTAAATTATTTAAAATTTAATAATTAAGTACCAAATTTTAGGAGGACCCTAAAAAAAGCATATTCAAATAGGATAAAAACATGCATGGTGTCAACAGTTCCTGAAGTAATAGACTCCCTTGCAGCACTCCACTTATTCTTTATTCGGTAAACTGAATTATGACACCTTGGTGCTATTGCATTATATGTTTTATGAATAATATTTTTTTCCGAGTATTAGTTTTACAGTGATCCCTCGTTTTTCGCGGTTCATGGGGACCAGAACCTTCAGCGGAAACTGAAAAACAGGGAAGTAGGATTTGCCCCTAGGAAGTTTCGTGTATGGGGGTACACGAATGTTTTAAATATGTAAACAGTATTTATACTTTACACATTTAAGACAAAAATGACAACAGCATACGTATTTACTTAAACGTGTCAGTGCTCATTAATAAGGTTCATTACAAAACCTTATAGAGTAATAAACATTACTCAACATTGCTTTCTAAGAGAGGCGAAGAGTCTTGTGTGGGTGGCTTAGGAGAGGCTCTCGCTCGATTCGCAGAAGTTTAAGGCTCTCTCGGAGACTCTTCTGCTGGAGGCGCTGACGGTAGAGCCAGGGGGCTTTACCTTGAAGAGAAACAGGGTGATGGGTAGTTGTTACCTTTGTTTTTCCTTTCCTTCAAAATTCTCCTGTACAAGGACATAACTCCTTCAACGGGATTACTGAACTCGACAGCTCGAACCCTATTGTCGTCCATGTCTTGTGCAAATTCTTACCATGTTGCACAGTGGTTACAAATTCTCCAGGGTAAGGCCACACTTTTCAGTTTGTTCTTCGTCTTCCTCTTCATTTTCTTCCTCACTTGCAGACTTTGTCGTCTCAAGAGCCCGTGGTGTGTACTCTGAATCAATTCATCTTTGTTTGACATGCAGGGATCCTTCTCTCTCGCGCATCAACATGAAACAAAGCTCCTTTCCTCAATGTGACTGCCGACATGGTCGTATTTTTTCATTTTTATTTTTTGATGAATATTTTGGAAAAATCCGCGAAGCACTGAAGACTCAAAACATGAAGCGCGAAGTGGCGAGGGAACACTATATAAAAGAGCTCTAAAGTAAAGAATGCTTTGTTACCATTTTATGAAAACCACATAGGCAGAGAAATTAAGGCAAAGAGTTCAGAAAAAAATCTCATTTCCGGCTGAGAATATTACTAGGAACTACCTGCGTGTCATTCAGTAGAATTCTTGTAGAGATATGTGGAAGTGCCAACTGTTGCTCATAAATCACAGTGATTAATTTTACTCATGCGTGGAACTTTTAAACCACAAAATCTTTGTGAACTGAACATCGGGGGAAATCCCAAATGTAAATGATGATGGTAAGTGACGTAGCCCGAATTCTTTTTGTGGGAGGGACCAAAGTTTTAACACATTGCATGCGGGACACGTACTAGTACGTTTTCTGACGATGGATACTTGAGTGCGGGACACGTACTAGTACGGGTTAGTGTCACAACATGGTTTGTTTGTGGGTACAAAAATAACGGTATGCACAGGAAAACGAAGCCGAATGGTCTTGTCTGCTACAGAGATTCTGGAAAAATGGAGACAAATAAAAACTAGTTTTTACATCAGTCGATGCGGAACCACAGAACGAGAAATATGACTATGGAAATCAGTTTAGATTTAAAATTAATTTTTTATTTATCCTTGCGAAAATATTATATATATGTATATCTATATATATTACATATATATATTTGTTTATTTATATATTTTTTATATATTTCAATATAAAATACGAAAATTTGGTTCAAAAATGAAATAATTTTCGATTTATTGAGATTGAACTGAATAACTAAATGGACTCGCAAAACGCCCGCTCCCGGTACAATTCCGCTGCGAAATGGACCAGCACACAATGTGTTAAGTGCAAAGTGAGCATCCAGCTTATAAAAAAATTTCATTACCCACACACACATGCATAGTGTACATATATGTATACTTAAGTCTTACAAGTACATATATGGTTTTGAATGCATTCATAAATATGACATAAAACGGATTAACAATGCTATACGTAATTTCATTGTATTGCAACAAATATAAGGCTAATCCCCAAGCGACTATAGATAAAAGTACTCAGCCTCCAGCTTTCAGAGGTGTAGTATCATTTTTCCTTGTCTTGTTAATTGTTTTGCACCTAACTCTTTGTTTATGTAGCTCAGTAGATTTTAATTATGATTTTAAATATAATTTTTGAGCTTACCGATGTCTGTCATTATTTAATATGTCTTTGTCACAGTATTTTGATAAATATATTTGCAAATATATTGTGTTTCTTAATTTACGCTTTCAATTTTTACCAGGTTTAAATTAGCCTGGTAAATACCGGGACATATTTAATTTACATTCCAGTATTTACAAGATGAATATAAACTTGGAAAATAAAAATTTATTGGGAAAAGTGTTTTGACATACCTATTTATTTTTCTTTGCAACCAAATTGTCTTTTAATTTACGCCTTAAGTTTTTACCAGATGTAAATTTGCTTGGTTTAAATTTGCCTGGTAAACGCTGATGCATATTTAATTTACCTTCCAGTATTTTTAGAAGTTTAAATTTCCTGGTAAATGCTGATGCATATTTAATTTACCTTCCTGTATTTACAAGATGAATATAAACTTGGAACAAAAAAAAATTATGACATACCTATTTATTTTTCTTTCCAGCCACATTGTCTTTTAATTTACGTCTTCAGTTTACCAGGTTTAAATTTGCTTGGTAAATACTAGAGCATTTTTATTTTACGCTCCGATATTTACTAGATAAATTTAAACTAAAACAATTTTATGGATAATTTGGAAAATAAAACCAATTTAGAAAATAGAATTATGATATATCTATGTGTTATTCTTTTACAATACTACATACATTGTGTGTCAACAATATGCGAAAACAGAACAACATAATCAATAATTTATAATGTACCACTTTGTAGTAGTAAATTCATTCCTTTAACTTTTTCAAACTCTCATCTACATTTTACTCTATGAAATACACATACCTCTATGAAATACTACATACCTCTATGAAATTCACAAATTTAACATCACCGAAAGTAATGTTATATTTGGGAAACTCCTGTGACCAGATCGATTGTGAAGAAATATTTTTCCTTCTTTCATGCTTGAAAACGATTTTTGGACTCTTGCAGTGAAAACTGATAATGTATATAAATTTTAATATATCTTGCAATATATTCATTGAAACATTTCGGGAGAGTAAAGACTCTCCGAAACAGTCCTTTATAAGGTTACATAACAAACCATAAATAATTTGAAATGTGTGAAAAATTTTATGATTTGAACACCGTGAAAATGCCCTAGCAATTGCTTGGAAAAAATATATTCCAATGGCACTTAACAATATTTTGCGGATCTCTTCCTTCTCCTCAATATATGCTATGCTTTGATGGTTTTTAAGAGATTCGTTAACATAAATGATAAGTGGTCTTATAGTAAACATCCTGTCCCGTAATTAATGTATCCTTAAGTGTTACGACTTCAAACGAAATCTATTCTTACTAATAAAATTAAGACACCAATTTGTCCCAATAATGAGAAATTGTTTATCTGCTCCGTCCATGCAATTCATTATTATCGTAATATTACCGTTAATGGGTAACTGAAAAGTTTACATCAATGGTAACTCCAATAAGTCAATATTTAGAGCTCGTCTTTTATTCAAAGTAATTGAATGTTTGATTCAAAATATTTTATTTCGTTAGTAGAATGAAAATAGAATGGACTCCGCTTAATGGGGTCGCGGTTAATGTTATCAATCGCTTATTGTTATCGAAATCGCTGGGTCCAGATTTTCTTTATTCATTTATATGTTAAAATGATCGCTCTATGGGATCGTTACATCGGTTAATGTTATCAGTTTTCGAACCTCATTTTAACTGGCAAAATATTCACAATGTATATAACATTCACAATGTATTCACAATGTACATATCATATTCACAATGTATTCAAAAGAAAACCATTCTTTTCTTTCCTTTCGCTAATGTTTGAATTTCCAAGAATTCTCCCTCATCCACTTTGGGAAATGAGAAATGAACAAAGGAGTGGCACATTACAAGTTCCTGGAATTTTTTAAAAATACGCACACTCTGCTTTCGCTCATTGTTCAGATAAACAGAAGGCAATACATTCTTATAGGAACTGAGAAGGAGCGTATACCCATTTTCGACATCCCCCAGTGAGCCTTGGTCTTTACAATAAATATTCTCCAGACTGATCTTCGTTTTTTTCTGACCCTCCAGTCCTTTGTTTCAGAAAATTAAAAGGTATATCTCCAGGCCATCTATCCAGCGTACATTTGGTTAACTTCTTCTCCCTATACCAGTTGCACTGGCGTTAAAGATTATTTTCGTGGTTTGATCTTCCTCTACTATTTTTAAGTGACTTGTCCATGTTATTCTTTGCCCCTTGACGTAATTAATTACATCTGGTTCCTTAAATAAGCGATACAGTTCTATATTCGTTCTTCTCAGCCCTAAATTATCATTTTGTACACCTTCAAAGATTCTTCTCCAGAATCTTCTTGATACTTGTCATTTTCTCAACATTACGTCATTTTACGAGTCTCACATACATAAGCCAAAATTCATCTTATTAATTAAACTTTTATATGAGAAAACTCTTTATCCTTTTGATTATATTGTACATTATATAATTTTGGATTCTATTAAATTATTTATTAGTTTCGTTGACTATATCGTATTTCTATGCTAATAACTTTCTTGCTATTTGTTTCAGTGTTATATTATATAAATATCATACATTTTATTTTTAAATTTTCGATGGGTCTCAGTTAGCCCGTCCCCGAGCTAAACTGTCTGCGTATTAACTGGTCCATTGTTTCCCTCTAAAACAGATCTTGGAGGTAATTACCCCCTCATGCAAAGCAGTTTTCTTTGATTCTCCGCAGGTGTTCGCAAGTCTTCATCCATCACTAAACAGTCCCAAAGACACTGACAAATTTCGTGCCACCCACTTTTACTACGAGCATCCCCCCCTTTTGAGGTCACTCGGTGTTCCGGGTGCACGCCAAGCATCCCCCCGTGTGTCTCTCTCGGCGATGATGGAACGAGAAGCGTGCGTCGGTTCTGATGTCTCCATGACAAATGGCGCGATTGTCTACGAATGCGACTGATTTAGAAAAACCGCGGAAACGACTTCATTTCGTTCGGGGTTAAGTGGCGGACCACCGTTTGGGCCACACTATTAATCTCTCTCGAACACGCATATAAATGCGCGGAATATTCAAAAAGGCTCGGATATTAATCTAGATCCGGAAAATAAACTTTAAACAATGTTCATCTCTGCGGGGAGTAGCAAGGACGTATTTACTTGGGGGTTCCGGACCCAGAAATAAATTAAGTAAAACTGGATGTAAACCTGCAGGATCCAGTCTACACTCGGCAAGTGCTACATTCCTCAAAGGAAATGGGTTTATCTGGCAATGCTGAGAAAACCAAATATATCTTTAGAAAAAAAGAGGTATACAGATATATATTTTGCCTGCAATGGTGAAACGCATGAGAGAGTTAATGAATTCATATACAGGGTGTTTAAAAGAATGACCGTTATATTTGAAAAGTCAATAAAAACTAAACGGACAGTGATAGATATACACAGTTTATTGCAATATGCTTGGGACAATATTAAATTTTCAAGAAACTAAACTTCAAAATTAGTTACAATGTTCCACAATAGATGGCGCTGCAGTCTTGAAAAATCTAAATCTAAGTGGTGTAATAACCACTTCGACACCCACACGCTACCCGAGGATCCTGTGACGTTACACCCGCTACAGGATTCTAACCTGCGAACTCCGGTTCCGAAGAGCAGCGCTCTACCATTCGATCATCACTTGCGAATATGAGATAGAAAGATACTGATGAGTTTTTGGAGCTCTCTGTGAAAATAGCGGAGGGAGAGCTAGAACAAATACAGAAATATATGAAATCTGCATATTGTTATGTACTTACAACACCAGTGTTCGTTTTCAAAGAGGAAACACAGTAAATATACGCTATAGAATTAAAGGAAAATACCTAATATTTAAACTAAAGTATTTATTATGTACAATATTTACAAATGAATACATCACTTGATTAGTTTTTAACATGTCCTGCAATTATTTGGTTTTTGCTATTCATCTACACTCTTGAAATAGCATTCCTTGTCAAAAGATTATGAGACCCAGGTAATAATTATGAATATTATTAAATTAGCCTCTAATAAATTCAGGGGAGCAGGCTGGGGCTGTCAACAGGCTGGACCTCGGTACCGACTTAGCGGCCGTTCTTTTGCTGGACGTCTATGCTGGCGTACCAATCATACGTATGCGGTTTGGGTAATCGATTGCTGGCCCGGGCACTCTGGCTTGTTCTCGGGATCTCGATGTCCATCAACTCTTGAATCCCGACATCGAGTCCTTTTCCCACTTTTCTTCCTTAACTTTACACCTCGAATCAACGCCGCTTTTTTTCTCTGTCCCAATCACTTATTGGTGAAATTTTCTCACATCTGCATCTTATTTGGATGTGCAGGTGAGCTCATTAAAATGACCCCTTTGGTGAAAGTTGACATTATTGCTTATCCCCTGCCCCATATATCACGGCTACATCCCTTCCTGGGCTTGACCGTTACACTCGTGCCATTCCGTGAGCTATAACTCCTCCGCAGGGGTCCCCACTCAAACTCGAAGTCAACAGCTGCACAAATTCTTCTTGGGAATCTAGTCCACAGCTGTGTATGCAAGTGCTGACCATCGTGGGAAAGTACATCGGTACACTACAAAAAGTTAGATTTGTCCAGAAAAGGAGAGTCCAATGACTAGACTATGTGGAGATGATGGAACCCAGCAGAAGCCCGAGAAGGCTACTAAAAGAAAACCCTAGCGGATCTAGATCGAGATGAAGAGAAAGGAATGGATGGATCAAGTCGAAGAGGGTTTAAAAAGTTGAGGAATTACTAACTGGAAACAAAAGACATCTAGCAGGGTGGAATAAAAAAAAAAAGCCTTAAAGGGGACAAGGCCTTTCAAGGGGTATAGTACCAATGATAATCAGGATGTAAACCTTTTAAAAAATCTATAGATGTATTTTAAGGAGGTTTTACAAAAAAAATGAAACTGATATGCTTAGTATATTTTCCATCTGATTCAACCACAACCATTTCTAAAAGTTAAGTCTCATACTGTAAGTTAAAGGGAACGCTTTTTAACTTTTACCATTACCTTAAATGAATGAAGGTTGTTAGATTTTTGATGGTTTTAACCATTTCGTTAATCGTCGTGGTGAAAACTTAAAATTCTCCTTTTATTCCTTCTCATTAATATTATTATCCATATTACAATTCAATATTAATTAATACAAGTGTTCAATTTATATTATGTTTAATCAATATGAGTGTTATATTCATAGTTTAACTAATATTGTTATTAATATTGACATAGCATTGTTATTTTGTAAGTAGAAAATACTATTTACAAAATTGAAATAAACTTAATTACGTTTAATTGTATTCTGAGATCCCCTACTAATAGCGTTCTATGTTTAAAATTCAATTAATATTTACTGATTACTTTAAATACGATTAAAAGTAATTGTTGATTCTTTTAATTGCATAAAACACAATTTCTTTAATTACGTGGAATACGCCTACAAGTAACCAGTTGCATTTTAATTGTATTGTATATTTAAAATTATGTATTTAAAGGTATTTTTTACAGTTTAATCTGGTTAAAATACAGTTTAAGGGCTAACACATCACCGTTAACATAGTCGTTGCCGATCAACATACTGGTAAATGCACTTATGACAGTGGGTTTGGCAGCGAATGCAAACAACTGTAAATGGAAGGTTTTGTTTTCTTTTTCTCGTGTTTCACCTTATCATATTATGTTTTGTAATTATTGTCGTAAATACATGGGTTTTTGAGCATTTTAGTTTTGCTGTATTTACTTTGTTTTTAAAAAGTAAGAAATTTTTATGTAAAGTGAAAAATGAGATTGTTTCAAAATTTTTAAGTTCGTCTGTGAACAGATTTACAATACAAAGTTCGTTTCGTTTACAATTTTTGCTTATTTGTAAACAATTATTAAGTGTAATTTTCCTCCCATTTAAATTTTAAAAAGATATCAGAAATCTAATACCAAGGGATTGAATTTTCAAAAAAGCTAAATTTTTTTAAAATTTCGCTTGAAATACTATATTACAGGGTGTTTCAAAAATGACCGATATATATGAAAAATTAATAAAAACTAAACGGACACTGATAAAAGCTTGAAATACTATATTACAGGGTGTTTCAAAAATGACCGATATATATGAAAAATTAATAAAGACTAAACGGACACTGATAAAAGTACATAGTTTATTGCAATATGCTTGGGACAATATTAAATTTTTAAACAGACAAACTTTCAAAAATAGATACAATGTTCCTCAACAGATGACGCTGCAGTCTGGAAAAATCTAAACTACGATATTTTCCATATATCCACCATGCGCAGCAATAATAGGGCGTATTCTGAGAACGAAATGATCAGAAACCCGTGTCAACGTCTCAGGCGGGATGGCTCATTATGCGGAACAGATGCACTGTTCCAGTTATTCAAATGTTTCTGGATAGTGGCGGTACACTTGGTCTTTTAAGAGTCCCCGAAGACAAATATCGTAGAGCAGATATTTCCTCACTGAGCGCCATCTGTTGAGGAATATTGTAACTAATTTTAAAGTTTGTCTACCTAAAATTTAATAGTCCAAAGCATATTGCAATAAACTGTAAATTTCTATCCCTACCCGTTTAGTTTTTATTGATTTTTCAAATATACCGGTCATTTTTGAAGCACCCTGTATATGAAATAATAAACAAACTCGGTAGAGTTTCATTTTATGTCTATAATGTACTGACTAAATTCGAAATCAATATGTGTGCATTAGCTTTTGATTTACAGTAAGATTAAGTTGGAAAAAAACCATTTTTAGTAAAATGCCTTTAAAGTTTTCTTTAAAAGCTGTGACATTAAATGCAAAGATTGTAGAGTTTTTACAGGTTCTAATTCAAATATTTCAATAGAAATTTTTTCAAACGATTAAAAAATATTTAGAAAGTTTAAGAGTATAAATTTAAAAAATAGGGGTTTTCTTATGATTTTAAGGTGTGGTGTGATATGTCATCTCACATCAAAAATCCAAACCTTTTTGAAGTGCAGTGGACTGCTCTTAATGTGATCAGTTTGGGAGACTGAGATTTTGATAATAATAACCGATTGATAACAATAAACGATACGAAAAATTAGATAAATTTTACCCCCCCCCCTTTAATTCACACGTACTAAATTCCAAAACAAAATGAAAAAACTCACCTTATATTTATGTACTGTATATCATCCTTTAAGACATAAGAATTGTATTCATAATTATAAAAAAAAAATGATCACTTGTTGACTGTCTACAATATTTTCTAAGGAGTTCATTGATAAATGGTTCGTAATCATAATGTTTTTTAAAGTCATCGGAGCGGTGTTGTACTCCACGTTTCGACACTTTCCATGCAGAAGTTGTTGCACTCAGTATTTTTATTTAGTTTATCTCTGCTAGTAAGTTCATCACGATTTTTCAATATTTGGCCCAATAAAAGCTGAGAAATCTGTAACTGCTCCGAATCATTTTTGGTAACCTATCATAACGATTTAAAATTTCGATCTTTTGTTTTAATGTTAAATCACTTCGATTTCTGATTTCTTTATCGACAAAGTGCACGTAAGAGAGCAAGGCATAAAATGGGAATACGCTCCTTCTCAGTTCCAATAAGAATGTGTTGCCTTCTGCTTATCTGACAGCCATTAGCCAAAAACAGGGTGTGCATATTTCTGAAAAATTCCAGGAACGTGTCATTTCGCACTCCTTTGTTCATTCTGCATTTCCCTAGGTGGTTGAGGGAGAATTCTCGGAAATTCAGACAACAGCGAAGGGAAAAATAATGGGTTCCTTCTGAAACATTGTGAATATTCCTTTGCCTGTTAAAATGAGGTTCAAAAACGGATAACATTAACCGATGTCACGATCCCATAAAGCGATCTTTTTAACATACAAATGAATAGAGAAAATTGAGAACAAGGGATTTCGATAACAATAAGCGATTGATAACATTAACTACGATCACATTAAGCGGAGTCCACTGTAATATGTTGACTGTAATGAAAGAGCAATAAATGAAACTCATGACACATAATTATATTTGTCGAAACACTTTATTTTACATTTGTACAAAGCATCATTTCAACAAGTCTATTGGTTATTACGTCCATTTGGAAACATAGACTTGAAATATTTACAGCTGACGACATGCAGTATCTTTACAAGCCAACATCATGTCGATCTTTGGTTTATGTTGTTGTTCAGTTCTTTTTTTGTTCGAGAAAAGTAAAATTGACTACAAAGAAACAAGGCGAAGCAATTTTGTTTGGTAAACATGACAAGGAGGTTGGAGGCTATATAAAAGAGGTAAAAACACAAAAAAAACATTGAAGTATAAATTCATTTGGTAATGGTTATTTTTCTTTGAATTTTTATAAATTTTATAGAAATTCTTATAGTTATCGTATTAGACAAAGTAGAGTAAAGATAGGGTGAGAATTTTGATATCTTTCAATAAAAACTTGAAAACGTAGAGTAAGTTTGGGCAATGCGGAATAGGCTAGCGGAATATGGTGTACAAGTTATTTGCCGCTTGGTGCAGTCATCTTAAGGCCACTCTACACTATATTCTACTACAAACCATTACCACTGTGGGAAGGGGTATGGTTTATCGTAGTCAATGATGGTAGACGATAAAATGGTCTTTGCAGAGGATGGCCTCGGAAGCAGTTTTTCTTCATCAATTACAGCCAGCATGCGCAATTAAAGTGTGCAGTAGATAGGGGATGCATCCCCGCGCTTGGCTCATTTAGTGGCCTAGTGTATGCATGAAACTCGTGAACCATAAATATATATATATATATATATATGTGTGTGTGTGTGTGTGTGTGTATGTATGTATCCGAAGTTCAATCCCTGGGCTGGGCAAGGTTGACTCAGCCTTTCATCCCTTCAGTGGGTAGAGAAATTGAGGACCAAGCATGCTTGGGAACTAAACATTGGGGGTTCCGCGCAAGATTGACCACCTAACCGGAACTTCACACCCCAGGGCCTTTAGTCACGTAAACGGAGATTGGCACCGTAAGTCTTGGTCCCTTAGGGGCTGTTGCGCATTTTTAATGAAAATGAAATGTATATATGTATGTATATATATATATGTATATGTGTATATATATATACATATACGTACATATACATACATATACATACACACACATATATATATATATATATATATATATGTGTGTGTGTGTGTGTGTGTGACCCCAAGGTTGTCATAGTGGGGAGGAAGCACAAAGTTGCCTGTCGATACACATCAAAGATGACCTCCAAAGCCCTGCAAGCAAGTTTGTGGAGCATTCTATCCGAATGTAAATCATTGTTTTATATGATAAAAATAAGACATTGTGGGGTAGTTGTAAATGGATCAAGTTTTAGAAATAAACCTAACTGAAGCACATCATAATTTTCAAAATAACCTATGGCTCAACGAGCAGAGCTTTGACCTTCGATATAGGAGTTCATGAGTTCAAATCCCACTACTGCCATGGACATTCGTAGCCGTTCGGAATCCGTTTTAAAACCCCAGTCTCATAAACCCTCGTGCAGGGGGGAAAAAGGAGATCATAGTGTTCTAAACGTAACCAAGCCTTACAAAACGTTGCAAATCTC
>CM063508.1:185416257-185441257 GCA_032207245.1 Pardosa pseudoannulata | reverse complement strand
TTGTTAAAAGTAAAAATTCATGTCAAATAACATTACAATTCAATTAAGAAAATATAGTAACAGTTTTACTTATAATTATTATTTTTTTAATCTGGCTGTTTAACAGTATTAGTAGAAAGAACTAAAAATTTTATCATGAAATGCTATTAGTTTGCAAAATTTAGAAAATTAATGACATTAATATTAAATTAGAAAAAGTATAGCAAAAATTTTATGTGAATTACTTTTTTTTAGAGCTGTTCTATTATTTCTATTAATGTTCAGCTGTATTAATAGAAATAATTAAAATTTTATCATGAAATGCTATTAGTTTGCAACATTTAGAAAATTAATGACATTAATATTGAATTAGAAAATGTATAGCAAACATTTTATGTGAATTGTTTTTTTTTTAAGCTGTATTAATAGAAATAATAGAAATTTTATCATGTAATGCTATTAGTTTTCAAAATTTAGAAAATAAATTACATTAATATTGAATTAGAAAAAGTATAGCAAACATTTTATGTGAATTCCTTTTTAAGCTGTATTAATAGAAATGATGAAAGTTTTATCATAACATGCTATTAGTTTGCAAAATTTAGAAAATAAATGACATTAATATTGAATTAGAAAAAGTATAGCAAACATTTTATGTGAATTCCTTTTTAAGCTGTATTAATAGAAATGATGAAAGTTTTATCATAACATGCTATTCATTTGCCAAATTAAAAAAATTTAAATGTTTATAAATAATACTTGTTTCACTTAATTATCGAAATCGATGATAGACATTACAATATTTCTGAGTATTTATGGGTACCTCCTAAACAAAAGGACAGTTCCTTATGAATTTAAAAGCGGCGTCAACGTCTCACAAAGATGGAAATACAACCATTCGCACCAAATGAGCGGTTTCAAACTATAGAATGTAAAAATTAAGAAAATCCTGACTTCAATATCTCGTTTGGAATATTTAACCCCCCCCCAAACAGACCGTATCTGTTGCAAATGGAAATGCAGGGTATGGCTTGGTTTCTGCGAATAATACTCGAGTCCGTGCTACGGAAGATCTCTAGATATTCTCTTCTTTGTACAAGGTCCGGTCTATATACACAAGTGGGAAGAGAGTCCCCTGAGCATTTTATCTACAAGATGGAGATTTTTGTACAGGGACGCGCGGTAATTCACCAGTGCGTCGTGTTGACCGTTTGTCAGAACACCTGCGGATGCAGCGTGGTGTGGTGGGTGGGAAGGACGCTGCCCAGCGGAGAGTGTTCCTGGCTGGGCGGCGTCGGCATGCTCGAAGGCATCGTGCCCGCCTGGCACACGTACCACTCGTGCAGGTTCGTGGTCGTCGGAGCAGATGGGTTGCCGCCGCTGTCGCTGTCGTAGCCGGACCCGGACGTGCTGCCGGACGGAGTGACCGGAGGAGGGGTCTTGCCGCCACTGCTGCCGTGCACCTGAGGACGGAGAATAAAGGGGTCACAAACACTGACGATCCACAATTAAAAAAAAGCACTTAATAAGATAAGATGGCTTACAATTCGAATAACTGAAATATATATGTGAGTGTATAAGTATATATATATATATATATATATATATATATATATATATATATATATATATATATATATATATATATATTTATTTAATACACACACACATATATGCATATATACATATATATATATATATATATATATATATACATACATATATATATATATATAGGTATATATGTGTGTGTGAATATGTATGTATAAGTATATATATATATATATATGTATTCACACACACATATATATGTATATAATATACATATATATACGTATATATATATATATATATATATATGTGTGTGTGTGTGTGTGTGTGTGTGTGATATATGACTGTGATTACAAGTGATGACTAAAAACTAATTTTTTTTTAATTTTAAGGGCATTTTTTATCGTTTTTCTTAGTTGTTAAAAGCAGTTTTTAAAAATATACTTTTTATTATCTTGGTTTTTTTTCATACAATCACAGACATGCCCACATAGAAGCCCCTGTGTCCGGAGTAACAACGTGGTTTGAAATTTTAACATGCTAATTATAGATGATACATAAGTACATATATTATTGGTTTCTAAATTATAATTAAACTTAAAATATTTACACAGTAGTAAATTGCAAAAGGTAAATTAAAATTTATGACTAGGTTTTATAGCTTTATTAAAACTTATTTTTCAGAACAGTGTTTCTTATAGCAATATGGACCCTGATTCAAATGTTTCCATTTTTCTATCATCGGTGATTCTAGAGTTTGTCTAATCAAATTTGACTTAAATTCGGTTTGGTATTTCCGAACAGTACTGTAAATGCAGCATTACTGAGTGAAAAAAAAAATAATATTCAACGTTATTTTTTGAAAAACTTCGTATTTAATGGCTGAATTGTAATCTTTTAGCCTTTCAAAAGTTTTGTTATATTCCGGAGCAATCGGAATTATTCAGTTTTCTGATTTCTCCGGAGTAGTTGGCATGTCTTCAAAAAGTGGGCAGTGTGTTTTATAAACAGCTTATCTAGTAGATTCTTACTTTCATGTGTTTCCTCAAGGAAGAGGGATGTGTGTAGCTCTTGTCACATCCCCGGATCTTGCAATTGTAAGGCTTGTCGCTCGTGTGGACGTGAGAATGCTTCTTGCGATCGGAGCTGTTGGCGAACCTTCGGTCGCACCCTTCGAACTCGCATTTGAACGGTTTTTCCCCTACAACACAAAACAAAATCACTTACATCAGTACACATCCAACAAAAATATCTTGCTTTCAATAATTTAAAAATATGTAGAATTTTAAATCTCCAACCCATAGTATAGCTAGTTTGAGAACATACCACTGGAGAGTAAATTACATTATACAAAGAAACTTCGGGAAACTGTGACAGGGGAAATTATGTATAAAAATCCTCTGAAAAATTTTAATAATATTCCAAACCTTATAGTTATAAGGTTTGGAAAACGTTTGTTGTATAAGATTTGTTCCCACTGTTTTTACAGAACAAAAATTAAGGACTTTCTAAGGACATGAGTAAGTACTTTATAAGGACCTACTTGAAATACGCAGCATAACGACTTAAACCCTATTTCCTAAGGAATATATTTTAATGATCATGAACCAGAGAATTCATGTTCAATAAATGCCCTACAATATTTCTGAATTAAGTTTTTAAAAATGCCTAAAAACTAATTGTGAATATTATAAACAGTACTTTCTGAGGGTTTAAAAATGACTCTGATATATATATATATATATATATATATATATATATATATATATATATATATATATATATATATATATATATATATATATATATATATATATACTAGCTGATTATACCCGACATTTCCTGGGAAAGAAGAAAGTTTTAGACTTTTCTATTTTGTTCAATGCAAGGAGAATTAAACTTCCATAAGTAACTGAAATATCTACAAAACCCCCACCCTCCATGCTTGGTTTCATTAAAATCTGCATGATTGTTAGCTATTAAGAAAGGGCAGCTGACTTTATGCTTTAAATGTTTTCAGTATGCGAAAGATTATTTATTTGTCAAATAAGTTTTCTAGCTCGTGACCATAAAAAGTACTAATAGACTAAAAGTATTTTCAAAATTTTTTAAGGATATCAAGGAAAGGAATTCTGAATTATTACAATAATACACTGAAAATATATGTACTTGAGGATTTACATTATCAATAATACTGCGCTTTTGGCTAGACAATGTAAAAGAATGTTATGAACATTAACAAATATTTTATAAATTCTTATTATACATATATATATATATTCTTTGACCATTACTTATTCCCTGTACTAGCGTTCTTAGAACCAGTTTGTGGCAGGTTTAACTCCGAACTTACGAAACAAGAAAGTTTGGAGAGTACGGCGAAAACTAAGTAACGATGGCGGATAGCGTCGACAGAGAAATTGATCTCTTTCAAATTTAAAAATTAAGGAGTTTTTAAGGGCCTTTGATAAAAATAAAGTATTTTTAAGGGCCGCTAAAAATGAAATCTAAAATTCTTAAGGAGTTCTTAAGGACTTTTAAGGACCTTGGGAACCCTGATTTATGAGTGTAAAACTATGATTCGGTGAATGTTTACATGTAATTTTGATCATAAGTTTGGACCCCTTGAAAAAAAATTGATACAAGATCACTGATACAAGAAGTATTTATGTCAGAAGAGGCAAGATGAAGAATGTTCAGCGAAAGAGTAAGTTTTCTTGAAATCATTTATCTCGTTACCCATTTTCCTTGAAAAGTAACGCAATATATTATCTTTCTATCACACCAGTATATTTTTTCAGAATTTCTAAAAGCCTTTAAAAGAAAAGTCTTGGGTGGGACAAAGAATTGTGAAAGACCAAGAAAAGCTTACTCGCAAAGCGAGGGAATTAATTAGTATTGTAATGAATATTTCGAAACCAGGAACAATGGATAACCACTGCGAGAGCCGTCTTAAAATGGATTGATAGACAAAATGCTTACAGTTCAGATGTCACGGTCTTTGGAAGCATAGTTCCTTTTTCCTACTTCAAATTACCACTTTGTTTACAAGCCATTTATTAATACTCAGAAACTGGGTGCTTTTTCATCTTGACATACAAACAAAATATTTCTTTTCGTCAACGGGAATAAGGGAGTTATTTAATAGAACTACCTTTTACTAAAAGGGTAAAAAAAAATAACAACGGGAAAATGGGCAATTTACAATTAAAAAAAATAGAATGCTCATCAAAACTGGTTTCTTGGACAATTTTCTTGAATAATATTATTCACCCGGTTTTTTGATAAACACATTAATAAACAATCTCTAAATTTTGGAATACGTTCGAAATCCACCCTTTTCCCCCTTTTCGAATGTTTAATGCCATTATTTCAAGCTCTGATGTCCCCGGTTAAGAGCAGAACATTAAATTTATCCATTTATCACATAATAAATAGGTAAAGGTAACATTTTTTCGAACATTATGACGTCATTCCTTTAACCATCTCATTTAATCGTTTCTTATTTTAAATTACTTAAATATCGTCGGCATTATCTTCATACGTTTTATCACTGAACTGAGATATGACGTCAATAATTTTTTTATATTTGGTTTCAATAATAGATTAGGTACGTAAGTGATAATTTTAAATTGAAACATCGATTATTTTTTGTTGCAATGAAAATTGGATCACCGGTATTAACAACCAATTCTTTTCATAAAAGTGTAGGAGTCTATTTTACGGACACATAATTATCTGGCGTTTAAGTTATATATCTTTGAAAATTAAGAAGTTTGTTCGTTTCTGTGTTTGTTTTTTATACATAACCATCGATTTGCCATGGATTCGCTCCATTTTGGACATCATATATAACTGCCAAATAATCACTGTCAATATTACAACTTCTTCTGTCCGTCCTATCACATAACAGACCAAGATAAATTAAAGTTGGCAACTCACATGCCGTCAGTAAAGATAAACAAATGATTGAGCTTGTACAAGATTATTTTCAGCCAAAATACAAACGATTTTTTTTATCTGCCTTATTTACAATTCTAGAAAACTAAAAATTTTACTGATCCCGACATACGACGGGCTATATGCTAGTAGAATTAATAATTGTAAATTGTCAAAGATAAGAAGCAGGTTTCAATACAGTAATATTGTCATTAAAAAATGCTTTTGGATCGTAAAACGTATTCTTAATTTTTTAGAACCAAAATTATTTCACATTTTTGGTAGAATTCTGTCGTTTTGAAGGTCCCTTGCCCCCTTAACCAGATAGATCTGTTGCTTCGGATTGACCCTGTCATCGAGGAAAATTGTCCCTGCTACTCATTTCTTCTCTGGCCGATTGTTTTCTCCTGTTCCCTCTTTAAATGACTCTATTGTTGCTGTTGACAGAACAGGCAATCAACAGAGCACTTGAGAAGAAGAGAATAAGCTACGCAACCCTCGGTGTTTTAAAAGGAAGCAACTGTAGTGTATGTTAATGTTTTTAAGATTATGACTATTCATTGTTTGTTGGGATCTTATTATCATACACGCATCTGGTCTGACAGCTTTGCGATAGCTTTATTTCATTACGAAAACCCCGTTCCGTTTTGAAAACATCGCGTTGTAAATATTTGTGTATTAAACAACACTTACAGGGTTCCCGCTCTTTTTCCAGAACAAAAATTAACACTAGATTTAGGGATGCTGATCCTATACCTATTTTTACTGAAGTGAGCCCATTGGACTCGTACAAGAAAATGGAACTTTTTTGCAAAGAAAATAGTTCCAAATGAATTTAAATGAAATGTTTATAATAAAAAAATTCATTACATATAAAATCTGTTTTGGAAACCCATTTTCTTCAAACATTTCTATTCCATTGAGCCCAATGGTTTCTACGTCTGTTTCTTTTGCATGAGGGTTGAACTTGACTATTCTACCGTGCATCAGTAGCATGCATTTCTGTCGTTGGAATGGAAGTGTTCTCTGTATTTACTTTATACTATACTTTATATACTTTATATTTACTTAATACTATATTTATTACTATATATATTTATTTTCATATACATTCTATGAGTCAAATTGGCTCATAACCATGAAAATAGGTATACCCCATTGGATAATGCGAAATGAAGGGGGTCTGCGGGGAAGAGGAATGAAAGTTTACATATATTTTACTTAACTAAAAAACAACATATGATTTTGAAAAGGGATGTTAAGTAATCCAATTTTTAATGAGTCAAATGGGCTCGGTCAGTAAATCTAGTGTTAAGCGAAGATTAAGAAAGGTTACGAACTTCCATGTCAGCGGTAAGATTCGAAGCTAAGAATTAACCATCTGCTTGTCCTATACATCACATATAATATGCACGTCTATTGTTTATGCAATAGATATGATGTGCATAACAAAAAAAAACTTATCTATGTAATTTCTAATAATCCAATAATATATGTAAGACAAGAGTGATACAATCCATAGTAGAACAATTGACGCCTAACTCCTCTTGTCAATGGTAGAGCATAGAAGCTTAAATTTATTTTAGATAATCCTCTGTATCGTAAAAATAATTTTTTTTAATAATTTATTTAGAAACACAGAATTATGGAATTCTTTTCTCCCTTTTATTTATTTAATTATTTTATCATAAATAAATCAATGAAATATTAAAAAAAACCTATGATATTTTTGCTGTTTCTTATATGTAATTTTTTTATGCTGAATTATTTAAAGGAAAAATGGTCGAAACTTAAAAAAATCAAAGATGAATTTCCTTTATTTTTACTGCAGTAATGGAATCTAAGGTTGTTTTGATATTGAAATTTAATAAATATATTATAACTCTATTTCTTAAATTCTTAGATTTTATCTTCTCCAAACATATGAATGGAAACTCTAGCAAATGAAAATTCTCCGTAGATCAAGCGCTCTGAAGTATTCACTCTTTTTTAGCAAGAGAAGTGAGCACAAATAACCCCCCTCCCCCCGAAAAAAAAACTGTCAAAAGTCTTTTGCTTTAAAATATTGAGGAGCCTCGAAAGTTTCATTTTTTTTCTCTATCTGGAAGAATAAATAAATCATCGATTGTCTTCGAGAGACAAGGGAATAAAAAAAGATGCTACGTATCCATGTTTATGTACTCCATGGAGATTCCTGCCAGTCCCACACAAGAAAAAATAACGATCCCTCGGGGGGGAGGGGGAATTTAAAGCCCTCTCCGTTCCAAAATCTGGGGTCCGATTATTCACCCCTCTCTGACCACAAACTTTTGTTTCGCGTGACGGACAGGGAGGGGACGGGATACATGTGCAGATTTATTGAACTCGCGTCAGAACAAAAGTCCACTGCTAAAATGTTGCCCAATTTAAAAAAAGAAGAAAAACCCTTCGCATGGGAGTTGGAAGAAAAAGGGGGCAGAAGAAGAAGAAGAGCTGTCTCGTCCCTGGGGGGGGAAGGTCAGTGACGGATTTAGCACCTGCAGCACGAACTGGACTCGGGACGACAGTAATTGGAAAATTTTCCCGTGGAGAAAGATTTCCAGGTCTTTTCTCACGCTTTCCCGCCAACCCGGGAAATATCTGCGCAGAAATTCTCCGAATCCTAAAATGGAAGAGAGAGTTTTAATTGTCTTTCTTTTCACTTTCTGAAAAAGCACCCTTGTCCAACACAACGTCCTCTTTTATACAAAATCAGAAATATGACAATGTTAAATGATTAGGTGATATATCCATCTATCAATGAACAAATATTTGTTTTTCCTCTTTCTGCAGACAAATACATGTGTAAGTTATATGGACATAGTTTATCATCTATTGAATGTTGTGCCTTTATTTCTACGCGAAATGTCACACCTTTCAAGAAGTAAGTTTATATACGTGGCAGAGGAATCTGGCTTAAAATATTTGACATTTCAATCAGAAAACTGCTTCTCTGGCATTCTTAACTTGATTTTTACCGGTATTATATTCTTAATCCTGCACAGATTTAAACTCGAGCTATAAAATGTTGAATTGAATGTTACAAAATAAAAAGAAATCTTGCAATCTAGCACTGTTCCAAATCTTCGTCATACCTTTTCTCTTATTTATTATTTCTGAAACTGTTTTACAATCTTATATTCTAGTTGGGTAATACTCGTTTAACTATCTTTAACAAGGCTGTTCAGATTTTTGACGACATTTACATAGTTGCACGCACTCCCGAGTCACTCAGAGAGGTTTTTACATCTCTAGAGGCTTCAATCAGCAAATTCATCTACCAATAAACCAAATTAAAACTAAGTAAATGCCATGTGGTATTAATAGCAGCCCTATTTTGAAACTGGAAATGACAAATTTGAAACTGTTAGCCAATTTAAATATTTAGGATCCAGAAGTTAATACTCTCAATGATTTAATGGATGAGATCCGTAGTAGAGTCACAGACGCTAACAGTTGTTTTTTCGAACTCAAAAAATACTTCAAGTCTAACTTCACTAGCAGAAAAATGAAGATCCAAATTTACAAAAGCTTCATCAGACCCATACTTACTTATTCTGCTGACACCTGGGCAATGACAGAAAAAGTAAAATATATCATTTCTGTTTTTGAAAGAAAAATTTCGAGAAGTAATTTTGGTGGCATGAAACGTAATAATATCTGGAGAAGAACTAAGTCTGAGCTCTATAAATCTTTTACAGATCTAGATATAGTACAATATATAAGGATTCAGAGATTTAAATGGGCAGGACACCTGTGCAGAATGGATGAAGATAGTGTAAGAAAAAAGATCTCGGCCAGACCATTTGGCACCCGAAAAAGAGGGAGACCTCAGCTTAGGTGGCTCGACTGTTTAGAATCGGACTTGAGACTTTTAAAAATGACTAACTGGATGTCTATGGCCAGGGACAGAATAGCCTGGAATTCGATTCTGAGGAAGGCAAGGGTCCATCCTGGGCTGTCTGGCCATCGAAGAAGAAGCAGATATTCTAGTTGGAAAATATTGTTGATGGTATCATTGTAAAAACAAAGTTAAAATTTTTTTGAAAAGTTGTGAGTGAAGAAAGATATCATTAAAAATTTGAAATTAAATACTTACGTTTCATTTAATGTTTTCGTCATTTAAGAAAAAAAATAGAAAGTATTTTTTATTTATGGATGGATGACAACAACAGTGTTTCCTAAGTAGAATATTGATGAGAGTATAGAATAATTGCTTAATTCCACGAAATACAAACCAGAATAGTTTTGCTATTACTACCATACGAAAAATACTAAATAGAATTATTAAAATCCAGCTTCCGTGATAAAAATAAGTCAAATATATCGAATAAAAGAGATCAGACAGTAAAATAAAGAGAGCACATTTTATGCACGGCTTTTTTTATATATACAGTCTGTCCCATAAGAGCGCGTCGTCTATTTCTCTGAAAATACAAATTAGTTAAAAATACATTTGTACTGTGTAGTATACATATTAAATTGAAATGTATTTCGCCTAATCATTCGATTTTGAAGTCGAGCGGCGTTTTCCCCGTTCCCGTAGGTCGTCCACATTTTGTACCACTTTATAACATGCTGCACACTTCTTGACTCCGACTTTCTCCTGTACCGGGCTGCAGCCGCACAAGACATTTTTGGTCCTTTTGGATGGTGACGCAGAAACACTGCCTCGAAACGGCTGGCATTCGTGGCACTCATTTTGGAATGGGTAATTTAAACACAGCAAAACAAATCGAATAAAGGATATAATCATAAAGCATTATTCTCTAATGTTTGAGGAACACGTGCAATGAAGCCGGTATCTGCGCTCTATTGACGAAGTGATGAGTGACACGCTCTTATGGAACAGACTATATATATATATATATATATATATATATATATATATATATATTATATATATATATATATATATATATATATATATATATATATATATATATATATATATATATATATATATATATATATATTTTACAAGTTGTATGATTTTATGTATATCTGAGTAAAAAGTGTTCGATGTCAAACAGATACTAGAACCGTGCTTGCTTTCGATATTGAAAGTACTTTAGTCCATCTCTGCCATCCCGACAGTCTCCGAACATCAATAAAATCCGAGACGTGGGCCCAAGACAAATGACCGCCAGAGCGGTGAATGGATGAATCCCTAACTGACTGTGAAAGTTGGTCACTATAGAGTCCTCCGACTAACAATGGTGGCAGAGGGACGCGGAATGTCAAACTTCCTTGGTGGCCAATCCACAGATAAATAGCCCGAGTCCTCCCTCCCTCAATTTTTCATCGCCAGAATGAGCAGCGGGCGACATTCTACCTGCGAAATCTGTAAAGGGTTTTTAACTCGTCCCCGGAGATCTTAAGCTGTTGAAAAGGCCCCGCCTTGACCACGCGTACGGATGCCCCATTGTACCTCCCCGAGGTAAATTAGAAATCTGAAGGTGGTCCCATCCTTGTCTTCTGTGGTTTCCTCTTCTTTTGTTGTGGCTTTGTCAGCACGATCGATAGATCCTCTCTCTCTCTTTCTCCGCGAGCAGGGAGTTACTTAGAAGTGAAAATCAGACGCGAGACAACAAAGAAGTTAATAACAGTCCTTTAGTCGGACACCACGAATATTTTGCGGCAAGGATAATAATCCGAAAGTGGCAGAAATGGGAAAGGTTTACTCGCTCCAACCTCCTCTTTTACAGAAATGGCTCCCACCGTGAGAGTTGAGTGAAAAATTACCGCGAGGAGTATTTTTAGCATCACGGGAGATGTCTTGGAATTTTCTGAAAAACTTTAAAAACGAAGCAACTGAATTAAGATATAAAAAGTATAAATAAAGCTGATGAGTTATGAATCAGACGAATATCCTGAAGATGTCTAACATTCCCAGTGATTGCTCATGTACTGGTTCTTGAAAATTTATTCCAATTTCGCATGAATACAAATTGTAAAGTTCTTGCTGTGACACTTCTTAAGCTTAAATGGCTATCTATACTTTTATTTGGATCATATGAAAGTAAAATAAAATATACTCCTGAATTAAAGGTTATTACCAGAAAAAATAAATCCTTCTTTTTTTTATGTAAAGCCCAGCTAATGTTTACAGTTCGGAAGCAGGAACAATGTCTCATATTGTATTTTCATGGCATACTATTAAAACATACACTATTTTAAAAATCAAGTTAGTAAGTTAGTCTTCTAAATACAGTGACATTTATTCCCTTTTAGTTTATCACTTTGGAGTCTATCAGGACTTGTATTCCCCCCATTTAATAAAATTGTTCTCAAGACTACTGGATTTTATATATCCCACCTGTTTGGTTAGTATCTTGTTCATTTTAGAAGTGATATGGCTTCTCGTGGAAAGATGGTTACAACTGCCTCGAGAGGTTGGTGAATCTTCGTATTTTAAAATCAAAGGTCAAGCAGAAGACTCCCGGGTTTTGCCTAGAGATATTGATTGGAACCTGGAGAATATTGTGACCAAGAACATATTTTACGTGCGCCTTCTTCTTCTTTAGTGGCATGAAAGCCCAGGATGGGCCCTGGCCTTCTCAATAAGCTTTTTCCAAGACACCCTTCTGAAGGACTAATTCTTCCAGTTTTTTACTTTAAGTACCTGAAGGTCTCTTTCCAGGCAGTCTGTCCATCTCAAGTTGGGTCTTCCTCATCTTCGAGTTCCTGTAGGTGTTGCATCGAAGACCTTTTTTGTTGTTCAGTCATTTTCCATTCTGATTAGATGGCCTGCCCACTTTATTATTTGCAATTGGATGAAATTTATTATGTCAGGTTTATCATATAAATTATATAGTTCTAAACTTGATCTCTTGAGCCATATATTATTATTTTACGTTCTCCAGCCGCTATTAGTAAACACGGCGAATCTTTGGCTGACTCGAGCTCATATGTCCCACTTAAAATGTCTATTGAGATATATTTGTCCAGGTCCATGGTCTAAAAGGATCGGATTTACATTCATAAAATTATAATTTTTTTGATATTAGCATCCCCATTTACACAAAATCTGAGATAATGATATCGCATATAAATCTGATATAATGATATATCTGATATAATGAATATGAATAATATGTGAGAACATATAAGACAAGTAAGCAAAAATTAAATCAGACTAGGTTTAATAAGTATGGCGATATATCAGTAATATTATCATTAAATAGGGGATATACAGTGGACTCCGCTTAATGGGATCTCGGTTCATGTTATCAATGGCTTACCGTTATCGAAATCACTGGGTTCACCGATTTTCTCTATTCATTTGTTTGTAAAACATATCGCTTTATGGGATCGTGACATCGGTTCATGGGATCCGTTTTCGAACCTCATTTTAACTGGCAAAGGAATATTCATTATCTATTCAGAAGGAACCCATTATTTTCTTTCCCTCCACTGTTGTTTGAATTTCCGAGAATTCTCCCTTTTCAACCTACGGAAATGGGGAATGATCAAAGGAGTGTGGTATAACACGGTCCTAGAATTTTTCAGAAATACGACCCTTCTGGTGGTCAATGGTTGACAGATGAGCAGAAGGCAACCCATTCTTATCGGATCTGAGAAGGAGCGTATTCCCATTTGATGCCTTGTTCGCTTACACCCAGCTTGTCAATATGGAAGCCAGAAAGCGAAATGAAGTTCGAAATTTTAAATCGTTATGACAGGTTGATTAGGATTACGAACCATTTATCTATGAGCTTCTTAGAAAAAATGGTAGACAGTCAACAATAGATCATTTTTTTTTTAATTTTGTATAAAATTCTTATTTTTTAAAGGATAATATGCACAGTACATAAATATAAGGTGTGGTTTTTCCTTTTGTTTTGGAATTTAGTACGTGTGAATTAAAGGGGGGGGTAAATTTATCTCATTTTGCATATCGTTTATTGTTATCAATCAGTTATTGTTATCCAAATCATGGTGTCCCAAATTGATCCCATTAAGCGGAGTCCACTGTATAAGGTTTTAATATCATGCAGCCCTATTTTGGACCAAGTAGCTTGCTAAAATGCCCATTGTGGAGAAGGACTCAAAATTTGGAGGCCCCGGGACATAAAAGAAGAATAATGTCCGAATGTGTGCATGTCCTCCTTCTGTGGCGCCTGGATGGCGTCAGTTTACCTGCGCATATCTTCCCCGGCACAATGCTAAGAGTCCGTAACTTTTCTGCAGCCCTTTCTCCGCATTCTCCCCGAAAAGCCACCGCCCTCGTCCTGCTCATTGTGCAGAAAACACGATCAAAGATCCATTTAGAGGTGGATTCTCCCCGCTCCCCGAGTAAAAAGCGCTCGAAAAGTATCGGGAATATTTAAACGCTATTTAGGAAAGATTTATGTAAACTTTATTGGGGGTTATGGTAATTTTTTTGAAAACTTTTTTTATTTTGGGGAAATAGGGTATATCCCAGATTTAGTTTGCAGAAAACTTGCAGCAGTGTTGTTTTGCAAGCCTGCAAACTTATAACAAGTTCAGCATGACAAGTCTGCAAGTTTGATACAAGAATGCAGTAAGTCTAAGAATTTTTGCTTGCTTCAAGTTGTCCTGACAAGCTAGCCACAGTTTTGTATCAAAATAAGAGTTGCAAAGGAGTGGTCGCTTTATGTTCCGTCTAACGTGCAGGAGTTTTGCTGCAAGTTTATCGCGTCAAATTTGTTATGACAAGATATTGTGTGGAAAAAATGAAACTTGCTGCAAGTATGCATGCTAACTGGGATACTAAATAATAAAATTCAATTCAAAATATGAATTTTTATTAAATTATTATTATTTGTCGAAACTCCTACTCCCCCAGTAAATAAAACACTAAAAATATCATATATTAACTGCAATTTAGAGAAGTCAAAAAATAAATTTTATATGTGAGGTAATAAGAGATTTAAAACAAAAATTGGGGAACAGAGGATTTTAAAAATAATACAATTAAAAAAATTACAATATATATATCAGGATTGTCTTGGTTTTAATCATGGGGGTTTAAAGCAGTAGTTTTAATCACCTCGTCAATATCCATTTTGACCCGTTTTGACTACTGAAATTCACTTTTCCTTATATATTTAATATTCATCGAACATAGTTTACTAGCCTATGATAAAGGCAAATTATATTTGTTAAAAACGTCATCATATAAATAACACCAGCGAAAAACAAATATAACACCAAGATATAAAAAAAAATGTTTTGCTTATTTGTTTTTATACAAGCTGTTTTTATGTCATTTATGTTGAATTCAAAAAACGGTTAGTAAACGGTTAGTTTCAAGTAACTAGTTTTGTAGTCCAGTACTGTATAAGCATGTTAAATCTCATAAAATTGTGTAGTATTTTGATTAACTGCACTACTATTTTTATTGCTTATCAAAATCCAGTTCTAATTACAAAATATATTATATATTAAAATTAAGACCATTTAAAACTATTTTTAACAATTCTGACCACTTCTAACCATTTTTAACCAGTGTCGGACGTTTAAAACCACTTTTATCCAGTGTCCTGGTCAAAATTACAACCCTGATATATATATATATATATATATATATATATATATATATATATATATATATATATATATATATATATATATATATATATATATATATATATATATATATATATATATATATATATATATATATACAGTCAACATTCTTGGCAATAGCAAATAGTAAATTTCCAGTCGTTCTAGCTGTGACTTTTTTTATTTCCTTCATTCTGTTTTTGTTTACATTGAATGGGAAGGTAATTGTTTTAAAATAAGAGTTCTTTATGCTAATTTATGTTAATTTGTCCTAATGACCTCCCGTCCCGTGACCTTTCATTTGTAGTAAAACAAATATCAGCAGGTGTTCTCTAGTCGAGCCTGTCTTTTTATGCTTTGATATTTTTCTTTTCGTTACTCTAAAATATCAGTTGTATTTTAAATTTATTTAGCTACAGAATCTTTCTTTCTTTCAATTCAAAAGGACCGAGAGTCTTATACTATAAAGTAGAGTAAAGGCGTTCTAAATTCAGCTTTCAATAATCCCCTATATAATAATAGCCTGAGTTGTCAAAGGAGAAGAATGGAAACTAGTAATGTACACACATTTTAATATGTTTAAAAAATCTCGTAATCTTGTACATTAAATATATTTTGGGGAGGGTTCAGATACCTCTTCCCCCCTGCATAAAAACGTCCTTATACAGTATATTAATTATTTTTGTTGCTTCAATAATTAACCTCGTTTGTGCCCTAAGTTCAGCCTGGCTTTTTTTAAATGTTTCCATTTGATGTATCAGATGCTTCTTACCTGAGGAGTAATTATAAATACCGCAAGAAAAAATAACTCATAAAACAAAAACTGAGCGTTGATGATTCGTTGCATAGCTTCAAAAAGTGGACAGGATTCCGAGAAGCGTCGAATAAATCGCTTGTTTTTCGTTTTTTGCGTTGTAACAAAAGTCGTCCCATCCTGATATCTCCGAGACAAAGCCCAGCTGATTTCTGAGAGATGGCATTCGCGAGTCAGCCTCCGTCTTTTTAGGGTCGTTTCTCGGAACGCCGCGGGTTGCAGATGACGCCAAACAGCGCCAAAACAATTCTCACACACGGAGATAAATCATTTACGCTCTTTGTCTTCTTTGATCAATTTAGGGAACACAAAATTTACATAAAGCGAAACTGATAGAAAACGCCTCTGGTGTCTTGATGTAGTAACACATATACATTTTAAGAATTAAGCCTCTATGAATGAAAAGAAAAGTTTTCTCTTAAAAAAAAGTTTACTTTTATTAAAACGCAAACATGATTGTCTTGCATTGAAATGTCTTTTTCGTATCTCGAGTACTTTAATAATTGAGATGTTTTTCAAACGCTTAACGTTTTCATGATCATTACCCAGCGATCAAAACATTGCCTACTAACGTCACTGACTGATTATTGATTTATATCCATTAATATCTTAACACATTGTATGAGGGACACGTACTAGTGCATTTTCTGACGATGGATACTTGAACACTTGTCACGTACTAGTACGGGTTAGTGTAACAGCATGTTTTGTTTGTGGGTACAAAAATAACGGTATAGACAGGAAAACGAAGCCGAATGTTCTTGTCCAGTACATAGATTCTGGAAAAATTGAGACAAATAAAAACTAGATTTTACATCAGTCGATGAGGAACCACAGAACGGGAAGGTGGATTAAAAAAATCAATTTAGATTTAAAATTAACTTTTTATTTATCCTTGCGAAAATGATATTATATATGTATATTTATATATTATACATATACATACATATATATATATATATATTATATATATATATATTTGTATTTATATATATAGTTGTTTATTTGTCTATTTATATATTTGTTTATATATTTCAATATAAGTACGAAAAGTTGGTTAAAATATTAAATAATTTTCGATCTATTCAGATTTAACTGAATAGTTCAATTAATGTGCAAAACGCATGCTCCCGGTACCATTCCGCTGCGAAATGTACCCGCACACAATGCGTTAATACCTTTAGTTTCTGTTTAATTTTATTTTTATGTATACACTTTTTTACTGAAGTATAGCATTCAAAATTCTAAGTTTTTCAATCTGTAAGAGTATTAGATTTTCCATACATATTAATTTGCATGTATTACAACGACACATACAACGCAAATAACCTTATAAATTAATAATAAAACTTTCGTTAATAATAAATTTTTATTTTTATTAAATCAATGCGCTGTCAAACAACATATTTAATGAATACATCCGAATCTAAACTTTTCATTATCAATTTGGTATCCGATATTAACACATTTTTGCTGGTACATTTAGCAGCAGAATTGTACCGGGAGAGGGCGTTTTGCTCTTCAATTATTTATTCAGTTAAATCTCAGTAGATCGAAAATTTTAAATTTTTAACCCACTTTTCGTATTTTATATTGAAATACATAAACAAATATATAGATAGACAAATAAACACACACAAACACACACGCATATATATATATAATGCGAAATGATGTTATATATATATATATATATATATATATATATATATATATATATATATATACATATACATATATATATATATATATATATATATATATATATATATATATATATATATATATATATATATATACATATACATATATAACATCATTTTCGTAGGGATAGATTAAAAAGTTAATTATTAATCTAAATTGATTTTTTTTAAACAACCTTCTCGCTCTGTGGTTTAACATCGACTGATGTAAAAACTAGTTTTTATTTGTCTCCATTTTTAAAGAATATATGTAGTAGACAAGAACATTCGTCTTCGTTTTCCTGTCTATACCTTTATTTTTGTACCCACCAACAAACCATGTTGTGACACTAACCGGTACTAGTACGTGTCCCGCATTTAATATGTTAAAATTTTATTCTTAGTTTTAATATAACCACTTAATCCTTTACCTGTCCTGTATGATATAAGCTATTAACTTTAATTTAATGTTATGTATAAAATTTAGTCTTTTTTTTCAGTTAGACGTATGACATACGTACGACATATATTTATTATCTCAAATGTGAACAATCTAATGATTGAGAAAATTATTAAACTACAGTTTCTTCCAAAAAAATGTAGATATCTATATCTGGAGAAGATTGAATTGTAATTCGATATTTACGATTTTCTTTTTTATTTATAGACTTGATGAATCTCGTGGAAAATAATGATTCCACGAGTCTGGACTTTATTAGCGTATTACCGAAATGTAAATCCGTCTCGTAAACCACTTTCGCGCGAGAAGTACCTATTTTTATGGCTTTACTATAATTCTTCTCATCCATAGAGTGTCAGGGATAAAATCAATTCTGAAATATCTAGAAAGTGAGCTTTTTTTTCCCTCTGCCAGGAAAGTAAAAACTTTCTTTTATCGCTTTTACTTTCTGTCTCATTGAAAGTCCATGTAATAATCAATTTTTAAGCACTCGGCTGAACAAAATGAGTGGCAATTGCCAGATTAATCCCCCCTCCGGCAGAAGATCCCTCTTAAGGGCTTTGGACAGGCGTGACATCTCTGATACGACATCTGCCATCCCGCATAATGATATAATAGCGTCTATTATCCTTTCTCTGTTGTCTTCAATCGATGAGTGGTAACCAACTGTGAAACGATCGAAAAGCAACATCAAGGGCTCGGCGACGGAGAGAGCTTTTCAATAAAAATTAAACATGTTTCTCCCTCTTTTCTCTTTAAATGGGAAAAAATGTATGCCGATCAATGGCATATAGACTTAAATATTACAGATGGAAGGGTTTAGGGGATTATTTTATATTTATAACGTGTTGAAAAAGCAACAGATTCATTTTATGATTCCTTTTCCTGTGCGGTTTTCTCTTTTAACAGCTGATTAAAGACTTTATCATACGTCAATTTGCAATCAAAAAATAAAATGGTTAAAAGTATTTTTCTAACACACAAGAAATCTGCGTATTTCTTCATTGAGAAAAGAAATCGTAAACTGAAACTGTTGAATATTCAACTTAATGTTTCAAATGTTCATTTGCTCTCAGTAATAATAAATCAGTCAACGTACGTACTTTTCAACGTATGTAAAACCTTTATATATATATATATATATATATATATATATATATATATATATATATATATATATATATATATATATATATATATATATACCATTATTGAGTTATAACTGAATTCTTATTCCTTCTTACGTACATGAGTGATCCGTTTCTAATTTGAATATGGCTGCAGCAGATGTGCACGAAAGTGTTTTTAAAACAACTGGAAAAGTCAATATTGAATGAATTACAGCGTCGCCAAGTGAAGAAGCAGACTTTTTCGCAGGAGCTGTCAAGCAGTTGTAAAGCTAAGCTGCAGGGATTAGTCTCCAGTTTCCTTCTCCGAAGGTGGAAGGTTCCCGATCTCTGTTTATTTATAAAGTGTCATCGGTTGTTTTACTGCTGCCACTTCTCCAGACGCCTGACTATCAACAGTTTCCCCAACCGGATCATTTTGGAAATGTCTTAAGACAATTGCGCATTTCATGGGCACAAGTAATCGTAATTTATTTTTCCTTTCTCAAGAAAAAAAGTCAACTGAAATTAATGAAATCTTTATGCTTCATTGAACGTAATATTAAGTACACATATTCGATATTTTTTTTTTCAATTAAATGGGCTTCTACAAAAACACAACCTAAATTTAAAACCAGGGTTGTGATTTTGACCGGTCAAAACTGATTTTGACCAGGACGCTGGATAAAAGTTGTTTTAACCTTCCAAAACTGTTCAAAAATGGTCAGAATTGTTAAAAATGGTATAAAATAGATTGGCACCGTAGGCCCTGGCCCCCTAGGGGCTGTTTGCCGAAGAGTTTAGTTACTTTTTTTTAGTTTTTTTAGATGATTATACTAATTTATCAATACATATTTTGATGACAGTTATTGGAATTTTAATAAATAGAACTACTTTATTTTCATTTGTATGGATCTTTATTTTTTAAATCATTCACAATTAACTACCGCCATAGTCGAAATGAAACATCCAAGAAATGTCTTATATTGTCTTGGTTAGAGACATGCCATTTGTATAATTATGCCCCAGTAGGATATTTATACAGCGTAAATTGAAGCTCTAAATATTTTTAAATTTTTCCTAATTACTTAAGTGAAAATATACATTGTCCTTTTTTCCCAATTTCATTTTCATGCAGGGTTCCCGCTCTTTTACCAGAACAAATATTAAGGACATTCTAAGGACCAAAGTAACTTTTTATAATGACCTACTTGAAATACACGACATAACGGCATAACCCTATTTCCTGAGGAACATATTTTAATGGTTATGAACCACACAAGGCATGTTTAATAAATGCCCTACACTATTTCAGAATTAAGTTTTTAAAAATGCCTAAAAATTAATATAAGATAAATCTATTTGACAAAAACTAATTTTGAAAAATTTACATCTAAAGTTTTTGGAGTGATCAAACTAAAAATAAATTGTGAATAAAAAAATATTATAAACAGTATTTTCTGAAGGTTTAAAAATGACTCTGATATATATAAAGAGTAATTTTATTCATTTACACACATACACACACACACACACACACACACACACACATATATATATATATATATATATATATATATATATATATATATATATGAATATAGTAGCTGAATATACCCGACAATACCTGGGAAAGAAGAAAGTTTTAGGCTTTTCTATTACAAACTTCCATAAGTAACTGAAATATCTACAAACCCCACCCTTCTTGCTTCGTTTAATTAAAATCTGCAGGACTGTTAGCTATTAGGAAAGGGCAGTGACTTTATACTTTAAACCTTTTAAGCATACGAAAGATTATGTATTTGTCAAATATGTAACTAAAAAAAACCTGTGAAATAAGAAAACTAATAGGAAATCCCATAACGACGGCGAATCTCGTTGACGGAGAAATAGATCGCGTTCCAATTTAAAAATTAAGGAGATTTTAAGGACCTTTGACAACAATTAATTAGTTTTAAGGGCCCTTAAAAAATGAAAGCTAAAATAAAGGAGTTCTTAAGAACTTTTAAGGACCGTGGGAACCCTGTTATGGTACTGGAAACCCTAAAAATGTTTGATCTATCCGTAACTTCACTAAAATTAAGCCCAAAACCGTATTAATTAGGGTTTATTAGGGAATCGTTTAAAGGAATATTCAGTAGATGTTGTTATGAATGTGTTTAAGAAGCGCTGCTGAGACTGCTTACGAAGTATGACGAGTGAATTTATCGCTTGGATGTCCCACATACATCATCAAAAATCCGAATCTGAAGTGGCCGCTTCTTCCAAATGGAGGGCAAACGGCAGAGAGTCCGACGGGGCCCTCCATCTGTCAATCGCTCCTTTGACTGTGAGTGACATCTCCTAACAAAGCCTTTTTCCCTGACAGAGCGCTAATTAGGAGCAAAGTGCTTGAATGACACACCTTATTTATACGGTCGTTTAATTACGGGGAAAAAAACGCCTCTCGCTCTACCCCGAAATCGGTGTAAACATTAAACGCTTTTTTTTTTTTACCCCAAAAGCCCACGGCGTCGGCAGTTTGTATCAAACGATAAACGCTCCGTTACGTTTATGGCAATTTAAAAGTTGAATGGAGAGTTAAACGATTTTAAAGCACTTCATGTATATTTTTTCATCTACTTGAACAATGTATTAAGGCGGCGCTTCACTCAGCCTCCGATAGGACGAAGCTAATGTTAAGTGAATGGAGAAGTTATTCCTGGTTTACAAAATCACATTTGAATTTTTTTCAGAAATTTTTTTTTCGAGATATTTGATACCTTAATAAATGGAGGCTCTTTTTCAAATTTTTATTTTTCATTTAAAATATAATTTTAATAGGTAATCAAATTTTTGAATTACTTTAATTTTTGAAGAAATACGCTGTACTTTTTACTTTATCAATTTATAAATACTCGAGATTGAATATCGAGATCGACAGGGCTCCCAACAAAACCCTTTTGATAAATTCGATGACTTTCCCTGACCAAATGCACGCAATATTAGCTCACGCGTAATTAAATTTAAAAAGAAATAACAGTTATTGTCAGAACTACTAAAGTGTTTAATTTAAAGCATTATTAACCTAAAGGTAATCTATTTTAATAGACATTTAAATTTTACCAAATTAGCAAAACAAAATCATAAGAAAGTAGCTTAAAAAATAAATCCAGACCTTTCCGATGAATTTTAGAAAATATCTATATATTTCCGTGACTTCTGATAAACATTCTATATTCTGATAAACATTTTACGATTTCCTGACTCAAGGCCATAGGCAAGGGACCGATCCCCCTCAAAAATTCTAAAAGACCGTTACATTTTTTGCATACTAAATCAGCTAATAAAGGAAAACCACATAATTACCTTAGAATATCTTTAATTCAGCTGAGAAATTTTACTTTAAACACCACTGGAATCGATTTTACAGAAAAAATCAGTTACAGATTTTTGTTTTTGTTTTTTATCGGCAATTTATAATGGATACCAGTCCAGCTGTCTTAAGCTTTTAAAAACTTCTTCAGGTACATTTTAAATAAAAAATGACAACCATCGTTTTCGGCAATATACATTGATCTTTACAAACAGAGAGAGAGGGGAGAAAAAAAAACAGTAATTGAAAGGCAGCTATAAACGCGTTCTGTAAGTAAACTTAGAAATGAAAGAAAACTTTTTGAGAGGGAGAGAGTTTGGAACGAAATTTTATAAGCGGGTTATTTTAACATTGTATGAATAGGGGGAAAATGGGTACCTAAAATATAAACTTCTTAAGCGGGGACTTCTTAAACGGGTTTGACTGTATATTGTGGAACTAATCTCTCAAAATAAACTGTATTATATTCGTGGCACTAACTGCTAAAAATTCTAATTCCTGATTTTTATTCCAGGAACATACGAGTTTAGATGAAGTCTGTTTGGGAAAAGCATCAAAAAGTCCCTTCAGTAGTATGCATTTTGGACTGTACAAAAACAAACGAAGTGCATTTACCGTAAAATAGAAAGCTTAAATTAGAAGTAAGCGTTTGTTTGTATTATGGAAACGACAGTTAAATTAGCTTTGCTCTATGCTAAACTTATTTTGCCATACACTAACACAGCCTGCTTCTGCCACACGAGACACACAACAGTTTACAGTAAAAACTGTCTGGAACGGTACTGTAGGACCTAGAGAGAGCCGTGCTAGTTCAGCCGCTAGTACCTAGACAAATATTGTTATTAACAGGTTATTGTTACAATATGATCATTGACACATCCAGTTCTTATGAATGTAGTGCCTATAATAGTTTTGATTGCATGGAAGGATCCTATTCAACTTAAAGTAAATATTTATAATGCAACTAATTATTTTTTATAATATTTATATTTATTTATAGTATATATTTATAATTTATTATATATATATTTATTTAATATTTATAACATCTTTTAACTCCACAATATACCTTAGAGTTTTCGATTAAAAATTAAAGATTCGATTATAAAGCTGGGGAGTAAATGGATGAGCTTCTGCGGTTTTTTTTTTTTTTTTTTTTCAAAATATTCTTCACAAATTAGTAAATATCTTAAAACAAGAGTTCGGAAAGCGAAATATATATATATATATATATATATATATATATATATATATATATATATATATATATATATATATATATAATGTAACCTGATAGACAGATTTCCCTTTCCCGCTTAAGACAAAAAAAAATTTTGTGGTTCTAGATTTATTCAAATATCTAGATCAATGATGGGCAAACTTTTTCGGCCGCGGGCCAAAAACCGGAAGAAACTAAGTTTGGTGGGCCAAAATAAATTTTTCTAAAATTTTAAAAACAATATAGAAGTACCTAACGGTTTAAATACTTTAATGAGATGAATGAAAGTGCGATTTGATTTTTAAATGTTCCTTATACTGAGGTTCGAAGTGAGATGTACTGATTTTAAGGAACGATGCTAAAGGCTCCTCTGTCAGTCTACTTCTGAAATGATTCTTTCTAAGATTCAAAGTTGAAAACACTTGTTCACATATAAGAAGCAAACATACCGCTGATCTTCTGGGCGTGAGATAATAAATTTGGAATATAATATTTAAGTAAAGTAGAAAAGGAGATGGATATATAATGTATAAATATATATTTCTTTTATTCGCCTCGGATCGGCATCTTAAAATTCTATCCGCGGGCCGGATAAAACCCTCCAGCGGGTTACACTTCTCCCTTGGGCCGTAGTTGCTAGAGTAATAAATTTTTCCACTTGAGAAGTTAACTTTTGCTATTTCGTTGAATTGCTTAATTATTTTTTACTGAATAATGATACAAAAGATAAATTTGTGGAAATGTTAAAGGATAGTAAGAATTAGCAGCATATTTTAAACTATCAAAAATTTTTTACAGTGATATTTGTTGAAAATTATAAAGGTTTAACACTCTATTTAAATTATAAGTCATGATAAGTAAAACATTTTTTTTTTTACGACTGTGCGAACCGTTCAATTTACGAACTATCCCAAACGGGGAGGACAGTTATTTTTCACAGCAGTTAATCTGTTAAAACCAAACACGAGTTCTTAAGAATAAAAGAATTTTAATAAACATTAATATAATATTATTTTTCCTTCAGTCTGTAAATACCTAATATTCAATGTTAAAACCGTTTGATTTATTCTCAGGAACGGTTAATCTTATATGTTAGGTTAGTGAAAATAGACATTCTATATTATACTAAATTAAATTAAAAGTTATATTTATTTTTAATTCTAAACTGACATTATAAAATCATATTTAGAGATGAAAAAACGATTTACCATTAAAGTATTTTTCCTAATACATTCTTCTATTTAAGAAGTTTTTACTTTTTGGATCCTTGAAAAGCTTCTTAAGCAGCTTCTATATATATATATGTAAGTGTATATGCACACACACACATGTATATGTATACA
>CM063508.1:185401257-185411257 GCA_032207245.1 Pardosa pseudoannulata | reverse complement strand
AACATATATATGCACGTAGTAGTTAAATCCCGACGGGTGGCAAAAATATTTTTACCGGGGAAAAACATTATGGCGTACAGCTTCAGTGGGACAAGCAATTATATTTACAAAAGATACATTAAAAAAAAAAAAGTCTGCATGGATTTGCAACATTTTTGATTATACAAGTCATGTGTCTATTTTGATGAAGAAAAAAGACAATAAAACGTAAGAAATAAATTTCCGGTGAGAATTTAAAATGAGCAGAAGATTTTTAATGCGTATGTACTCATGACAGCGTAGAAAAAGTTTTATTAGCTGAACGGTGGTTTGGAATTGAAACACTGATATAAAAATGTAATGAATACAGAAGTCTGTACTTTATATCGGTATTATCAGAATTAGTTATATCAGACTATGGAAATAGAATGTTCTGAAAGTACTAAATGTACGGGATATAAAGGGAATAACTATAATGTACAGTACCGGGAGTTCTCCGGGAGAAAGAAAAATTATATTTTAAACATGTTGATAACACATTTTTGTTCAAGTATTCGATGAAGGGATAACACAAAATATTTAAGTTATAAGAAAATAAATCAAGGTAATTCAAGAACGCAATACGTACACAGGGTTCCCACTCTTTTTCAAGATGAAAAATTAAATAATTTTTAAGGACTTTCTAAGGACCAAAGTAATTTTTTAACTTTATACTTTAAACCTTTTCAGTATGCGAAAGATTATTTATTTGTCAAATAAGGTTTCTAGCTGGTGACCATAAAAAGTACTCATAAACTAAAATTATTTTGATATTTTTTAAGGATATCAAGGAAAGGAATTTCGAATTACTACAGTAATATACTGACAACACTATGAAGTTGTCAGTATATTACTGTAGTAATTCAAAATATACTACATTAATATACTGACAACATTATGTATTTGAAGATTTTCTTTTTTATTAATACTGCACTTTTGGATAGAATGTTGTGAACATTAACAAATATTCATTTACTATTTACAAAGAAATTTCCAATCGTGCAAGTTGACATACATAAATAATTTCATTTTGAAAGTTTATCAGATTTCTTTTTTTGTTTCAGAAACTTTTTCGCTCAAGTTCTGAAACTCAGCTACTTTTTCTTTTATATCTTTCCGTGGAAGAAATTGATAGCTTTCCAATTTAAAAATTAAGGAGTTTTTAAGGACCTTTGAAGAAAATTAAGTAGTTTTTTAAAGGCCCTTAAAAATGAATGCTAAAATTAAGGTGTTCTTAAGAACTTTTAAGGACCTTGGGAACTCTAGTACATGCATTTATACTTAAGAATTCCCTGAATTTAGACACATTTCTACATCCCATTGGAAATGTAAGAAAATTATCTGTGTATAATAATATCCGAACAAAAATAATTTTAGGGCTTTTTTTAAAGTTGTAACAAAAAGTGAATTTCTTAAATTCTGAATCTGTACGAACTACTCCCCGAAATATCCTGGATGTCCATTTAGCTGTCTTTATTTTATTGGGTTTTTTTCCAGCATTAACATTGCACATATCCTGTTGGTAAATATTCTCAGCGTACGTGTTCGTGTCATATACAAGAGATCCTTAAGTGGCCACAAATGAGACGTGGGTTTTCGTCCAGGAAAGTCTTTACCCTCTCAGTTCCAAATTAAGAGTTCTTTGGAGAGGGTAAAAAACTTGTAAAGTCGCGTTGTTAAGTAAATCCTGTCTAGCATATTCGAAGTCTGCGCGCGAGTAAGATATCAAATCAAACATAGATGGATGTCTTTCCCCAGTGATAAACAACTTCTAGCTACTTCTGAGAATTTAATCTTCCCTATCTCTCCTAGCCGGCACCTTTTTAGCGCTGTCCCGATGCTCGTGTATGGGTACCCAAAGAGGAGGTAATTGCGGAACAGCCCGTCTTCCTCGGGCCGCAGCCCTGGCGAGGAGTGCCTGCAATGCAGAGGAAGATTCTCGCTTCCTCACACCACCGACCAAGGGTGAAACTGGCGAGACGACAATGGCCCCCAGGTGAAGAATGGAGGGTCACACAGATGTAGACTGCTCGTATCGCAGAATGGGATGATGTCACACGCCGATGGGAACACGGTGATTTAGGGGGCCATTCGAGACTGAAATTAAAAGCCGAGAAAAAGATGTTCGGCCCATGATGAGAGTTAAATTACCGAGAAAAAGAAAAAGTTACATGAATTACGAGTTTTGTCCGTAAGTTCTCTTCGGACGAAATCTGTATCCGTTTTGTGTAGATTGCGGATGAATTATGGAGGTGTCAGCGATTTTGAAAGCGGCAGTGCTTCGCGGAGGGAAGCGCACAAGAGAAAAACAAAGCGGAACTGAACAGTGTTTCGAACGAAAAAGAAAAAAAAAAAAAAAAAGATGGGCAGCAGTCGGATTGTCTTCTTATCTTGATACGAAAAGAAGCGAACGTCAGTGGTACGCAGTTGTACAAACAATTGAACTGCTGTCTTTTGTGTCTCAATTAACTCCCAAACCACTATATTTCTTGTAATGTCGTAGATGCAAATATTCTTATAAAATATTCATAATGCTCAAAATATAGTAATACTAGCCAGTGTGCCAGTACTTCGCTACGGTGAACTTAATATATTACTTTTAAACAAAGATTTTTTTTTTTCGTGCATAATGAATGATAAGTTTTTATTTGCCTATGAGAGTCCCTGAAATTTGTACTTTTCGTTGTTAGAATATTGTTGATAAACATTTCATTGTAATGTAAAAATTATCCAAGCATTAAATTTAAAATATAAAAATATAAATATATCTTAAAAATGCTATATTTTGCGTTCCATAAAAATGAAAGTGAATCACTTTATATCTCAATTTCCAGTTCAAATCGAATGGATACTACGCAGACTATAAAATAAGAAATGAATAAATGAGATATTTAAAGGAATGATGTCATAATTATAGAAAAATATCGTTTTCATCTATTTATTATGTGATACTTAAAAAATTTAAATCTGCTGCTTTTAACCGAGGAAAACTGCACTTAAAACAATTACATGGGATTAACGGAATGACGTCACATTGCTAGAAATTATTGCTTCTTTCACTTAGTTATGATGCGATAAATTAAAAAGTGAATCGTTTGCGTTTAACCGGGGAAAATAATGCTTGGAATAATGACATGAAACGCTCGAAAAAGGGGGAAGGAATGGATTTCGAACGTTAAAAATTTACAAAAACCTTCCTAGGGATATACCTAATAATTTCCCAAATTTTCACGGCGATTGGATGTATGGTTTTTGAGTCTATCGAGTACAGACAGACACAAATTCATTTATATATATATATATATATATATATATATATATATATATATATATATATATATTTGGGTGGTTTTTTGGCATTAACATTGTACTAATAATAACGACTCTATTTTATTTTCTATGATTAATAAGACATAATAAGGCAATTTGTCGCAACGTCACGAACTACTAAAATGCCCTTCCCATTCATTTTCACGTGTACAACAGCCAATGAACAAACAATAAACTACCCTTCCGTTTGAAACTAAAGCCAGAATTGTCATAATTTGAGAATTTGCCTTACTCCATGAAATCGCCTTATATATGACTTAACATGGCGATAGAGGAAAAAAATATCAATGGAAAATTTCTAATCCATTATTTTATTCAGGTGTTCCACGAAAAAAAAATTATTGAAACTATATCAAATATTCGTTTTATAATGTAAATATGAAATACTGATTGAAAAATTGACAAATATTTAAGACTGATATATTAATAAAGAAGTAAAAATTAATTTTGAAAAGGAATGATTGGATATAGGTCAGTCAACAAACTGGATCAAAATAGAATAGCTATTAGTATCGTCAGAATAGTAAACAATAAATAACCGTAAATGTTATCGAAGTTTACTTAATTATTGGTGAAATGACTATGGTATTTGAATTCGGTACTGTTCATTGAATCGTTAAATGTTTGCAGGATTATTTTTTGCTTTTACAATCCTTACACGTAAGTCTTGCATTACGTAGATAATCTTCAAACGTACCAATACGTTTAAGAGGACTGATAAAAATTTTCTCAGTTTTAACCCTTAATTTGACAAGATGTTTTTTCAAATATTGATTAAAAATATATTTATAATAGTAATAACAATAATTATAATAATTTAAATAATAATAATAATAATAATAATTAATAATATATAATATATTTAATATACTATATATTATCGGTAAAAATATATATTTATTATAAAGATTTTATTTATTTGATTGTTCGTTGTAGCGGACTTAGCCAAATTAAGGGTTAATATTTCGTTTACCTTCAGATCTTATCACTTCTCTATGATACTAGTGGATGTAATGTATTATTAACAACATGCAAAATATAGCAAAAATAATAATTCTGTGAAACTCTAATTCGAATTTTGAGGATGGAAAATAGCTAGGGAATTATTACGGCGAAATAAAAGTAAATTAATCTCCATTGAGTAATTCGTCTAGTGATAAGCTTATAGAATTTACTAAATTATTATTGAATTTTTATATTGGTACATTTTTATATAGATTTTTTTTATTTATATATATACATGCAGGAACGACGTACCAAGGTTTTTGTTTTGGGAGGGGCTCAGCAAACTAAAGCGTAATTGCTTTACAAAGCTCAGTAAGGCATACTAAACAAAAGGAAATAGAAAATGTACCTGATATCGAAATACCATTTAATTATTTTATTAATCATTTTAACATTGCACTTATTTGGTTGAAATATGTTATGTTTAAATCTTATCTCTTCCCCGAAGCGTCCATTCCGGGACATTCCTAGTTTGTTAGAATACAGTGTTTTGTTAGCCTAGCCGAGTGGGTGACTTGTTGGTTTGTCTATCGTGGAGGTGTATTACTTTTGTCTCGTGGCTGGTTCGTTGTTTTGAAGTGGATTTAATAAGTTGTGTCGACCGTTAAATACGCTAACTGTTTCGTTTCCTTATACTTATGTTTGCTATATTTAATATCTTAGTGTATGTCTTATGTTAGTAATAATTAAATTGAGTTGTATACTTTTACACCGTGGTTGTTTTTTGTCGTCATCTCGAGCCATTTTTATTTTCGATAACATTTGAGTTAACATATTAGAGTTACTATCTCCAGGAAGTAACAAAATACATAAAAGAACTGTAAGAAATACTGCTGAAAAAAGTAAATTTAAAAATATATGTATATAAAGAAATATAAATTGAAATTTAATATTTTTGTTTCTTTACTTATTCATCCATTACATCCTTTGTTGTTTCAATATTTCCATCAGTATTTAATAAAGCTTAACAGACGTTCTTGCTTTATTCTGTGCATCTCAAAGAAGTTTTCATAATGTGGAACATTTTAATAATTATAAATTCAGCAGGAGAGAGAAAATGACTAAAAGTGAGAAAAGTGTTTCACAAACATGCCTGCGTTCGATAATATATTACAGAATAGCACAAAGTAATTCTATCCCAGAACCAGAATAAACTGATTTCAACTCATCATTCTGGAGTAACAATTGCCATATAAAGAGTTGTTTAAATTACATCTAGAAACTGAGCTCGAATATTCTGAAATTCTTATCAATAATAAATTATTGATAACAATAATAATAAATGAATTGTGAGTTTATACCTAGAATGAATGTAGATTTTGAAGTAACTAATCATCCTGAAATAAAACAGTCACCATAAAGAGTACTTTAAATAATGTATAGAAACTAAGATCGAATATTCTATAATTCTTATCAATGACAAGTTATTGATGATAATAATAATCAATAAAATTATCAATGAGTATGATAATCTACAAAAGAAAGTAGGCAAAGGAATGCAAGCCTAGATTGGGAATATGAATTCAATTCATCATCATGAAATAAAACAGTCACCATATGAAGAGTACTTTAAATAATGTATAGAAACTAAGATCAAATATTGTAAAGTTCTTATCAATGATAAGTTATTGATAATAATAATAATCAATAAAATTTTCAATGAGTATGATAATCTACTACAGAATTTCGTAGTCAATCAACTCATCATCATGAAATAAAACAGTCGCCATATAAAGAGTTGTTTAAATGTCTAGAAACAGAGCTCGAATATTCTAAATTTCTTATCAATAAAATTATTGATAAGAATGACAATCAATGAGTATGATAACATACTACCGAATAACACAAAGGAATAGGACTGAATTCGACTCATCATTCTGAAGTAAGAGTCCATATAAAGAGTTGTTTAAATTACATCTAGAAACTGAGCTCGAATATTCTGAAATTCTTCTCAATAATGCATTATTCATCAGCCTTTGCCGAACGCGATCTTAGCTATGTATGAAATGTAACAAAAACGACAAAAATCGTTTTAAATTAAAAGCCCGAAATTCTTTTTCAATTACCTCAACTGTTTTTTCTTTCGATTCTGCTACTTGGAAATTAGCTATGATAATAGGATGCTTTAAGAACCCATGAATACCCACGATTAAAGCCTAGAATAGCTCGTTAATGAGGGGCGTACCTGAAGAACGAACCTGAAGGGCTAAAATGCGATTTGTCTTCGCCAATCACGAGTGGGCAGGGTTTCCTCATTTCGGGAAAAACACAATTTTTCCACTCACTTTACTTACACGGGTAACAGCAACATAAAAATAAAAAAATTTCTTTTTAAAGAACTTCATGAAATTGTTACAATTTTTTGTTTTCGTAATAGAATAGTTGAGTTTCTTAAAATTCAACGGGCGGGTTTGCAAGGCTCACCAAATATTGTGAGGGAAAATTGTTGGTAGGCAGTTGTACTTAGTAAATGATAAAGATAATGATTTCAAAGGATATAAAAAGAATTATATTGATTTGAAAATAATGTCAAACATTCTATTCATATGATATTCAACAATTTACTCATCCTGTACCAGGATTGTATCGGTTTTAACCATGGGGATTTAAATCAGTGGTTTTAACCAGTTTTAACCCTCCTGGTCAATATCCATTTTGCCCACTGAAATTCACTTTTCAATATATTTAATACTTATCGAACATAGTTTACTAGCCTATGATAAAGGCAATTCCCATTTGTTAAAAATGTCGTAATATAAATAACACCAGCGAAAAACAAATATAACATAACACCAAGATACAAAAAAAAAATGTTTTACTTATTTTTTTATACAAGATGTTTTATATGTAATTTACGTTGAATTCAAAAAACGGTTACAAGTAACAAGTTTTGTCATTGTCTCTCAATTTAAATGATTTCGTCCTTTATTTTGGATGACTCCAAACTTTGAAAATAATCTTTTTATATCTGGCACAACCGTTCATTAGATGTATTGTACTTACACACACACACACACACACATATAAATATATGTGTGTGTATACATATATATACATGCATATCTCTCTCTCTATGTGTGTGTATATATATATATATATATATATATATACACACATACATATATTTATACACATATATACATGCATCCTCTCTCTGTCTGTCTCTCTCTCTCTCTCTCTCTCTCTCTCTATATATATATATATATATATATATATATATATATATATATATATATATATATATATATATAATTTTCCGAAAATATTGTATTGAAATTGTATATATTGTATCAATTGAAAAAAAAGAATATAGTTTTTTTTTAACACAGATGCTGTTGTATGTATAATAATTATATATCCGTAGGAAAAAGTCAAAGTATAATTTTATATTTTCCGTCGTTATTTTCATGAACTTTTTGAGAGAAAATTATGGCGTTTACGTTAAAAAAAAAATAAAAAAAAAAAAAAAAAAAAAAAAAAAAAAAATGCGAAAAGAACATACATGTATTATAGGCTTCTCGGACGCTTTCAAACTGCCTTACCTGGCACACCTGCCTCCCTAAACACCTAATAAATAAATATTACAACTTTGCGGCTTTTTCACAGCGAAAATCTTGCTTTCCTCTAGGATTTTGACAGAAAGGGATTAGAAAGGATATTAAAATATCGCTGCACCCCTCACAACGAGGTTTGCAAACACGATCCCCGTGTTGCCCGATCCCGAACTACTTCAGCGTATCGAATCTCTAGTATCCGTAACATATCCAGTCCCCGGGCGCAGTTATTCTAAGGCCATTTAGATCGAGGGACGCTTAGAATAACGCGAAGGGGGGGGAGCACACACAGACGGAGGACCCCATAATACAAACCAATGCGGCCGTCACTACAGAACCATTCTGTTCCACGACGAATAAATAATAATAAATAAAAAATGGGGGAAGGAGGGGGGTTGGCAGAGGTCTATTTTCCCGGCACACCCGACTGTCATAACAATGATTCGCTAAAGAGGGGGGAGGGAGTAGGAGAAAAGAAGAGCAAAAATGGAATAGAATGAATTTTTGAAAATCGAGCGTAGGGTTACCCGAAAAAGGATCGGGGGAAAAGAGCTGTGGGGAAATGGATTGTACGGTGGGCAACATTATTGTATATTAACTATAAATTTACACGGAAATTTGCTGCAAGCGTGTTGACGGAAGACCCGGATTGTTATCGGCGACTTTCAATTAAACGGTGGGAACTCGTTGCGAGCTCATTAAGGTTATTATTCCTGAGATCACAAAGCGTGACTTACTCCGTGGGCCTGCAAAAGAAAGAAAAAATCCCCAATGAATTAATATGTTTTAGTGCCATGTCCAATGAAACTTTGAGCCTCTGCTCATCACCCAGAAAGGATTAACCATTATGAGCCGCTATGAACGATTATTAACGATCATTTTGACGTAGCTAAGAAAACTTTGAATTATCTTTCTAAATGAATTCAACGTGATTCTAAACTGCATTCACAGTATCGGAAGACTTTAGAGGAGTATGAAGATAAACAAATGAATGAGCGTTTACCAGATAATTCTCATCCAAAAATCAAACCAATTTTTTTATCTGCATTATAGGATACTTTGCAATTCTGGAAAATTAAAAATTTTACTGATCCCGTCATAGGACGGGCTGTATGCTAGTATTTGGTATAATTAACTATTAGGAAACAAGGGAGTTCGAATATTTTCTCTTATAAAGGAAGCAGTATTCGAGAAAAGATTGGGAACCCCTGAACTAAACAAATGCATACTGCAGTCAGCATACACCTACACAAACAATAAAAAAAAAGCAATTAGTGAAATTGCAGGAAATGGATTTGTCTTTTCCCGAGAAGAGTCTATGATAAATGCAGTATTATGACTTCCTGCCTCTGACAGCAACGACCGTTTTCGTTTGCAGCCAAAACCTATCACTTATTTTCCCTCTTAGACTACGAATATTTCTTGACAGGTATTTTGAACGGTGGACCTTATTAAAGGAAACGGGTACAGTTTTTAATTTACATCAATGCTTTGCAATATCCTCTTAACATAGTAATGCTTAGCTTTTCAGGAACGGTTAAAAATAATCTGCAATTAGTGGCGTATAGCAGAATTTTTTCAAGGGGGGGGAGGCCTCTTAATTTTCTGAAACAACTAAAAGAAATTCGAGTATATAATAAAGCACCATTATTTCCCTAATTTAGACAGCTACATAATTTTGACTTTTCACTTAGACATTGTTTAGTTAAATTTTGATTTGATTTTTCAAGTTTAAAAACATAATTTTTTTAATAATAAGAGGTAAAATATTTCATTTTTATTAAAAAGTAAGAATTAATCAAGCCAGAAAAAACTATTCATAATGTAACATCTACCTAAATAATAACCGTATATGTGTGAATATTCTATAGAAAACCAATGAATTTGACAAAAAAATAAAAAATAACTTGCCAACAAATAGGGAATTAAACCACTATACAAACACGATAAAAATTTATTGATTTATACAGTACACAAGGGGGCGTACGCAAGGGGGTTTAAACCCGTAATCCCCCCCCCTTGCTTACGCCCATATCTGCAATATTTATATGTTTTTTCGACACGACTTTTTTAAAACTAAAATAGATATGCAA
>CM063508.1:185391257-185396257 GCA_032207245.1 Pardosa pseudoannulata | reverse complement strand
CGAGGTTACTCATTTATAGCATTTATTCTTAATGCAGACATATATTGTATTCACGAAAAATGAATTAAGTTTCGTTATTATATTAATTGATAGCAAATATTTAATCTCTATATTTGAATTTGAGCCGTACTTTGCTTTTATTTAGATTTACAATCAGTATAAATATAGTAAGCATATCTACGTACAAATGTAAGTATATTTACATGCATACATGTGTACATGTGTGCGTACTTGTACGTACGTGCGTGTACGAGCGTACTTATACTTGTAGTACACTGTAGGCTTTAATTTGGTCTTAATGAACCAATCATTACATACGTTTTCAAAATTATGTTACATCTTATATTTTATTGTGAATAAAATAAGACAATAAAATACAAAACAAGAAGAGAGATAAAGTGTTCATTTATATACATATATGTATTTATATATATATATATATATATATATATATATATATATATATACATATAATATATATACATATATGTATTTATATATATATATATATATATATATATATATATATATATATGTGAAGGAGAGAGATTCAGGACCCGAACTCGGATACAAACTCTTATTATAAAAATTAGTTTACTTAACAATTAAGGGAATTATATATACAAGGGGTCTAGGGATAAACTTAAGCATGGCTCGATCAATCATCTTTTTTCTCTCTCCTACAAAATCACTCAGAACTCGGAAATGCATAAGCATTCATTTTCGGAAGTCGAACGATGACTTTGCACTCGACTCTGCTGCTCTGGAGTCGTAGAACTTCGTTCAGCATTGGGAAAAAGGAATATGTTTACATATATATATATTATATATATATATATATATATACACACACATACTATATATATATATATATATATATATATATATATATATATATATATATATATATATATATATATATATAATGTAAAAATTTAATACTTTAGTCTTAAACTAAAATTACTAACTCCTATATTAAAAAACCACCAAATCCGCGATTTCGTCATCTTCTTATTAGGCTCTTGGCTTTAACCCTTAATTTGGCCCTTAAGTCCGCTACACCGGACATGTATATTTATAACTACTATATAACATAATTGTCAGTGTTCGCCACAGCGGACATTAATTATCTCAAACATGGAAAGTGATATATTTTTTTTTTTTGTTTGTTTATTTTACAGAGAACCTAATGTCTATACAGACATGGGAGAATAACAAAAATTAAAAAGTATTTGAAAAAACATCTTGTCAAATTAAGGGTTAAACTCTTTTGTCTTAGAAAAATCTCCTTCCTGTTGGCGAAATTAACTACTTAGCTGATTGAGCACATCCTTTTCTCACGCCTGTGGAGTCCCCAAAGTTATAAAAGGCCGCACGATTGATGATTTTTTGAGGGATTTTGCTGTTGGACTTTGCTAATTAAAGATGCGGATAAAGTTCTCTTGATAATTCTTATTATTTTCGACTACACCCCTTCTACCACGTTACATCCCTGAAGCATAGCATGCTACGCTATGTTATACACACACACACACACACACACATATATATATATATATATGCATACTATAGGCATAGACATATAGTATCTATATGTTCTAATAATCTATATATTAGGGTGTATTAAATTACAATAATCTGGATAAAACTCCAGAATATAAAAATGAAATACATTACACATACACACACGCATATATATATATATATATATATATATATATATATGTGTGTGTGTGTGTGTGTGTGTGTGTGTGTTTTACAAACATTAGCTAATTTTTTCAATTACTTGCTATTGAAAAACACAAAATTGACCGAAATTTAAAACATAAAATCTACTCAGCAATATCTATAAAAGAAGGTGTAAAAAAATATCAATCTATGTTTTATTAGCGTTAATTCGATTTTAAAAAAATTGGTATTTTTTTCAACAATCCATATTTTTAAGAAGTCATATTTTCAAAACTTTGATAAAGTTATATCATCTAGTTCAATGATGTCAACGTTGGTTTTGGCAAGTTCATACAGGAATTAAAAAAATTTAAAACATATTAAGCATATTTACTATAAATAATTTTTTTATCAGTTATGTAAAATGAAACTGAATATTCGAAAAAAGGGCAACGGAATTCTTACTTTAGTAAATTGGAAAAATTGAATTTTTTTTTTTTTAAATTTTAACAGCAATTGAGAAAAACGATGTATAAATATCCTTTTGTGGTATAATTATACATTTGGCATGGCGACCACTGAATACGGAACTGCCTGGCTATTGTATTTTGATGGCATAGTCATGCCAGTTGTTAATAGTGAATGATTTTAGAAGATAAAGCGGCATAAATTAATCTTATTTATTAAAGTTCTAATAAATATGATCAAAATCAATATTAACACATTGTATGCGGGACGCGTACTATTACGTTTTCTGACGACTGATACTTGAGCGGGGGTCACGTACTAGTACGGGTTAGTGTAACAACAGGGTTTGTTTGTCGGTACAAAAATAACGATATATATACAGGAAAACGAAGCCGAATGTTCTTGTCTACTACAAATATTCTGGAAAAATTGAGACCAATAAAAACTAGTTTTTACATTATTAGTTTTAGGATTGCTCTTTTCATTATTTTATAACGCAAAAATGTTTATATATAACATAATTCGAAAAAATTAAAACCATATACTACTATTTCTATGTGAGTCCCCCGATACTGTGAATGGAGTTCAGAATCAAGTTGAATTCATTTTGTCAAACCGTCTGGTTATATATAAAAACAAACACACAAACGAACAAATTTCTTAATTTTCACAGATATATAACTTAAACGCTAGATATTTATGAGTCCGTGAAACTCGTAGACTTTTAATGAAAAGAATTTGTCGTTAATACCGATGATAAAATTTTCATTGCACGAAAAAAAAAATCGATAATTAAACTTAAAATTATCACAAATGTACCTAATCTATTATTTACGCCAAATGTGAGAAAAAAATTATTGACTTAATATCTAAGTTCAGGAATAAAAGGTATGAAAATAATGCAGACTATATTTAAATAATTTAAATTGAGAAATGATTAATTGAGATGGTTAAAGGAATAACGTCCTAATGCTAGAAAAAATGTTATTTTTACCTATTTATTATGTGATAAATTTAATGACCTCTTAAAATGGGGCTTGATATAATGGCATAAACGCTCGAAAATAGAAGAAGGGATGGATTTCGAACGTTTAAAAGATTCGCTTTGAATTTTGCTAACCCTAACTCATCAAGAATACAATATGGATGTCTCTATCCATTCCAGGTCCAACCGCTTCATCAAATCGAGGACAGATGGACAGATAACTTAAGCTATTATTAAATAGGGGATTCTTTGACCAGTACTTATCACCTGTACTGGCGTTCTTAGAACCGATTTTGGGGAAATTTAGCTCCAAACTTACAAAACCAGAAAATTTGGAGACTACGGCGATAATTGATAGCAAATGACGACAGAGAAATTGATTAAGGAGTTTTTAAGGACTTTTAACAAAAATTAAGTAGTTTTTAGGGCCCTTAAAAATGAAAGATAAAATTAAGGAGTTCTTAAGGACTTTTAAGGACCGTGGGAGCCCTAAATAGATGTTTCAACCAAAACGTTTTACTGACGTCAATTATTAAAAGTTGTGAGGCGTGCCATTTTTTTATTTATTGTCTTCAAAGGAAGGTATTATCTTTAATCGTTTAATTCCTATGAAACGAGGCAATTTAAATGTATTTCGATTCCTCCGGATCAACGCGAATATTTGATTTATTTATCGGTGAGTGAGTGGTATTATGGGCGCTCCCGGCTTCTCCAATTCTACCTAATCCTCATTTTTCGATCGCCGGGGGCACATTATAAGCTTGGAATAACGTTTTGTTAACCACCGCGACATGAAAACAGTTTTTTTGTCAGCACGTGGGTTTTCTTTTCGCCTCCCCCCCTGATCCGAAGCAGATGACGGGCAAAGTGGGGTCGATGGGGAGTGGATCAGATTTATCGTCTGTGTACGCCGCTCTTTGTGTTCCCTTTCACCCCCGGCAAGAGTGCGCTATGAAAGGAAGACGAGATTGCTCCGGGAGAACGTGTGAAGCGTCTACCAGAACTACTACGATCATGGCAAAATAGTTGCAGTACGCATTCACACATTTCACCATATACATATATGCATACATATATATATATATATATATATATATATATACATATATATATATATATATATATATATATATATATATATATATATATATATATGCACACATATATATACACATATATAAACATACAGATATATATACACACATATATATACGTATTTACACACACACACACACACACATATATATATATATATATATATATGCGGTCGTCAGAGCTTATGTTTATATTATATGCTGCTATAACTATATGAATGACGACAGAAATTAACCACAACTACAGTTATCTGTTTCTAAAGAAAAACAATACCCACATCACTTAAGTCTGTTCAACTTATCTATGAAATTTAATTGTAAAAAAATGTCAGAGACAATAATGTGTGACATTGTGGAGAGGGACGAGTATTTCCCGAATGTACGTTAAGCTTATAGGGTTCTGAAGCTTTTTGGTATTGGGACCCACGATATTTACGAAATATTTGAGGGACCCCATAAGATCAGATATACGAGTGAGTGGTAATGCCATTCTCTTCACTTGTGCTGCAATAAAATGTATCAGTTTTAGGTCTTCTATTTTTAATTTTAAGACGTTGAACAATGTGAAAAATTTAAACGAGTAACATAATATTATTGAATAATAAAAATATATTCAATCACTTTGGTAAATTCAGACATTAACTATAATCGATTCTTAATAGAGTAACCACTTGGAAAGTGAAACTGAGAAAACCTGTGAGAGCCTCTGCTCCAATACTCTCTGATCCCGACCACGCAGAGCCTTTGACGAAGTGACAGTTCCATGTGCAAAGTAATGAAAATAT
>CM063508.1:185366257-185386257 GCA_032207245.1 Pardosa pseudoannulata | reverse complement strand
GTGATTTCAGCGGTGGTAAATTTTTTCCACCGCTTATTTTATACCTATTATTTTATACCTGATAAACGAAACAGTAAAATAAATACTAATAAAAGTGTAACAAGTATTCAAAAAAATCGGTATTTAAAATCTGTGAATGCTTATTAAACAAATATTAACTTATTCAGTATTTTTTTAAAATTTCTACACTAATTCAGTAATTAAAATTGCCTCGAGTCGAAACTGCAAACTTGAAACAGGCTGTTATACAGCCCTCTCGTTAGAGGAAAGGCATAGCGGGAATTGCTCCCTACAGAGATAACGCTAACTATTTGTATAATTATCATTTGAGAAATTGTTCCCGCTGCGGCATTTCATCCCATTCTTAACTATTTCTATAACTATCATTTGGGAAATTGCTTCCCACTGCGACATTATAAGCAAAACTACCTTATCGATTATTATTAATTATTGTTGTGTTTGTGAAATAAATATTTTTAAAAATTGGCCCTTAATGTTTAAATCATTTCAAAAAAGCTGAAATTCTTATTGCAAACACCTTGCACAGTGAACAAAAACTGCTTTGTAAAATGACAACCTGAGAATCATAAAAGCGTTACATTGGTAAATGTAACATACCAACAAAAGAAAATATAATTTTAAATGGCAAGTAATAGACACGCTTTCATTTTAGAAAGGACTTGTTGTACATTAAAGTATTTTAACTTTTTAGTTAATAATTTGATTACTAAACGAGATGTAAAGATAGGGTATAGGACTAAGTTATTTGTGTCGGTTTAACAGCCTTGACTGAAAACTATCTTATTGAGTGGTTTTTGATTATTAAGTACATTTCTGAAATTTACCAAAAAAAAAACCTTTAAAAAAATTAATGGAAAGATGTAATTTCGTTGAAAAATGTAGTTTTCATAGACCATACAGATCATTTTCTAAATGTAAATGTTTGATAGAGTTGAAGATTGGAGTTTAATTTTAATCCGTACTCTCTCTCTCTCTCTCTCTCTCTCTCTCTGTGTGTGTGTACATATATATATATATATATATATATATATATATATATATATATATATATATATATATATAGAGAGAGAGAGAGAGAGAGAGAGAGAGAGAAAGAAAGAAGGAGGGAGAGAGAGACGTTTATGATGCTTTCCAATGTACCAAGCGATTGAAACTTCTTAAGGGAACTTCTTTTGGAAGTTTTTGAAGTCCCCATTAAATTTACCCCATTGAAATATTCGAATTCGAACTTTTAATTATGCGCAAATACAGACCAGAATCAAAATTTATGTGTTAAATAAGAATTTCTTCTTATTATTTTTTATCAATATACTCTTTAGTATTTTAAACTGGAAAGTTAGAAAAATGCATTATTAAAAAAAGATAGAAATAATTCAGAGTACTCTTTTACAAATAAAAAATAAATTTAACAGTCTAATCTTGAATTTATATTTTCAAACCATCTAAAATATTAATCTTAAGTAAGAATAATTAAAATTTTCTTTAACATCTAGTAAAACAATATGTACAGTATAAACTAAGAGAAACTAGAAATAAAAATCATTATATTGATTTACCTCAATACTTTTTTTAATGCCAAGAATTCGTGCTTGATTTCTTTTATAACAGATTTATTGTTGTAACTGATAACATTCAATACCGTTTGGGATGTTTCGTGAAAATGACCAACATCGTGTATTAAAGTTTGAACTTGCCTTGTTTTAAATCATAGCGTCAAAGCATCATAATTTCTAATAATATTTATTGCAATGTATATTGCAGGGATGTCTAAAGTTATTTTTCGTTATAATTCGATTTTTCCACAAATATAGCTGTTTACCCCTGTTTGATTAAAATAAAATGCCTTACTATGAGGACATGATGGTGATGTTTATAGTAAATAAAGCATATTAAGCTGGGAAAAGCTTAAATTTTAAAACTTTAAAAGGGGAAATTTACTGTTATTAATACAAGGATAAAAATCGGATCACAAAAATAGAACGTTTTAAGCGCGAAAACTTCTTAAATGGGAACTTGTTAAGCGGTGTCGGGAATTAACTATTCTTTCTATTCATAGTAGATGCATAGCCGAGCAAAACACTCTAGTCAAGCATAAAACTTCCACAAATAATATTTCGAACACTTTAATGAAACACAAATTATTAAATTCACACTGGTCCACAATCGAGCGGGGCAACAAATTTCGAGAACAACACTCCTTAAATCGAACACATTCTACGAGAGTAGTAAAGTAGTAATTCTTTTTTAGTCTAGTAAAAGTAGCAGTTAGTTACTGTCTAGGGGTAGTAGTAATTTTTTACACGAAATTCCACTGAATATAAATAAATGCTTATTATGATACTATTAAGTAAAATTCAATTCTTCGATGACTTGGGAGGAGAGCTTTAGATTTTATTTGACCATTTTTAGATTGATTTGACGATCTTAACAGTAATTTCAGGAGAATGTTTTATGGACTTCTGTTATATCTCAAGTTTTTTAGGAGCTATGCTTTTTTTCTAGGATAGTTTTTATTTCTTCAGTAGTTTTCTTTAGTGGTGGAGGCATTTTGATGTAAAACTGGAATCAGTTTCAATGTTAGCATGTGAAAGCATTTCTGTATTAAATCTGCATATTTATAAACATATTGAATGTGTTGTATACATAAATATGTTTACATCAATATAAACATCAACACACTCCGTGACCTTTAGGTGTTCTTGTGAAGTACTGCGAAGGACGACTGGATTCGTCTAAGGACGCCCGACGTTTAGTTAGAATCAGTCCATTTGGCAATATTTTAAGATCTGCCTCAGCGCGGTACAGTGCTCCTTCCTCGATATTAGTGAACGACGCTCCTTAGGATCTTTTTTAAACCAGTGGTTTTAACAGTCCTGGTGAATATCCGTTTTGACCACTGAAATTCACTTTTCAATATATTTAATAATAATCGAACATAGTTTACCAGCATATGATAAAGGAAAGTTACATTTGTAACCAAATTATGATAATTGCAGTTAAAATGATTATAAATTAATCACAATTTTAATTGTAAAATGCCATGTTATTTGCTTTGATTTTAAAATTTATGCTTTTTAACTACAACTTATGTTTTAAACTTCAACTCACGTTTCATGTTTTTAACTGTAACTCTTTTATGTTTTTTACTGCAACTGGATTACATTTTTACAATTGCACGTACATGGTTCATTTTTAACATTGAACCATTCTTATTATACTGTATAAGCATGTTCAATCTCATGAATTTGTTAATGTCCTATTTTGTTTAACTGCACTACTATTTTTTTGCTTATTGAAAGTCGCTTCTAGTTACAGAATATATTATATATTAAATTAAGACCATTTAAAACTACTTTTAACAATGATAATCACTTCTGACCATTTTTTACCACTTTTGAACAGTTTTGGACGTTTAAAACCACTTTTATCCAGTGTCCTGGTCAAAATTACAACCCTGATAAATGTAGCTATTCGTTTTGATTTCGATCGATGTATCTTCCAAAAGGTAAATTCCCACTCGAAGGTCAGAAATTCCTGAAATACCGATCTAAATGTCAAAATTATAAATAGCAGGTAACTTGAAAATTTTGGAGATTGTTCACAGGGTTACTCTATATCTCGACTAAAATGGAAAGTTTGTTCCGTGAGAACAATAAAAAATGTACCATTATTTAAATACCCTGTAAAAGAGATGCTGGACATTAATAGGCTAAATTTCCGAGTCTTGTTTAATATTGTAGATGGACTTAAATATCCCTTTAATGTCAAACGCTCCGAGGTTGCTAACTGTACTGATTATGAGCCGTGTGTATTCTTGAAATTCGCATCCTCAAGACAATGCAAAGGGGAGAGCCAAGGACAACGGGTTGCGAACGAGTGCCACAACCGAAAAAAGACCTCTTCGTTTTTAACGACTCAAATAAAAACACACCAGTTAACGAAGGAAGGGGGAAAAAAGAAAGGGTTACTTACGAGGAGGGGGGAATAGGATTTTTCAAGGTGTGGTCCACAGACAATCCGTTCGGTCACTACCAAACACCTGCTTTCGCGCGTTCGGAACTCAAGAGTTGCCTCTAAACTCCGGGGCCTTAGTAAAAGCCTCGATTCTAATTAAATAATTTCATTCGAACGGGGTGTGTTTAAGAGCTTTAAAAAACAGTCGGTTTTTAACGACGACATCTGGTACAAGACTGTTGTCGAAAGAACATCTGTGCCGAGTCTGTCTCGGCTGTAGAGAAAGAGTTAAATACGTAAATGACGTGTGTCTAATAGAGAAGATAAAAGTCCGGAAATGATATCAAATAATCCCTTAATATTAAATGCAGCCATGGATTAGGACTGCGTGTTTACACCAGAAAACTTTTAGAATCATGACAGTTTTGCAAAAGAAAGTTAATTTCCATGATTTGATCCAATCTTTGACATAAAACGTTTCATTTAGAGAAGAGATTCTCAACCTTTTTAAAGCCTCCCTACGAAGTCGACGTGTGTTCAACGACCTGTGTAAAGTTTTTGTAATTTAAAATATAGGGAAAGAGAAGTACTCAATTATAAGAGACAAAATTTAAGTAATTTTCTTCAATAGAGTTATACCCAAAATTTTTGTTACCCAGAAACTCTCAAACAAATGCTGTCGATTAAATAAATTTTCGGCCCAATTTCACATAAGGCATGAAAATTACAGGTCCTGTTATTGTCGCTTAACTTTGTTTTATCACTGACAAAAATCGTGTTAATTAGATAATTAATCTAATAAAATTATTTGGTATTTATAAAATTACGTTTGAAAGTCAAAACATGGGCACATCGTCCCTCTCCCGTCCCAAACAAGTTCACTGCCCATCAGCATCCCCCGTTCAGAAAAAGTGGTTTAGAACAATAAGGGCAGTTTTATATAACAAAAGGTTTCATTAAGCCGGGATTTACTATTACAAATAATCTTGTTAGGGGAATCAGTTCATTCATAATATAACCAAAGTGTAAAATATTTCTAAATTTCTGGCAAAAATAAATAAATACATTGTTATTATTATTATTATTATTATTATTATTAATGCAAAAAAAAGTGTATCTTGTTTCGAAACGTTATTATCAAAATTTTCTTGTGCCGATCGATGGCCGTATCAGTAGAACGCTGTTCTTTGGTACGTAGCGCTCCAAATCAAAACTAAACTTTTGCTACACGAGGACTGATTGGATTACTTCTTATAAAGCTGATTCCGCTTGACTGTAACAGTACATGACAACATTGGATATACCAACGTTTGAAAAAAAATTATAAGATATAAATAAAAATAAAATTATTAATTATTTATCCCTGGGGTGCAAAGCATGTGTTCCAGTTAGGTGGTCAACCTTACGCGGATGTCCCAGTGTTTCGTTCTCAAGCATGCTTGGTCCTCAGTTCATCTACCCACTGAAGGGATAAGAGGCTGAGTCAACCTTGCCCAGTACGGGGATCGAACCTCGGACCTGTGTCGTGGGAGCTCGAAGCTCTACCCCAACGCTACTGGGCCTCTGTAGACATACCAGCCTTTGAAAAAATAATATGCAAGGCGGAATGTCGAAAAGTGTTTTCATAAGTTATTTAGAGGGAAAGAGTTTTCTTTTTCCCTGTACAAATTCGTTTTCGAAATGTATGTGTGTGTGTGTACGTAAACATTCTGTATATAAAAAAGAACTAAACTCCCCGGCACTACAGCCCCACTGGGGCCCATGGCCTATGTGCCAATATCGGTTGTCGAGACTAAGGGCCGTGGGGTGCGAAGCATATGTCCCGGTTAGGGGTAAACCTTACTCGGAGCAGTCAATGTTTAGTTTCCAAGCATTCTTGGTATATGTGTGTATATATATATATATATATATATATATATATATATATATATATATATATATATATATATATACATACGTACATATACATATATATACATATACATACATATACATATACATATATATACATATATATATACATACTACACACACACACACATATATATATATATATATATATACATACATATATACATACATACATATACATATATATATGTTTGTGTGTGTATGCTAACTGATTATACCCGACGTTGCCTGGAAAAGAAGAAAGTTTTAGAATATTACATTGAATGTAAGGAAAATGAAACTTCCATAAGTAACTGAAATATCTACAAATCCCCATCCTCTATGATTCGTTTAATTAAAATCTCCATATACTAAAAATATATATTCTATTATAATATTATAATTATAATATATAATTATAATTCTATTATAATACATGAAAAATATATATTCTATATAGGAAAATATAGATTTTATTAGGAAAGGACAGCTGACTTTATACTTTAAACCTTTTAAGGATACAAAAGATTATTTATTTTCCAAATAAGTAACTAAGATAAAAACTGTCATAAAGGAAAACTGATAGGAATTCGCATGATGACGGCAGATCTCGTTGATGGAGAAATGGATAGCGTTCCAATTTAAAAATTAAGGAGATTTTAAGGATCTTTGACGAAAATTAAGTAGTTTTAAAAACTCTTAAAAATGAAAGCTAAAATTAAGGAGTTCTTAAGGACTTTTAAGAACCGTGGTATAATAAACCGTGGATTGATTATTTTTTGGTAACGTAAGAAAATTTATGAATTTTGTGTTACGCCTTCCGTCATCGTCTACTTCCATTAGAGCTCTATCCCGTAAATTGTTTCTATTGAAGTAGCGAACCCTTTTTTGATTTCACAACATCGAATGCATTTTCCCACTTCAATTCCGTTCCTTATTTCCCATTTTGATGAAATCATCACTTGATGTGCCTCTTTGATTTTCCTCGCTCAATCCATTTTCTGCCAGATTAGGAAATACTTTATGAAGTTCTAAAAATTTTCAAAGAAAAGACTCTAAAAGTAATCGACGTAATGGAATGAAAACGTTTACTTATTTTTCTTTTATTTATAAAACGCTACAGTAAGAATTTTTTAACAGATTCGAAAAATATGGAGGTCGAGAATTCTGCAAATATAAAATATTCTAGCAACGAAACAGAAGCACGTGTAACAAGCATTTAACAATGTCACAAAGTGCAGAGTTTAAGAAATATTAAAAGCTCGTTTTAATAGCCTCTTGCTCAATGACTTTTATTCAGAAAATGAAAAGTTTATAGAATTAGTGTTTTCGTGACAGTTAGCTTATTTTAAGGAAATAGCCAATCGGGCTATAGACTTGGAAATAAGAAATTAAATTGTATTCTTGAGAAAAAAAATAATTGTAATTACTGTGTTAACTAATAGTTAAAATAGTTATAAAGTCGACGAATTGACACTAGATTTACGGAAGTGGGTCCTATACCTATTTTTACTGAAGTGAGCCCATTGGACTCATACAAGAAAATGGAAGATTTTGCATTAAAAATAGTTCCAAATTAATTGAAATGAAATGTTTATTATCAAAAAATTCATGGAAAATATATTTTACATATAAAATCTGTTTTTGAAACCCATTTTCCGCCAACATTTCTATTCGATTTAGCACAATGGTTCCTACATCTGTTTCTTTGGCACGATTGTCGAACTGGACCATTCTTCCGTGCGTGAATTTCTGTCATTGGAATGGATGCGTTCTCGACTTCTTCTCTCTATTTACTTTATACTATACTTTAAATACTATATACTTTATATTTACTTGATATTATATTTATTTTCATATACATTCAATGAGTCCAATGGGCTCACAACCATGAAAATAGGTCTACCCCATTGGATAATGCAAAATGAAGGGGAAGAAGAATGAAAGTGGACATCTACTTTATTACTTAACTAAAAACCAACGTATGTTTTTGAAAAGGGATATTAAAGTTTTATATATATTATATATATATATAGGGATCCAATTTTTAATGAGTCAAATGAGCTCGGTCTGTCAATCTAGTGTTAAAGTAACTACGTTCATGATAACGTCACAAAATGCAAAATTTTAGAATTTATTGAAAATGATTAAAAGCCTCTCGAGCAATCACTTTGATTCAAAAGTTGACAAGTTTATAGAATCCGTGATTTCATGACTATTAGCTGACTTTAAAAATTATTTAATTGAGATATAGACTTGAGAAGAGAAATCAAATTTCATTCTTAAACAAAAATAATAATTTCAATTAGTAAATAACTAATAGCTAATTTATTTAAAGTCAAATGTGAATTAAAGTAACGAGAAATTATAATAATATCACAAAATGCAAAATTTTAGAATCGATTGAAAATTATTAAAAATTTGTTTTAACACACTGTTGAGCTACCACTTTGTTTCAGAAGTTGACAAGTTTATAGGATTAGTGATTTTGTAACTATTAGCTGATTTTAAAAATTGTTAATTGAGCTGTAGACTTAAGAAGAGAAATCAAAGTGCGTTTTTAAGCAAAAATAATTGTAATTAGTAAATAACTAATAGCTAAAATATTTAAGACAACGAATTAAAGTAACGAGTGTTCATGATAACGTCACAGAATCATAAATTTTAGAATTGATTGAAAATGATTAAAAGCTTGTTTAAACAGTCCTGTGCGCAATCACTTTAATTCAAAAGTTTATAGAATAAGTACTTTCGTGACAATTAGCTGATTTTAAGAAATTATCTAATCGAGCTGTAGACGTGAGAATGGGATAAACAGTTGCAATCTTAACAAAAAACAATAGTTGTTAAACGGTGTATAACGGAAAACTAAAATACTTTAAAAGTAGGGTTGTATCGGTTTTAACCATGGGGGTTTAAACCAGTGATTTTAACTATCCTGGTCAATATCCATTTTCACCAGTTTTGATCACTGCAATTCACTTTTTGATATTTAATACTAATCGAATATAGTTTACTAGCATAGGATAAAGGCAAGTTACATTTGTTAAAAATGTCATATATAAATAACACCAGCAATATATATATATATATATATATATATATATATATATATATATATATATATATATAACATCAAGATACAAAAAAAAGTTTTACTTATTTTTTTTTATACAAGCAGTTTTATATGTAATTTATGTTGAATTAAAAAAAAAAAAAAAAACGATTACAAGTAACAAGTTCAAAGTTTGGATGACTCCCAACTTTGAAAATAATCTTTCTGTAGCTGGTACAACAGTTCATGAGATGTATTGTAAAATCAACCAATTTTATGCTGATGCCTTTAACTTTCTTCATAGCTGCCCTCCAGACATCAGTTCCAAGTGCATTTTATGTATTTTGCTGCAACTGAATTATATTTTTACAGTTGCATGTGCATGGTTCATTTTTAAAATTCAAACATTCTTATGATTCAAACATTCTCTGTATAAGCATGTTCAATCTCACGAACATGTTAGTGTAATGATTTGTTTGACCACACTACTATTTTTATTGCTTATTAAAAGTCACTTCTAAGTACAAAAGATGTTATATATTAAAATTAAGATCATTTGAAACTATTTTTAACAATTCTGACCATTTTTGGACGGTTAAAACCAGTTTTATCCTGTGTCCTGTTCAAAATTACAACCCTGATGTGTATGTGTGTGTATGTATATATAATCTGTTATTTAAATTTCTACGGAAATAAAAAAGATTTTTCAATTTTCTTAAATTACTAAAATGTCCTTTTTCGAAATTTTTGATTTTTTTTTTTTTTTTTTTTTTTTTTTACGGTAATAAAAACCGTAAAAATCCTCGGTCTAATCCTTAAGTTTGTAAATTTAAACCCTAAATTGTACGGATAATTAGTAAAAGTTTGCAAGTATTTATCAGTTTAATCCTACCATCCTATTACTTATCTGTATGGTTAAAAAACGCATCCCCCGCTCAACATTTGCTAATCTCCCTGAGTCGTGAGCAAGACTATTAAAACGATCTAATTAGCCATTATGCCTTATTGATTATCTGTTAAATGGGAGTATCTCATGTCGATACTCTCTTGATGAGTGAGTTCCCTATCCCCATCTCGTATTTGAGTGTTGATGGGCCCGTCATCTCCCGTTACCGGCATCATCTCTTCAAACCGGAACATCTGTCGTCAAGCACCCGGCGTCCACGCAGAATCTCTTCTCTCCCCACGCTTTTTCTCGAATGGTTCCATCGTATATTTTAACATATTTCCAGAAAAAGGTAGGGCTGCAAAATTACCCTTATATTCAGGAATAGACGGGGGCGAAGGAGCCCGCTGCTTCTTTACTCTTAGATGTGTTTATTTCTTTTTTTAATCGTTGCCGGACCCTTTTGACCAGGACACTGGATAAAAGTGGTTTTAACCGTCCAAAAGTGGTCAAAAGTGAAAAACATCATAAAACATGAGTTGAAGTTAAAAACATAAGTTGTAGTTTAAAGCATAAATTTTAAAATTAGACATTTTACAGTTGAAATTGTATGAAAGCTTTTTGAAAAGTTTGGAGTAATCCCAAATAATTTACTAAATCGTTTAAATTGAGAGACAACTGCAAAACTTGTTACTTGTAGCCTTTTTTTTTTTTTTGTATGTTGATGTTATGTTATATTAGTTTTTTGCTGATGTTATTTATATTATGAAATGTTTAACAAATGTAACTTGCCTTTATCATAGGCTAGTAAACTATGTTCGATTAGTATTAAACATATTGAAAAGTTAATTTCATTGGTCAAAACGGACCCGTTTTAATATACCACGGATATTGACCAGGACGGTTAAAACCGGCTAAGACCACGGGTTTAAACCCCATGGTTAAAACCGATACAACCCTGAATTGTTGCCTTTTCGCGAGTTTCGATTGTTTTTGCTCGACGCTTGATTCTCGCTTTTGAATTGTGTGCAGGCATTATACGTTCAAACACGACCACGCACTAGTTTAACAACTAATTTACGAAGCTCCACATTATTGACATAGACGGGGGTGCGGAACTGGAGAGCGATGTTCTATATTATCAGCTAGGGGGATCGCAAATAATGCATTCTAATCTTCCCTGGTTTTTCACTGATATTGCCCTGTCTCATATATAAAATAAGACAAACTTTATGATGGGTGTTGCAATCATGGCCCATAAAAATGACACCGTTTTAGCTAACGACCTTTATTAAGATGACGTTGGAGGACGGGTTGTTAAGGGTCTTTTTACATATAACTTACATGCTAGCTGACCCCTCATTTTGTCCTGTCCCTATGATGAACCGGGAACCCGTCCTCCAACGTTATCTTAATAAAGGTCTTTAGCTAAAACGGTGTCATTTTTATGGGCCATGACTGTAACCACCCATCGAAAATTCCGTCATATTACATATATACGTATATATATATATATATATATATATATATATATATATATATATTATATATATATATATATATATATATATATATATATATATACATACATACATACATACATACATACATACATAAGCATTTTTGGAAGAACCTTTGAATTTAAAAGTTCAAAACTGCAATTCAGAAATACTTTACAAATAAATCTTAAATTATCTGATTCAACAGGTTGTATGATAAATAACTGAACATTACATGATACTTTAGGTATTTTGAAGTGATGAGTGATTACATGGAAAACGAAATGAAGAAACGAGACATTATTTAAGAGAGTCTTATTTTTAATTTAGAAGTCTTTTACTAGATTATTTCTACAGTTATATTTCATCCACCTACATGCATGCATGCATAGTAAATATATGTAACTATAGACTGTATGAATAAACATAAGCATTACCATTATAATTGTCCAAAAGTTCAACAAGTTTTGTTTGAAAATCGACTCAAACGTTATATAATAGTTATATTTGTTGAAATGCGTTGCATCTCTGTCGAAACTTAAAAAAAGATAGCTAATGTAAGGTCTTTTCTTCCTTTATTTTTAAAAGATTGAATTTATTAAGCCTATCCCCCTGAGAAGAGGCAGAGAATATTTAGGACAAGATTCTAAATGAAAGAAGTTTTTTTTAGTTCTTGCATATCTTATATTCATGTATGATTATCAAATAGGAATAAGATAGTCTTGTATTCAATGAATGTATTTAGCCTAATAAGTCAAGAACGTGCTCTCCCGATTCAAACCGTGATTGATTAAAACGCCTTCAAAATATTTTAGCATTTATTTAACTCGCAAATTATTTGAAAAGCTTACAAGGTCAGAGATCAAACAAGACGAATTTGAAGGATTGATAAACTAGTTAATAAATAAACAGACATCTTTTATCTTTCTTGTTTTGCAAAAACCTATACTACTATACTCGCTTGTTTATCAGATGCAAAATTAGATTTTCTTATACATTTATGAAGTCCTTTTGAAGTGAAAAAACCTCGCTTTGAAAGATGAAATATCTTTTGAAGTTGACGGTTATTGTTAAGTCTGCTAAACTTTTATTTAGGTACAAACTTGAAAACTGGGACACTTCTCTCAAAAGGTCTTTTAAGGCTTTCATCAGACGGGAACATGTACACGTTAAAAAATACAGCAGTTTTAGATTAAGATTCAGTTTAACTTTGAAATATGCGAGGATTTCTCGTGAAAGCGAAAAATTTTTAGCCGAATTACAGCCTTATCACAACAGGGTTCCCGCTCTTTTTCCAAAACTAAGAATTCCAAAGCACCAAAGTAACTTTTTATAACGACCTACTTGAAATACACGGCATAACGGCATAAACCCTATTTCCTGAGGAACCTATTTTAATGATTATGAACGAGACAAGGCATGTTCCATAAATGCCCTACAATATTTCAGAATTAAGTTTTTAAAAATGCTTAAAAAATAATATAAGATAAATCTATTTTACAAAAACCAATTTTGAAAAATGAAATCTAAAGTTTTTTGAGTGATTAAACTAAAAATAAATTGTGAATAAAAACAATATTTTAAATAGTACTTTCTGAGGGTTTAAAAATGACTCATAATATATATATATATATATATATATATATATACACACACACACATTCTAGCTGATTATACCCGAAGATGTCTGGGAAAGAAGAAAGTTTTAGACTTTTCTATTACATTCAATGCAAAGAAAATTAAACTTCCATAAGTAACTGAAATATCTACAAACCCTCCATGCTTCGTTTCATTAAAATCTGCATGAATGTTAGCTATTAGGAAAGGGCAGCTGACTTTATAAAAATTTTCTTTATGCGAAAGATTATTTGTCAAAAAAGTTTTCTAGCTTGTTACCATAAAAAGTACTAATAAACTAAAAGTATTTTCATAATGTTATAAGGAAAGGAATTTTGAATTACTGCAAAATACACTGAAAGCATATATGCATTTGAAGATTTTCTTTGTTATTAATACTGAATTTTGGCTAGAAAATGTATAAAAAAATGTTATGAACATTAACAAATAGTTTATATAGCCAGCTTTAACCAGTACTTATCCTCTGTAGTGGCGTTGTTAGAACCGGTTTGGGGCAAGTTAAACTTCAAATTACAAAACCAGAAAATTCAAAGACTACGGCGAAAATGGATAACCAATCATGTGACGACAGAGAAATTGATCAAGTTCCAATTTAAAAATTAAGGAGTTTTTAAGGACCTTTGACGAAACTTAAGTAGTTTTAAGGTCCCTTAAAAGTGAAAGCTAAAATTAAGAAGTTCTTGAGGACTTTTAAGGACTGTGGGAACCCTGTGTAACACAAGATAACATTATAACATACGGTAACATAAGGTATCATAACATCCTTCATCAGTAAAAGGAATAATCATGAACTAAGAAGTACATGTCGACGTGTGATAAGGCCTTTCGATCTTTTAACTGCAATTTAGTATGGAAAAAAAAAGCTCTTTGATTCGTCTTATTCGATACTCTAAAAAGACAAACAGTTGAAAATTTTTGAGGAACACCAGCCATATCTTCAGTTAAAATGAAAAGAATGAAGCAAAAGCGTCTCAAGAGTGAAGTTCCAAGTTATCAAAATTAAACGAAACGTTGTTGTGATGATTATGCATAACCAGTGATCAAGGTTGACCTGATTTAAATCAGTTGCTTTTTTAAAAAAATCATTGATTTAAATAAATTTTTTTCACTTCTTTTACAACCTATATTCCAAAGACAGAAGAATTAGGAATCAGGCAGCACCAAAATACCAATAATTAAATAAATGTAAATAGATAGCACGTGTTTTCCAAGAATTTATGGGTTGTTATCAGAAAGTATGTAGTACGGGTAGGTACAATGATTAGTTAGGACTAGTGGAATTTATTTTATGTAATGGGAGGTAAAAAGAGTATTACAGAACTTGAAATCTAGTTTATCTACCAAATAACAACAGCCGTGGCTTCATCTGCTAGAATAGAAAGACAGTTTCCTTCTTTTGGTATTGTTCATTCTAGCCCTCGTAACCAATTAGGAGTAGATAAAGCATCAAAGCTAGTGTTTGTATTAAAACAATGAAATCCATAATTCTTTGCTTTAAAAATATTGAAATAATTGTGATTTTTTTTGTTTTTGTAAATAAATAGTTTGAGTTAAATTAATATTTAATTTATTCTTTAAATTTGCATCTTATTTAGTTTGCACTATCGAATTACAAAATAATAGATTGTAATTAGATTAAAATTTACATGTTTAATTTTAGGTAATCAGTGTTTAGAATATACTAGATAGATAAGATGTTACTTATAACAAACTATTCTATGTATATTGCAAAAAATATAACAACACAACAATAACTAAAATTAGAATTCAGAAAAAAATCAAATAAATCTGATTTAATTATTTAAATCTGATTTAAATAAAAAAAAAATCCGATTTAAATCAAATAAATATTTTTTTCGTACCCTCCAAGTGATAGTCACTACCAGTCTACTTAGGGCACAAACATCTGTGTCAGTCCATCCAACTAGGCCAGAAGCACCATAAGTAAAGCACTACCAACGGGAGGTAGTTGACTGTAGACCGTTTAAGGACGCGGATCTTAAAAACTTAAGTGTTTCGAATTGTTCAAGGTTTACCTCGGGCAATCCAAAGCAATCGAACCTAACTTAAGTGTAACTAAACTTAAGTGAAATAAAGTTAAGTGTTTTATTTTTACTTATTTACATACCGACCAACTTTTGAAAACTGACATCAGTAAAACTTTTCGGTTGAAACATCGGTTGGCTGACGTTTAGTGCCACAAGTAATTATAACTAATTAACACTAGATAAATGGACCGAGCCAATTTGACTCATTAAAAATTTCATCACTATATATATATATATATATATATATATATATATATTATATATATATAATATATATATGTATATATATATATATGTATATATATATATATGTATATATATATATATATATGTATATATATATATATATATATATATATATATATATATAATATATATATATATATAATATATATATATATATATAATATAAAAGTTTAATATCACTTTTTAAAAACATACTTTGGTTTTTAGTTAAGTAATAAAATATATGTCAACTTTCATTCCTCTTCAACGCAGATCCCTTCTTTTTGCATTATCAAATGGAGTATACCTATTTTCACGGTTGTGAGCCAATTGGGCTCATAGAATGGTTTAACAGTGAATCGAATAACACGAAATTTATGGGTCCTATCAGGCCTGGGATACAGTCAAGATTTTTATTTTCCAATTGGTTGAAGAGCTAAGAAATCAATATAGAGAAGAAGTCCAGAACACTTCCATTTCAATGACATAAATTCATGCTATTGAAGCACTGAAGAATTGTCAAATTCAACCATCATGCCAAAGAAAGAGATGTAGAAACCATTGTGCTCAATGGAATAGAAATGTTTGCGGAAAATGGGTTTCAAAGACAGATTTTATAGGTAAAAAAATGTTTTCCATGAATTTTTCGATAATAAACATTTTGTTTAAATTAATTTGGAACTGTTTTCTTTGCAAAAAACTTCCATTTTCTTGTATGAGTCAAATATCACTACAGTAAAAATAGGTATACGATCAACATCCGTAAATCTAGTGTTAAAAATAATTGTATTTTCCTTATCCTAGGAAGTAATGAATACAGTCTTTATGCACTCATTATGTACTTGCTTGCCAACTTTTATATATTGGTATCGGTTAAACTTTTTGCGAAATATCGTCTGATATTTCATGATCGTTTGATATTTAATTGCACAAGTAATCATAATTAATAAAAACGATTTTTTTCGTCCCCAGGAAATTCTATTTGTAAGTTAATAATAATTTCATTATGATTTCATTAGACAAAATATATTATCTAATTTCTTTCAATTGAATTTGATTCCAGAAAAACACAAAATTAATCTAAATTCGAACTCAAAATCTATTTAGCAAATTCATTAGAATAAGATGCTAAAATTACCAAATTATGATTTACTAAACTTTAATTCTTTTTTGAAAAATTGATAATTTTACAATAATCTAAAGTTGTATATACAAAATTTTGATAAAACACAAAACTTATATAACCTTAGTCCAGTGAAGCAGCTATTTATTTTTAGCAAATTCATGCAGAAATTTAAAACAAAACATATTAAGCATGTTTAGACTTTTTTAATCAGTTCTGTAGATTTCTGCTAAAATGAAATAGATGTGTCAGCTTTCAAATATTACTAAAGTGGAAAAGCCATTTCTTTTCGATTTCATTTTAACGGTACCAAAGCCTTAAAAATTCTCGTTCCATCAGTTAGTCCTTAAAATTATACCCAAAACCTTAAATTTTACGGATTATCCATAAGAGTTGATAGTTATGTACATAATAAAACAGTTATTTTTTTCAATTAAATTGAATTCTACAAAAACGCAAAATCAACGTATTTCATATTGTATACGTAAATAAAAGAACAGAGGTAGATGATTATACTAGTTATCAATACTGATTTTGATCATCATTAAATAAATCATCATCCTCTAAAAAATACTAAAAGCGATACATATATATATAAAGATATATATATATATATATATATATATATATATATATATATATATATATATATATATATATAATATATGAATATAGTTCATTTTCAATTGGAAATAATTCCAAAATTCAACTTTCTAAAATATTTCCTTATTTTATCTTGAGCATCCTCGACTTTCGATAAATATACTTTATTTTTCCTGACTTTCCACGGTCATTTTACATTTCCAACTCGACGGGAAAGCAGCTACACATTGTCTATCGTACTAGAGCTTAAACGCTTATGTTATACTTCTCTGTGTTACGTCGCTTTATTTTTCCGACTCGAAGCCACATACGTGATCGGTTTGCGTTAAAAACCTCCCCCATCCGTCCCACGGATTGAGCGATCGAGCCCTCATTTGTGCTTGCATTTGGTTGAAACAAAACGAAACCGCCCGAAAAGGGGGACACACCTAAACCAAAATAACAAAAGGAAATTTTTTCTTTTTTTTTTTTGGCCAAACAATGCATTCGGGCGGCGAATCGGGGCTCTCGGTTGCGCCCAGATTAAGGAAGCCGAACCGCGGATGGCGCACTAACATTACACGATAGCGTCCCGGAAAAGTTGAGCAAGAAGACTTGAACACGGCCATGATACTTAAGGGAGCATAGTAGAGTGGAATTCCATTTATTCATTTTGTAACAATTATACTTTTTTTGTTTTTTCGAATTATTTATTCCATCCGTATGTAGTTTAATGTGAAAATACTTCCCCCTTTATACGATTGATCCGAATTCCATATCTCATTAACTACTTCATACAAGTTGTAATTCATCAAAAATATAGTAGACTCCGCTTAATGTGATCCGTTTGGAACAACGTGATTTCGATAACAATAACCGATTGATAACAATAAACGATATGAAAAAATTAGATAAATTTACCTTCCCCCCTTTAATTCACACGTACTACATTATAAAAAAAATTGAAAAACACACCTTATATTTATGTACTGTATATTATCCTTTAAAACATAAGAATTGTATACATAATTTTAAAAAAATCATCATTTGTTGCCTGTCTACAATTTTTCTAAGAAGCTCATTGATAAGTTGTTCGTCGTCATAATCAACCTGTCATAACGATTTAAAATTTCAATCTTTTATTTTAACGTTAAATTATTTCGCTTTCTGGCTTCCGTATCGACAAGCTACATGTGAGCAAGCAAGGCATAAAATGTAAATACGCTCCTTCTCTTCCGATAAGAATGGGTTGCTTTCTGCTTCACAACCATTGACCATCAGAGTGTGCGTATTTTTGAAAAATTCCAGGAACGTGTCATTTTCCACTCCTTTATTCATTCCCCATTTCCCTAGGTGGAAGAGGAGAATTCTCAAAAATTCAAACAGCGAAGGGAAGGAAAAGAATGGTTTCCTTCTGAATAGACTGTGAATATTCCTTTGCCACGGAAACTGATAACATTAACCGATGAAACGATCAAATAAAGCGATCATTTTAACAAAAAATGAAGAGAGAAAATCGGGATCCAGTGACTTCGATAACAATAAGCGATTGATAACATTAACCGCGATCCCATTAAGTGGAATCTGCTGTAGTTCTAAATTTCTGCTACACGAAATTCATATTTTATCTTTGGTGCCTTATCTCTTTAAACTGTAACTTTACAGTCAAGAAATATTCGAATTGTGATGCAGATTTAGTGACTGAAAATTATTTTCGATGGATGAATTAATTTAATAGCAAATTGTACGAGATGAAAGCAGCAGTGATGATGATAGAGAAGTTCCTATATCATCACCAAGTTTTACTGAGGAAAATATCACTAGTAGAAATTCTACGAATTTTTTCAGTGTTCTGATACAGAACAATAATCTTTTCAGAAGCTAACTGCAATCTAAAATGCGTTCTTAAATTTTAGGGAAACAAGCATTTCTGAATTCATTATTTCTTAATATAAACGCCAAGTGAAAAAATAGAAATGCACTTATCCCCAAAACAACTTCAGATATCCGTAAATAAAAATCTAATATTTTATATCAAGCTAAAATGCCTTTTATGATGTCATCCTCAGCTTAATATATAAGCAATACAAGCATCATAAAGACTAATATTTTTTAATTTAAAAAGTCATAACGTCTTGAATTTTGTTTTAGAGAATAAAACGTATTTTACGTTAAATTTTATAAAATTGTTTTCTAAATGATATACATTTATACGTGTGTGTGTGCGAGTATATAAAAATATATATAAATAAGAACTTTACACCTTGTGTTGTATAACATTTTTACGTTGTTCTCTCCCATCCAAACAGTTCTGTGCAGACCTATAGCGTAATTTAGCTGTAACAAAATTTAGCTGTATTTTAAAAATGTACTCTCCCATCCAAACACTCTGCATATACCTTTAGCATAATTTGACTGTAACTTTTTAACAATGTTTTGTGCATCCATATAGTTCTGTGCAAACCTTTAACGTAATTAATCTGTAACATTTTAGCAATGTTCTCTCCCATCCAAACAAAATTGTGTAGATCTATAGCGCAATGTAACTGTTGCATTTTCAAAACTCTCTCTTCCTTCCAAACACTATGTACAGGGCTTTAGCGTAATTTAACTGTAACAATTTAAGAATGTTCTTCTCATCTTAACAGTTTATACAGATCATTAACGTCATTAAGCTCTAACTTTTTTTAAAAACTGTTTTCTCCCATCCAAACAAAATTGTGCAGATCTGTAGCGTAATCTGTTACATTTTCAAAACGCTCTCTGCCTTCCAAACAGTATGTACAGGTCTTTAGCGTAATTTAACTGAAACATTTTGAAAATATTCTTTCTCATCCAAACAGTCTATACAGATCTTTAAACGTGATTAATCTGTAAAATTTGTTTAAAAATCCCATCAAACAGTCTGTTTAGCGTAGATCAGGAGGCAACCACTAAGTCAGCAAGAGCAACAAATGGTTTTCTAGAGATCACTGAGGTGTAAGAGCTATTTTCGGGGAGAACAGCACACAATCCCTCTTCTACCCGGGGGGTAGGGAAGTCCCTTCTTTCCGACGAGAGGGAGGTCAATAAAAATTAT
>CM063508.1:185341257-185363757 GCA_032207245.1 Pardosa pseudoannulata | reverse complement strand
GATCGTTGTCTCGTCGCTGCGGTTATGAAAACTTCCCATGATGTATAATATGTTATTTTTATAATCAGACTCACAGCTTCAAACACTTATGTAACACACTGTGTATGTTAATTTCAAAACAGGCCAATGAACTTGTTTATGGTTTGACCACTGTCGTTTTGCGAAAATGATCCGCTAATGTTACCCTAGAGTAAAAAATATAATTTTAGCACATTGTGTGCGGGTCCATTTCGCAGCGGAATTGTACCGAAAGCCGGCGTTTTGCGAGTCAATTTATTCAGTTAAATCTCAATAGATCGAAAATTATTTCATTTTTTAACCCACTTTTCGTATTTTATATTGAAATATATAAAACAAATATATAAACAGAAATATATAAACAACAACCATAAGATTTTTTGTAAACAAAAAATATACTTTTGAGTGGATAAATTTATAATAGTATCGTAAATACGAAAAATCAAATAGAAATAGTAGGATATAGTTTTAATTTTTTCGAATTGTATTATATATAAATATTTTTACATTATAAAAAATGAAAAGAGCAATCATAAAACTAATAATGTAAAAAATAGTTTTCATTCGTCTCAATTTTTCCAGAATCTATGTAGTAGACAAAAATATTCGGCTTCGTTTTCCTTTATATACGTTATTTTTGTACCCACAAAAAAACCATGGTGTGACACTAACACGTACTAGTACGTCACCCGCTCTCAAGTGTCAATCGTCAGAAAACTTACTAGTACGCGTCCCGCATACTATGTGCTAATATTTGTTAAAGCCTTCATCCCATGTCAACATGTAAGTGTTAAGAAAAAGTAACAGATTCAGTTTAGGATTCCTTTCTTGTTGAAGAATAAGCAAATTTCTCGTGTGGGGATAAAACATTTTTAATCAATTAAAAGCTTACACAAACCAACCTGAATAAAAATGAATTTGTTGAAAATTTTTTCGCTGTAACACAAGAATTCTGCCCATTCTTCACCAGTAAAAGGAATTATAAACTAGCATTTGATAAAGCCTTAAAACTATTCCAATGAAAGAAATGTTAACAGTTGAAATGAACTGAAACTACATTCAGGGGGAAATTCGGAAGTTTGTACGATTAACCAGACATAAACTGGCATTTACTACTATTTACTGGGACGGTAAACTTAAAAAACTTCTTATGGAAGTCGTTAACTTTAAAAATTATGAAACTTTTTGTAAGTAAACAAATCCCATTTTAAGAACATTTTTAAAATCAAACAATCTTTTTTTTTAAAAAAAAATCTCTTGTTTTGGAATATTTTAGTGATTTGTAAAGTATTTCTCGCGAACTAATATTTGCATGTTTACCTTATTGTTTACAAATATCTTTTGAACATATTTAAGTTTTATTCCATTGAAAGATTGGATAGTTTAGTCATAAAAACATATTTTATATCTTCATGTAGAATTTTCATGGAAAATTGGAATAAATTATTGAATTAATAATTGAAATTAATAAAATTTAATTTCATGGACTTTAATTGATATTAATTTTACTATTCTAAAAACTAATTTAAAATATATATATATTAACACATAGTATGCGAAACACGTACTAGTACGGGTTAGTGTCACAACATGATTTGTTTGTGGGTACAAAAATAACGGTATATACAGGAAAACGAAGCCGAACGTTCTTGTCTACTACATACATTCTGGAAAAATGGAGACAAATAAAATCTAGTTTTGACATCAGGCGATGATGAATCACAGAACGGGAAGGTGGGTTAAAAAAATCATTTTAGATTTAAAATTAACTTTTTATTTTTCCTTGCGAAAATTATATTATATGTATGTATGTATATATATATATATATATATATATATATATAATATATATATATATATATATATATATATATTTTTATATATAATATATATATATAAATATATATATATATATATTTATATATATATATAATATATATATATATTTTATATATATAATATATAATTTATATATATTTATATATATATATATATATATTTATATAATATATATATATAATATATATATATATATTATATATAAAATATATATATCTCTATATTTATATATAGTATATATATAATATATATATATATATATATATATATATATATATATATATATATATATATTTCAATATAAAATACGAAAAGTTGGTTAAAAAGTTAAATAATTTTTGATCTATTGAGATTTAACTGAATAACCACATTGACGTGTAAAACGCCAGCTCCCGGTACAATTCCGCTGCGAAACGTACCAGCACACAATGTGTTAAGAGGGCACAATTTGGCATTCTGTAGGAATCTGTGAAAAATATAGCAAGCTGTTTTTTAAAATTTGTACACATTTTCATAACAAATGAATTAATCGAAATAAGTGGATTTTGAGAAATTTTTCATAGGATTAATTTGCTTATACTTCAATTTGTATGTCTACAAAATGTCATCGTAGCTCTAAGTAATCACAAACTATATATCTCTAAGCAAGTAATTTATAAAAACATGGCTAGTAATTTATACCTTCATGTAAAATTTTCATGTAAAATTCAGACTTTAATTGAATTTAACTTTTCTAATCTAAAAGCTAATTAAAATATATATATATATATATATATATATATATATATATATATATATATATATTAAGAGTTTTAGTTTGGCATTCTGTAGGAATCTCGGAAAAATTCTGTGAAAAATATAGCAAGAAGTATTTTGAAATTTTTTACACATTTTCATAGAAAATGAATTAATCAAAATAAGTGGATTCAAGAAATTTTTAATATGATTAATTTGCTTATAATTCAATTTGTATGTCTACAAAATGTCATCGTAACTCTAAGTAATCACAAACTATATATCTCTAGGCTAGTAATTAATAAAAACACTTTTTAATATCCACCATATAAAGTTCTTCAATGAAAATTTCTCTTTTTGTAACATTAAAATTCATTATTATAATTGGCATTTATCCCTGTCATTCTATTTCTACAATAAATGTATATTTACAGGAAGAAAGATACACACAAAACAATCAAAACGCTTTATGTGGACAGGGAATCACTTTTAATAAAAAGATCTTAATTTGTGCCAATCTCTCAATCCAGGACGTGTTTATAGCTACAGAATGAATGCATATCGTGTTTACTGTCGGCTAACAAGGCGTGGTCGGAGTTGAAATGATAAACATACCATACTTTCCTTAGAGGAAGTACACAGGAAAAAGTAAACAAACTGATATGTCTTAAAAACAGGTCTAAAAAGAAGTATACTCCTATAAACGAAGCATACACATACACACACATACTGCTATGAAAGTGACAGAGGTAAATAAATAAACCAAGCTCCCTTAAACGTATTCAAACCCTTTTATCACCCGGCTATCATTTAATCTCGAAGTTGTCAGCTGATATGGGTATTTAAACATATTGACTTTTCCCAAACTGAGCTAGTGTTTACTTCTTAAGGGGTCTTCTAAATATACAGGATTCTTTCACAGTAAACAAATCAAAATAAAGGCAAAATGAGGAAGAGGACTTACCGGTGTGTGTCCTCTTGTGTATTTTGAGGTTTTCGCTCCTGGCGAACACTTTTCCGCAACCGGGAAATGGACATGGGAAGGGCTTTTCGCCCGTGTGCACCCGTATGTGGTTGACCAGCTTGTACTTGGCCTTGAAAGGGCGGCCGTTACGGGGGCAGTCCTGCCAGCTGCACGTGTGGTTGGTGCACTCGGGGCCGCCGACGTGCTCCACCGTGATGTGCGACACGATCTCGTGCATCGTGCAGAACACCTTCCCGCAGGGCTTTCGGGGCGGCGGGAGCACGCCCTCTTGCTCGATCCACAGGCAGGTCAGTTCCTGCTTGATGGCCCCCGCCGCGGCGCCCCGCATGTAGCGGAAGAAGGCGCCGCCCGCCGCAGGGCCCAGCGGGTGATGGTGTGGGTGGTAAGGGTTAGCGAACGGGTCTGTCCTGTTCACCATCTGGTGGTGGTGGTGGTTGAAGGTGTCGGTCCGGTGGTGGCCGTAGACGTCCGTGGGGCCGGGCAGTATCCTCATCTGGGAGTGGTGGTGGGGGTCGAAGCCGGAAAACAGCATATGAGAGGTGGTGTCCGGGTGGTGGTGGTGATGGTGGTGCAGGGTGCCCGCGGGCGACCCGAAGCTGTCCGTGAGCGACTGCATGTGGTCCCTCCGCAGCAGGTCGTAGCGGGTGGCTGCACCGTATCCGTAGCCGTTCTGCTGGTGGTGGTGCGTGGCGAACTGCTGGTGGTGGGGCGGCGCCGCGGGTTGCCCCGGACTGAGCTTAATGTGGTGGTGGTGGTGGTGTGGCGCCGCGGCGCCCTCCATGGCCGCGAACGAGTTGAGCATGTCGTTCTGCGGCTCGCTGGCACTCCTGTGCTGGTGGTGCTGAAACGGGAAGCCCGTCATGCCGCTGCCGTAGCTGAGCTGCTGTTCTGCCAAACTGCGCGCTCCTACTCCTGGGCTCGGCTTGAAGCCGTCCTCCATAATGACGCTCGCAGGGACCTCCGAGGGGCACAGCGCCGCACGGAACGCCCCGCACCACACACCATTGGACGGGCGACGCGGCCAATCGGGAGAAGGCCTCCTCCCGAGAGGACCCGCGGGGGGAGGAGCCCACCTGCCAATCAGTCGCGGTGGGTGGGGACACGCGCCCGCCGTGCTCTGCTGGGAAGCCTTTGTTACTTACCTTCGGGGGTACACGACGATCTCGGGGCTCTTCTCACCCTTTTATCGCTGTGTTATTTCAAAATTGCCATCTTCTTTTTACCGAACAAGTCTATAGAATTTGTGTAACATTGGGAAGCCGATATGTATATTATGAAATTTCATGGGAATGGGAAATTTAAAGCAAAACATTTGATCTCTCGGAATTCTCCAAGGAGTATGGGATGTCTATTTCATGTCGTTCATTTAAACATAAATTTTGTTAGAATTCTTGAGTTGGTGCATTTTCTTTTTTCTTTTTTCATATAGATCCTAAAGATTTTTTTCCATTAAGAATACAGCACTTGAAAAAAAAAATACTAGTTGATACGAGGTTCGCAAAGGCGATTTTAGTTCTAAACTTAAAAAAAAAACGTGTTCTTTTAATTTTTACTTGGTACATTTAGGTCTCATTTTAATATTTACAGAAATTAAATTTACTATAATTAATTTTCTTTTGAAAATTCAAAAACAAAATCGCCCGTAGAAAATTTAAATCTTACATATCTGATTTTTATTTCTTAAAATTGGAAGTAACTGTGAATTGATACGAATCCAAAAGTTGCCTATTGCTTTTACGTCTGTATTCTAGGCACTATTATAATAATTATTTTTAATTAATTTATGTTTTACCCCAGATATGTTTTTCAATTTTCCATTCAGAGTTATTTTTTTAGTAAATCCAATATTTTGAATCATATTAATATTGAAATGTTTCCAATTTATTTCGTCATCCCGTATATAATAATAGCCTAAGTTATCTGTCCGTCTGTCCTCGAATTTATGAAGCGGTTGGATCTGGAATGGATAGGAGCATCCATATTGGATTCTTGACGAGTTAGGGTTATCAAAACTCAAAGCGAGTCTTTAAAACGTTCAAAATCCCGACCTTTTCGAGTGTTTAATGCCATTATTTCAAGGCCTATTTTCCTCGGTTAAGACAGGCGACTAAATTTTTCATTTTATCACATAAATACGTAAAAATAACATTTTATTTTCTAGCATTAGGATGTCCTTCTTTTGACCATCTTATTGAATCATTTCTTATTTTAGATTATTTAAATATCGTCTGCACTATTTTCACACGTTTTATCCCTGAACATAGATATTACGTAAATGATTTTCTTTTATATTTGGCTTCAATAATAGATTAGGTACATATGTGATCATTTTAAATTGAATCATCGATTATTTCTGTTGCAATGAAAATTGTATCACCGGTATTAACAACAAGTTCTTTTCATATAAATCTAGGAGTCTATTTCACGGACTCATCAATATCTAGCTTTTAAGTTATGTATCTTTGAATATTAAGAAGTTTGTTCTTTTGTGTGTTCCGTTGTAATACATAACCACACGGTTTGATTAAATAATTTCAACGTGATTCTAAACTGCATTCACAGTATTGGGAGATTTTAGAGGAGTATGAAGATAAAAAAATTATTGAGCGTGTACTTGAGTAATTCTAAGCCAAAAATCAAACCATTTTTTTAACTTGCGTCATAGGGTACTTTACAATTCTGGAAAATTAAAAAAAATTACTTATCCCGTCATATAACTGGTTATATGCTAGTTATTATAGAAATATAATTTCATCTTACCTTTCACTATATTGATAACTTACTTTAACAATTCCTGGACCACAACTTAATAATTTTTTTTTTTTTTTTTTTTTTTTTTTTTTTTTGTTATAAGCAATTAAAAATTGAGAAATGCTATACCTGTTATTTTGATAATTTTTTTCCATAGTAATTAATGAAAGTAAAGGAATGAAACTATCATTACTACTACAAGCTGGAGGTAGATAGAATTTGTTGTTAATACCGGTGATAAAATTTTCATTACGACAAAAATAATAGATGATTCAATTTAAAACGATCACAAATGTACCTAATCTATTATTGAAGCCAAATATATATAAAAAAAATTTATGGAATATCTAAGTTTATCTATAAAACGTATGACAATAATTCAGACGATATTTAAATCATTTAAAATAAGAAATAACTAAATGAGATGGTTAAAAGAATGAACTCATAATGCTAGAAAAAAAAATGTTATTTTTTTCTTATTTATTATGCGACAAATTGATAAATTTAATCGCCTGCACTTAACTGGGGAAAATAGGGCTCGAAATAACGGCATTAAATGTTAGAAAAGGGGGGAAGGGGTGGATTTCAAACGTCGCTAACCCTAACTTATCAAGAATCCAATATGGATGCTTCTGTCCATTTCAGGTCCAACCGCTTAGGAAATTCAAGGACAGACGGACAGATAACTTGTCTATTATTATATAGGGGATATTTTTTCGTTCCCATGGAATTCTTTAGGTTTATCAGCACTTTCAATGAGTGATCGCTTCATCGTATTTTATTGTTCAGGAACGAACGAAAGGTCATTGTGCTCAGCATCATAACAAGTGAAAAATGATCCCACGATTCAGTCAGGAAAAGGGCATTTTCTTCAAGTAAATTCTATGCAATAGCTGCAACCTACCCTTATGAGCAGTTAAGATACTATTTCACATAGCCATTTTTAAAGCAACGAAAATCATGTTTTAACAAGAATTAATAGAAAGAGTATAAAAATGAGGAAGTAAGAATAAAAAAATCGAAGAACAAAATTGGGTTCATGAATATGACTATTGAAATGTACTCGAAGATTATATGTATGTGTGTGTGTATAATATACATATATACATACATATATATATATATATATATATATATATATATATATATATATATATATATATATATATTATATATATATATATATATATATATATATATATATTATATATATATATATATATATATATATATATATATATATATATATATATATATATATAAAGCCCTTTGCATCAGCAGTTGGCAAAACATTTGAATTTCCTACGGATTGTGCTTGTTATCGGGGTTTTAATTTTGTCAGTTACCTGAAAATGGTAAAAGGCTGTTGTACGTGTGGCTGTACTACGCGTTTCAAAAAAGGTGAAAATATTGGATTTTATTACTTTCTCAACGATCCTACATTACAAATTTGGATAAAAGCATATTTCTGATGTATTTTCTATGCTTTTGTGAGACGTACTGTACCTATAAATGTAATTATTTTTTGTCCTTAAAATGATCAAGTTTTGCACATTTTTATTAGATTCTTATTTATGTAATAGTTTATTGTGGCTCTTAACGTAATCAAATTAGTTATCCTTTGATTATGATACTTAATATTACCGTGTAAAGTGTTTAATTTTTTAAAAATATATATACTTTTGTAAGTGCTAAAAAATCTATTTTGAATGACTTGGCCAGTTTCTGACGTTTCCTTCCCCTTCCCTTCAATAAAAGTTAGTTTCATTGTATACAGGATCCATATTGAAGCTCATAAGCTACGATGAAAACAAGCAATGCCTTGCCAACGAAAAGTGGAGTTGTAGTAGGCACTCGTATTTGTTTACAAACATGCACTTTCTCTATACAGTTTCACCTAAGGACCATTGCAGCAAGCTTCTCTCAAGTGGATGGTAAAATGCTTGTTTTGAAAGAATAGAATAGCTTAATTTTCTTTCTCGGGTTATTCAAAAACTGTCACCATTTTTACTTCCTAACATAAGAGCTAATTTTTTTTTTCTAAAGTCATAAAACGCGGAAATATCAAATCACGTGCGATATAGTCTGACGATTGAAATCGCCAATTCTTGGGGATTTTTGGTCCCGTTATACCCGACAAATACCTTATTCTTAAGTTATTTTGTAGGTTTTTTTTTTTTTTGTTGTTTGTTTTTTTTTTTTTTTTGTTTTTTTTTTTTTAGAAGATTGTAAACTTGTAAAAGTTTATATTATTCCAATTACCATTCCCGTAATATCCGTTAAATCCAATAAATACCCGTTAAATATTATTGTTAACTCTATAAACCCGAGAGAAATTGTTGTATACTTAGTTTTCAACTTGAACCACACTACATACTTTTACAAGTCTGCAGTACCCTACAGTGAATATCTATTAAAATTGCTCTTAACGGTAAGCCTCGCTTTCTGTGATAACCTTTAAGAAAATCCGTATAAAGAACCAATAAGATTTTGCTCTGTATATTATCTCATTTTGAAAACGGAGATGTTGAATATTAGGTATTTATAATAAAGCATAATTAAAGTTCGTGAGTATATATATATCTGCGCTTCAGTTCATGTAGGGCATTGGGTGAAGACCTTAGCTGTAAATTTACGAATGTAAACCTCTGTACACAACGAAATGTGAAAAGCAACGACTACTCATTCACGGTTAAACTATCCTTATCCTAAACCAATGGTGCATCGCTTTTCTTGTTATGAATCAATACATCAATGCCATCAGTCCGTCAACTAATTTTGCTGAGTTAATATTGATGAACTAGCATATAGCCCGTCATATGACGGGGTAAGTAAAGTAATTAATTTTCCAGAATTGTAAAGTACTCTATGAGGCAGGTAAAAAAATTATTTGTTTTTTCGTCTGAGAATTGTCTGGTACACGTTCAATAATTTGTTTACCTTCATACGCCTCTAAAGTCTCCCGATACTGGGAATGCAATTTAGAATCACCTTGAATTCATTGAGAAAGATAATTCAAAGTTTTCTTAGCTACTTCGAAATTATCGTTAAGTATTGCCATAGTTAGTAATGGAATAAAGGAACGAAACTATCATTTCCACTACACCCCGGAGTTAGATAGAATTTGTTGTTAATACCGGTAATCAAATATTTCATTGCAACAAAAAGTAATGGATGATTCAATTTAAAATTATTACATACGTACCTAATCTATCATTTAAGCCAAATATTATTTACGTCATTTCTAAGTTCAGCGATAAAACGTATGAAAATAATGCAGACGATAATTTAAATAATTTAAAATAAGAAAAGATTAAATAAGATGGTTAAAGGAATGACGTCATAATACTAGAAAAAATGTTATTTTTATCTATTTATGATGCCATAAATTGATAAATTTAATAGCCTGCTCTTAAATGGGGAAAATAGGGCTTGAAATAATGGCATTAAATGCTAGAAAAGAGGGGAATTAGTAGATTTCTAACGTTGCTAACCCTTACTCATCAAAAATCCAATATGGATGCCTCTATTCATTTCACTTACAACCACTTCATAAATTCCAGGACAGATAACTTAGGATATTATTACATAGGAGATACCTTACATCTAATTTATTATGAACTATATAAAAAAAAAAATAAAACTGCGGTAAAGGCATTTGTCAACACATTTAAACGTTATTATTCTACTGGTTTCGAAGTTCAAATGATTACTTCGAGTGTTACATTAACGTCAAGTAAACAAACAAAAAAGTGAAGTAATACCAAACTAAATAGCGACGAGATAAGAGTGAAGTTTAACAAAAATGTATATTTTAAACATGGAAATGAAGGCGGCATTACCGGAAACAAATTTTAACGATGTTTTTACAACAAGGACAAAAGTAGTTCTGACATGGGAGTAGACTGCAACTCCGTCTTATCCGAAGTTTCCGCAGTTATATTGGAGTGTTAACGTACATATTTTGTTTACGAATAAACCTCATTCAAATTCGCTAAACTCGATTATAGTTAATAGCTGATAATCTCAGAAGAACTATATTGTTATTAAGGGATTGCCTCTATTAGACATGGGTGAGACGGGACTGAAGATGTAAGTAACAAACTAACCGATGTTCTCGTGAGTATTGATGAACGATGTCCGAATGGGTAAGGGCGCTGTTCTTCGGTACTTCAGTTCGTGGGTTCGAATTTCACAGCTAGCTTGGATTAGAGTGGTGAGCAGTGGGAAAAAACCGGGTTTTTTGGGAAGGGAATTTTGAAAATTTCCAAACCATGGGAATTTTGAAGTCGCCAATTCCTATGACACAATGAAAACCACCATTTTTTTTTCTCTCTTTGTTGCAGATCTCAAAATTGGATATTTTCATAAAATTTAAGTATTATATGCTATGAAAAAAATTGAATAATTGGGATTAACTAACTCTATTTGGCAAGGCATCACGTTTAGCATGAAAGTATGAGTATATTTTGCCTTTGAGAAATATCCAATATTTTTATTATTGCATAAATATTAGGCAATAACCTGTAGTGTCACAAAACCCATAAATCATTATTTTTCTTGGATAACATCTCTCTCTCTCTCTCTCTCTCTCTCTATATATATATATATATATATATATATATATATATATATATATATATATATATATATATATATATATATATATATATATATATATATATATATATATATATTATATATATATATATATATATATATATATATATATATATATGTGTGTGTGTGTGTAGGAATTGGACACAAAATATGCAGCAGTGTCATTTGATTACACCTGAAAATGATGTATTCATTACAAAAAATAATAAACTGTTATTTTAAATTTTAAGATATTTATTTTTATATTATAAAGGGAGGTTAAAAAGTTTAGCACAAAGTGATTTACATAATAAATAATGATGAAAAATAATATAATTATTATATTAGCAATGAAAATTGAAGCAACCAGTTATGTGTTTGATAAGATTAACAGGGTAATTAATTACATATGTACTACTATAAAATCATTTAAATGCTCATTTCTATTATTTCTTGAATATATATATATATATATATATATATATATATATATATATATATATATACATATATATGCATATATATATACATATATATATATATATATATATATATATATATATATATATATTGATTGCTAAAAGTAAAAAAAAATCTCTTAGAAATAATATGCTAGTCCCTAAATAGCCACTGTTGAAAAAATAAATATAAACATTGTTAAAAGGATTTCTTCCCAAAGTTCCCAAAGTTTCGGTTTTATTCCCCAAAATTCCCGGGTTTATTCCCACCTCTTCAAAATTTCGGGGTTTTTTACATCTCTAGCTTAGATGCAAAGGTGATTCTGATTGAAAAATTTCCAAATTTTCAGAAAATTTAAGTGAATTTGTTCCGAAAATAATAAAAAAAAGATTTTTTTTTTCCTGAAAAATTTGTTTCTGAAAATTGAAAAAAAAATATTTTGAAACTATCTTCTGCTTCAAATAAAAAATATATACATAAATTTTAAAGATAATTAGAAAGTTTTACATCTTTTCTCACCCTTTTTTCTTTTTTTGATGCGTCCACAAATCTTTTTTCTATCGAAGAACAGTAATAATATGTTATGTGATTTTCTTTTTTAAAGCAACATGTTAACATTTAAATTGATGTAATCAGGTTAAAAAATTGAATTTTTGGTTTCTAGACAACCAACACACACATTGATATATTTGTGTAGGTATTATTTTATACAGTACATACTTATAGCAAATATAAGTACAATACATACTGCAAATGTAAGTACACACTTATATTCGCAACTCCATAATAAGATGATATATATTAGAACACATTAATATTTTGTTACTTAGTAAACGATAAATCACAATATTAAAATTAATATATCATCCAGCTCTAGCTTTGGCATCCAGAAATTCACCTTAATATAGATTTTATTTTGAATTAGTAGAGTATACTTTTTTAGAAAATTTTACAGGATGTTCAGAAAATATTTTCTTACTTGGAATCACCCATGCTTGGATGTTCTTAGGTGTTCAGAATCAGTTTATATAGCAAATCTTGGTCATATTACCCATCGTACAACAAAAAAGTAGACCGTAGAGCTCAAAACGGGCAATCCAACCAACCAACTAAAGAGTATCGTTACCTCCTAGTTGGTTCGACTCTATGATTTTCATCCCCTAAATAATAACTAGCATATAGCCCGTCATATGACGGACCAGTAAAATTTTTAATTTTCCAGAATTGTAAAGAACCTTATGAGGCAGGTAAAAAAAAAATGGTTTGTTTTTTTGGCTGAGAATTGCCTTTCAACAAAAATAATCCATTAAAATTATCACATATGTACCTAACCTATTATTTAAGTCAAATAAAAAAGAAAATTATTTACGTAATATCTAAGTTTACGGATAAAACGTATGAAAATAATGTAGAAAATATTTAAATAATTTAAAATAAGAAATGATTCGATGAGATGGTTAAAGGAATGAAGTCATAATGTTAGAAAAAAATTGTTATTTTTACCTATTTATTATGTGATAAATGGATCAATTGAATCACTTGCTCTGAAAATGGGGCTTGATATAATGGCATTAAACGCTGGAAAATGGGAAAGGGTGGATTTCGAACGTTTTAAAGAGGACAATATTTTTCGCTGTGATACGAAGCTTATTCATACCAGTTTACTTCAGAATCGGATCTATAGTTTAGGAAAAAGTAAACTTTACTCGCTTTGAATTTTGCAAACTCTAACTTATCATCCATTCCAGGTCCAACAGCTTCATCACTTCGAGGACAGACGGGCAGATAACTTAGGCTATTATTACATTACGAGAAGAAAGTTTAAGAATGGAAAAAATAAAATGTTTATGTGGCCAGGGACATGCGTACAAAATATGGGAATTTCATAAAACAAAAATAATAAAAATCATAAAAAATTGAAAAAGTAGTAAAAATTTATTTTAAAATAATAAAACAAATTTCTGAATAAGAATTTAAAAGAAAAAGCAGAAAATATTAAATTTATTACACATTAAAAAAATTCGCTTGCGTCGGGGATAGAACCGTCAACGCGAAAAGTACGATGACCGAATGGGCGGACATGCTACCAAACGTACAACGCTTGCACGATGTGAACACACTAATTAGAGTATATGAAGGTTCAAGTCGAAACAATCCAGAAATTTAAATATTACTCTCCGCCTTTACCATCCTATCAAGAATGAATTTCGTATAGAATAAGAGGAAGGATAAGGCTTGAAATGATAGCATTAAACGCTCGAAAAGGGGGAATGGGGTGGATTTCGAACTCGCTTTCAATTTTGCTAACCCTAAGTCACGAAAAATCCAATATGGATGTTTGTATCCATTCCAGGTACAACCGCTTCAGAAATTCGCAGACAGACAACTTAGGCTATTATTATATAGGGGATAGCCTAAGCTGTCTGTCCATCTGTCCGCGAATTTATAAAGCGGTTGGACTGGGAATGGATAGAAGCGTCCATATTGTATTTATGATGACTTAGGGTTAGCAAAATTCAAAGCGAGTTCCAAATCCACCCCTTCCCCCCTTTTCGAGCATTTAATGCCATTATTTCAAGCTCTGTTGTCCCCGGTTAAGAGCAGAACATTAAATTTATCCATTTATCACATAATAAATACGTGAAAGTAACATTTTATAGTAACATTAGGACGTCATTCCTTTAACCCTCTCATTGAATCCTTTCTTATTTTAAATTGTTTAAATGTCGTCGGCATTATTTTCATACGTTTTATCATTGAACTCAGATATGACGTCAATGATTTTTTTTTATAATTGTATTAAATAATAGATTAGGTACGTAAGTGATAATTTTAAATTGAATCATTGATTGCTTTGTGTTGCAATGAACATTGGATCACCAGTATAAGGCTATTTCACGCAGTAGGGCAAATTTTCAAATTATGACAATTCTGGCTTTAGTTTCAAACGGAAGGGCAGTTTATTGTTTGTCTATTGGCTGTTTCAAACATGAAAATGAATGGGAAGGGCATTATAGTACTTCGTGACGTTGGGACAAATTGCCTTATTGACAACAAATTCTTTTCATAAAAGTCTAGGAATCTATTTCACGGAATAATAAATATCTATCGTTTAAGTTATGTATACCTTTGAAAATTAAGAAATTTGTTCGTTCGTTTTGCAATCGATTCGTTCCATTTTGCACATCATTCCTATATACCGCCAAATAACCACTTTCAATATTAAAACCTCTTCTGTTTATCCAATTGCGTAGTATGACAAGATAAATTAAAGTTAGCAATTAACATGCGGTCAGTAAAGATAGACAAATTATGGAGCGTGTACCAGATCATTCTCAGCCAAAAAACAAGCCATTTTTTTCACCTGCCTCATAGGGTACTTTACAATTCTAGAAAATTAAAAATTTTACTAATCCCGTCATATGACGGGCTATAAGCTAGTAAATAAAGAAAAACAGAGCACTATACATCTTCTCTCCCCTATTTTAGAGTCCTCGTGCTGAGATGCCAGATGTGAAACGGCGTTTATGGGTATTGTATTGAAACGGATGTACGCGCTCGTTAAACGGATAAGAAATTCATGTGTAATCAGTTTAAGTACCTCTTTTAATTACAAATGGTATAGCATTCACAAATAAGGTCATTGGCGAAAAGCGGCTTGACACAGAATGCTCTCATGAACACGGGGGCGGACCTAGGCAACCTAGGCACGTGCCTAGGGACCGAAAGTAAGTTTTTTAATTTTTATTTAACAGAAAAACGTAATGTTCATAATTATTTCCGAAATGTATCCAAATGATGCCGAATCTTTGATTGATAAAGTCGACAAGTGTGGACGAGCGTTATGCATCCACGCCCGCGAGTATCGACGTGTGTCAATACGATCGAGCCTCGCATTCATCAAGCCTTTACTATGCACGTGTTTAAAAAGTCAAACGTAGCTGTTAAAAACCAGTGTCTCCTGAACGTATTGCATCTTATGTGAAATTCCAGAACATGAAATAAGATTCAGTGGCAAAGAACATTTTTAAAGTTAATATTTTTGTTTATTGTATGCGATTCTTTAATTAGCAACATTAAAAAAAAGATCTGAGGTATACAAAACTATTAACGATAAATTCAAAACAATTTTTCATGATAGTGATGTTAGTGACTCTTCCATAGAAGAATTAAAATGGTATAAAAAAGATTTAAACCTAGCAGAACTGAAAAATGAAGTATTACGATTTAAGAATTTTATAAGTAAAGAAAATATTATTTCGCCAGTACCCATGGGGTCATTTGTTCAGGAAAATAATACGATTGCAACATTCCTTAATTGAAACATAATTCTGAGAATTTATTGAACCCTTCCAATAAGCAATGCAAGCGGTGAAAGATCATTCTCAGTCATGGCCAGAATTAAAAAAAGTTTTAAGATCCACATGAGGCCAACAAAAATGAAATAGTTTATCATTACATATAAAAAGAGTTGTTAGATAACTGTATTAATTATGACAAACTAATGGACGAGTGTGCAGAATTAAAAGTGGGAAAAATGGCAATATAACTCATCAATCTGGGTATACTTGTTTATGAATTATTGTTTGTTTCAATAAATGATGTTTAATTTTTGTACATATACATTATTTTTTCCTTTTTTTCTTGGAATCCGATAATTAAATAGAATTACATAATTTATGTTTTAAAACCAAACTACCAAATGCAAAGTATGGGCCATGAATGAAAAATAGGCTAGGAATGACAATGTTGCCTAGGGCTCGCTTAAGCCTTAGTTCTCCACTGCATGAACAGCGTAACTGACTTCTACGAAATAAAGAAAAGAACTATAAAAAAGCGAGGGAGAAGTAAACATTTTAGTTGAGAAAGAAACCATGGAGCTGATAAGTATAGGGTTAAAAATGACTCCACGGCAGGGTCTGATTATCGTATGGGCACTTGGGGCAAGTGTCCTGGGCACGAAAATTTACTAATTCTACTAATTTACTAATGCACTAATTGTTATATATTGCTGCTTATTTGATGACTTTTTTTTCTTATGCCAACTGTATATTACTACTGCTTTAGTTAATTCTTTTCGTATTCATCTCCTGGAGAAATTTATAATTTTTTACCTTTGTTTATCATTTAATAATTCGGTTATTACAATGTGCAGTAGTTGATATCCACTTCTGTGCTTAAATTTTACCTGCTAAATATTGAGTCCTGATAAATTTCAATCAATATCTTTGACATTATTTTGTGCATAACAGTTGAATTTTATGTCAATGTCATTGTAGTCATTTCATTTCCCTCTTGATATCTTGTTCATTTGAACTTCGTCGCTCTAATTTTTAATCCACATGCACAATTCCCCTTTCGTTAAGTTTTAATAAATTATTGCACGAGGTAATTGTGTTTGACATGAACTATATTGTTTCCTTTTTTAATTTTACTGTTATTTACCTGATAATGAATTCCCTCGACAAACCTGGTGCTCTTTCTGTCCTACGGGTTATTGCATATTTATAGAACAGATTATTACAACGTACCACTATAAACCCTTGAATCATCTCATCAAATTATTTTTAATTCTATTATTAATATTTATTTTCTGCACCACAGAGCTTGTGAGTATGACATGGTAGAAAATAAAAAAGTGGGTCACTCTAGGTCCTTAAAAGTCCTTCATTTTTAGCATGGCTAAACAGAAATAATAATGATTACGTAAAATGAAAATTTGGTGTTTTTGATTTAATTATAATTTCTTACATCTGTTTGATAATTCAATGTTATAATTTTTATATGGCTGCAATGATGATAATGACTTGTCGCTATAAATTTTCATGAGGGTGGAGGGCACAAAAATTGGATTGTGCCTTGAGCACAAAAGTATCTTAGTCAGGCCCTGCTCCACTGCAAAGTAATAGCAAAATTCATAAGATGTATTTCTGCTTACGAAATTGAATGTTTGTATGACGAGGCTATTTCTCTATGGCGTCACTGGATTCTGCAATTATTTGATTCCGTTGGATATCTGGATCTTCCGTTTCCCCCATGTTGCTTTTACGTCTAAGAATGACGTCCATTTGTAGCAGTGACGTCACGATTCTGCGTTATTTTTGTCTGAATTAGTACTTGTTTTTTCTCATTCGTTCCATCAATTTGAGAATCTGACGATGCAAGGACGTTTTATAGGGGGGAGAGCAGTAGCGGACTAAGGTTCAAGCGGTCCCTAGGCAACATTATAATTCCAGGCCTATTTTTCAGTCATGACACATCCTTTGCGTTTGAATTTAAAGCATATAGTACGTAGTTCTATTTAATTATCGGATTCCAAGAAAAAAAGGGAAAAAAAAGAATATACATGTACAAAAATAAAACATAATTTATTAAAACAAACATAAACATAATTTATAAAAACAAGCAGTAATACTTAAATATACCCAGATTGATGAGTTATATTGCCTTTTTTCTCACTTTTAATTCTACCAACTAGTCCATTAGTTTGTCATCATTAATAGAGTTAATTAATAACTCTTTTTCTACATAAAGTAATGACAAACTATTTAATTTTAGTTGGCCTCATGTGGATCTTAAAAAATGTTTTATTCTGGCCATGACTGAGAATGATCTTTCAGGGCTTGCATTACTTATTGGAAGGGTTCAATAAATTCTCAGAATTATGTTTAAAATAGAGAATGTAGCAATAGTATTACTTTCCTAAATAAATGACCCCATGGTTACAGGCGAAATAATATTTTCCTTATACTTTATTTTTCAGTTCTGCTGGGTTTAAATCTTGTTCATAACATTTTAATTCTTCTATTGAAAATTCACTAACAGGACTATCATGAAAATTTGTTTTGAATTTATTGTTAACAATTTTATATCCTTCAGAACTTTTTTTAACGTAAAGAATCGCATACAACAAAAAAAAAATTAACTTTAAAATGTTCTTTGCCACTGAATCTTATTTCCTGTTCTGGAATTTCACATAAGATGCAATACGTTCAGGAGACACTGATTTTTAATAGCTACGTTTGACTTTTTAAACAAGTGCTGACGTATATAGTAAAGGCTTGATACGAGCGAGGCTCGATCGTATTGACACACGTCGACACTCGCGGGCGTGGATGCATAACGCTCGTCCACACTTGTCGACTTTATCAATCAACGATTCGGCATCATTTGGATACGTTTCGGCAATAATTATCAATATCACGTTTTTTTGTTAAATAAAAATCAAAATTAAAAACTTATTTTTCCGGTCCCGAAAATGACGGGCCCTAGGCACGTGCCTAGATTGTCTAGGCCTTCGTCCGCCCCTGTGGGAGAGGGTTCGGTGAGTCTGTATCCTCCCAGAAATAATTTTATCGCAAGATTTTTAAAACTTTAGAGTTTGTGTGCATTATTTGTTTCCACTGAAAATTAATAAGTGTTAAAAGATCGTTTGCAACCATAAAAAGAGTATGAACATTTCTTTGCATTAAAACTAGTCAGAAGAAGTTTTCAAGATTTAGCATTACTTTCTGTGCATATAATGCACACGAAGGCTTGGGCAACCTGGCCTTAAAAGCTAAGATAATTACTTTACCACTATAAAATGGTAGTTTATGAATTATTGATTATACCATACTGTTTTCGAATTTTGCTGTCATACAAGGTATGTAATTTTGAAGAAGAAAAATGATATCGCATAATTCCTTTCTCTCATTTTTTAATATTTTTTAAGTTATTATAAAATAAGTTCAGTTTAACACTAGATTTACGGACCGAGCCCATTTGACTCATTAAAAAAGGGATCACTATATATATATATATATATATATATATATATATATATATATATATAAACTTTAATATCCCTTTTCAAAAACATACGTTGGTTTTTAGTTAAGTGATAAAATATATGTCAACTTTCATTCCTCTTTCCCTTCCTTTCGCATTATCCAATGGGGTAGACCTATTTTAACGGTGGTGAGCCCATTGGACTCATAGAATGTATAGGAAAATAAATAAATATAGTAATAAAAATAGTAAAGTAAATATAGAGTATATAAAGTATATAAAGTATAGTATAATATAAATATAGAGTATATAAAGTATAGTATAAAGTAAATATAAAGAAGAAGTCGAGAACACTTCCATTCCAATGACAGAAATTCGTGCTGCCGACGCACGGAGGAAGGGTCGAGTTCAACCATCGTGCAAAAGTGACAGATGTAGAAATCATTGTGCTCAATGGAATAGAAATGGTTGCGGAAAATGGGTTTCAAAAACAGATTTTATACGTAAAAAAATGTTTTCCATGAATTTTTCGATAATAAACACTTTATTTAATCTAATTTGGAACTATTTTCTTTGCAAAAAACTTCCATATTTTGTATGAGTCCAATGGGCTCACTTTAGTAAAAATAGGTATAGGATCAACACCCGTAAATCTAGTGTTAAATTCGTCTGACTAATACTAGAGCGTCAGTTAAATAGGCTCCAGTATTTGCAAAGTCAGTTTACGCAAACCTGTTGAAAACTTAGAGAGTATATTAACAAACACGACGTGATTACAAATCTATTTCTCAAGATAGAATGAAATTGCATTCAGCATTACTGAACCGTTTTATGACGTATGTATGTATGTTTGCATGGATGGATGTATAATACTTGCATGCATGGTGTGTGTATTAAGTGTTATGTATGTACTTTGAAAATCGCTCTACTTTCGATTAAGAATTTGCACGTACCCCGAAAACGGATACTAGCTACGTTACTGTGACGAACGTTTAAAAGTAGTGATGCATGAGTTGTATAATGAATCAACGGTCTTCTCTCCTTGACTTGACTATGTTTGCCTATAATTTGCTGCGTGAATCCCCCTATCGCAATAATTTTATTCTAAACAGAAAAGAACTTTTTGTGTTGAATAAGAAATAAGTTGTTATCTAGGAATCTTTTCAGCTCGAAAGGTACCTTTACCCTTTAGCTCTCTTCTACATCACATAGGATATTCACATGTAATGCTTTATACGCTTATACAATGAACTAGATTATATATACAAGCTTACATATATTTATATCGTACATCGCATGCGATATAAAAACGTATAAAGCATTAGATTTATATATCGAAAGTGATATACTACATGCAAAGGGTCTAAAAAATTTTAAAGATACGTTGCATTTTAATCTATTATTCCAATTTTGTTAAACAAGGGCTCCCGCTAAATACATACGAATTACGAAATAAATTAAAAAAATTATTAAAGACAATAAAAGCATGAAATATTATAATAATAGAATCTAGAATAAAATACGAAATATTAGAATAAATGATTAAAACATCGAATTTTCTCCCTTTTTTATGGAATATATACTTATGTGCAATCATACATGTGCACGTGTAAGTATGTATGTTTATACATACACTCATATATGTATATATAATTGCTTATAGTTCCTAATAGTCAAATATTTCAAACATCCCACGAACTTGCAAAGTCAAATTCTTTCAAGCAGCACGATATCATCAGAATGCAAGAGCAGCTTGTAAAGACTTTAACGGTCTTTTTGGTTGCTTTTTTATTCGCCTATAAAAAAAAGTTGCTTCTCGTAGTTCATACACGAATCGCGTCTCATAACTTGTTGGTTCCCACGTGCCAGCAGGAAGCTTATCGAGATACACATCGCGATACTGTTAGAGATTTCTGGAATGTTTAAGCCTTATTTGCTTAGTTACTCTTTGTTCCTCCATAACCCGTGTATAATACATACTACCTGTTGCTTTGGGATTCGACGATAATTAATATATATATATATATATATATATATATATATATATATATAGGTATGTGTGTATATATATACATATATATATATATATATATATATATATATATATATATATACATATATATATATGTATATATACATATATACGTATATATATACATATATATATGTATATATATGTATATATATACATATATATATATATATATATATATATTATATATAGTATATATATATATACATATATATATATATATATATATGTATATATGTATATATATATATATATATATATATGTATATATATATACATATATATATATATGTATATATATATACATATATATATATATGTATATATATATATGTATATATATATACATATATATATGTATATATATATATATGTGTGGGTGGGTATATATATGTATTTATATATGTACTTAATAAAAACAATTGAATTTCAGATTTCCTTTGGACGATAATTGGGACCTAAACTTCCTTGATGCGATTAAAACTGTACAAAGTATAGAACGAAATACGTAGTTTGATTTTGATGGCGGTAAAGAACGGTTCGGCTGTGATTACAAGTAAAAACTGGAACAAATTCCATGTAAGTGACACCATTTTACAGTTATATTTAATATTATGGCTGAAGTGGCTTCCTTTTCACTTTCTTAGCTGTAGGATCACCAAATCACTGGGTGAGAAGGTACCCTGACTCACTTAGGTCAATCAATTAAAGCTCTCAATAGTATAAAAACGCAAGAAATTACGTTATTTTTGCAGTAATGTCATTTCTTTGTTTAAAAAGAAGGAAGAAAAGTTAGCAGAAATATTGTATTATATCCTATAATTTAACCTAAAAAATTCTTGCATTTGAGAAAACTAATAGAAGGTGTTCTAATCCTCCGTAAGTATTCTATGTATTCTACAATCCGTCGGTAACTACAAAAGCTTCGTTCTCCTTAAATATGCTTTTGTATTTCCAATACATTTTGTCTTCTAAAACGAAGCAAAAAATGTTTGAAACTACAGACACGTTATATCGTTTCCAGGGCCTTTATAAAGCAGGGGCCGACTGGGCCTAGGCCCTGGGACCTTAATTTTAGGGGTCCCCTAAAATTGGGTACTTAATTATCAAATTTTAATTAATTTAATTAACAAAATATGAAAATGTTTTTTGTCAATTCTTCAAGTAATATTTCACGAAACCTTATTCACAAATGAAATAAAAACAGTAAAAAATGTTGACAATTGTATCTGAAACACTCTCCAGTTTACTTATTGACATCACTCCAGTCGCTTTTTTGACTCATTACTTACTCTATGGTTCTGAGTAGAAA